>NW_004624730.1:18307020-18324821 GCF_000247695.1 Heterocephalus glaber | reverse complement strand
ATGTAATGGTACAAGATCCCAATGATGAATGTAACTGTATTTTATACCTAAAATGTACCAATAAAGTTAATGGGGGAAAAAAATTTTTTTTTTTTGTACTGAGGATCGAACTTGGGTCCTTGCACTTGCGCGGCAGATGGCAGAACCACTGAGCTAAATCCCCGGCCCTACTTTTAATTTTTTGAGGAATCTCTATGGTGTTTTCCATAGCAACTGTAGTATTTTATATTGGCCCCAACAGTATACAAGACCTCCAATTTTTCCACATCCTCACCAACACTTGTTATTTTCTGCTTTCTTGTTACTAGTCCTACTAGTGGGTGTAAGGTGGAATGCCATTGTGAGTTGGTTTTTTGGTTTTTTTTTGTATCGGGGATCGAACTTGGTACCTTGTGCTTGTGAGGCAGGCAGCGGAACCACTGAGCTAAATCTCCGGCCATTGTGAGTTTTTGGTTTGTTTGTTTTTGCAGTATTGAGGTTCAAACCTAGGGGTGCCCTGCTACTGAGCTGCACCCCCAGTCCTTTTTATTTTTCATTTTGAGACAAGCTTTTGCTAAGCTACCCAGGGTGGCCTTGAACTTGCACATGCACCACTGTGTTGGCTTCATTATACTTATTCTATCCATTTCCTTAGTGATTAGTATTGTTGAACATCTTTTCATGTTCTGTTGACTATGGATATCTTCTTTGAAGAATATCTGTTCAAGTTTTTTTTTTTTTTTTTTGGTACTGGGGATTGAACTCAGGACCTTGTGCAGGTGGCGGCACCTCTGAGCTAAATCTCCAGCCCTGTTTTTTGAGACAGTGTCTTTCTATGTAGTTCAGGATGGGCTTGATTGAACTCACTATAGCCTATGCTGGCCTTGAACTCACAGCAATCCTCCTGCTTCAGCCTCCTGAGTGCTGGGTTGTGTACCAATAAACTTGTGTACCAATAAACCAACAAACTTCCAGTGTTGTTTCCATTGTTGCTGAGATGCCAAAACTCTTTATATATTCTGGATATTAACCCCTTATCGCAAGATTTTTAGTTATTTTCTACAATTCCGTGGGTTGCCTTTTCACTCTGCTAGTTGTGTCCTCTGATGTACAGAAGTTTTACATTTAGAGTTCCCCGATTTATTTATTTATTTTTTGTTGCCTGTGCTTTTGGTATCATATCCAAAAACTCATTACCAAGTCTTATGTCATGAAGCTTTTCCTCTGTTTTTTCTAAGAATTTAAAAAATAATACTTTAAAAAATGTGTTAGCGCCGGGGATTTAACTCAGTGGTTCCGCCACCTGCCTCAAAAGCGCAAGGTCCTGCGTTTGATCCTGGGTACCAAAAAAAAAAAAAAGTGTTAGTGGCTGGCAGCTTAGTGAGAAGCTCCTAAAGGTCAGTGAGTGAGAGAAGGTGGGAAGCCAGCACCTTACATGAACGCTGAAGCTGGTTTTAGTGAGAGAGCTTTACTAAAGCAGGGATGTGAAACATTGATTTTCCTGGACCATGAAGTCCAGGGAATAGGAAATAAAGCCCACAACCACTAACTGTGAGGAGTATGGTAGAAAACATCGCATGAAGGTGTTTGCACCAAATGCAAAGTGAGCCATGGGACAATATCCCAAGAGCAAGGATGAAGTAGAAATAAATTTAACTTGCCTCTCCCCCCAAAGGATTCTGGGAAAATACCAATGTCAAATTGGTAAATATGGGGGTGATACATTGCCTGAGCACTCACAGACAGCTTTGCACCTGCATTTATACCACCTGGATTGTTCAGAGAAATTACAGATAAAGAATTTAATTTAGTGTAACCTGGGATGGTAGCACCCAAGTGTGCAGGGCTGAAAAAACAGCAAATCCTCTCTCTGGAGAAAGCTACCTGCAAATCAGAGCTTAGGGAACTGCAATTATTTTTCCAGGAATGAGTTTTTAGAATAAAAAAGAAATCCCCCGAACACAAAAATATCACCCTAAGTAAGAGCCAATTGAAGCAAGCGATAGTATTAGACCCCAAAATAATTCAGATTATTAAAATTATTAGACACAATATAAAATAACTTTAACACATTCAAAGAAATGAGATTTTTCCTAGGTTCTTCCACTGAGCTATACTCTCAACTTGAGATTTTCTTTTTTAGAAAGGAAGAAACTAGAAAAAAATGGCCACTAATGTTCTTGCCTGGTTCCTATTCTCTCCCTCCTTCCTAAAAGTAATCTTATGATAACCAAATATTACACATTTACATAACTTTTGTACTATATAAATGCAAGCATGCAGTGTGCATTCTTTGTGTCTCTTTTCATTTGTATGTTATTTTGTGACAGCCATTTTTTATTTTGGTATAGTTGGTATAGTTGTCATTAGTTGATTTTCATTGCTATGTAATGTTCTACATGAACATACCATAATTAATTTATCCATTCTCCTGTTGATGGAAATTTGGGTTGGTTCCAGTTCTTGGCTTCCATGAACATTTTTGTACATGTTTCCTGGTGCCCATGTACATACATTTACATTGCAGAGTGGAATTGCTGGAATTGATAGCTTTTAGAATCAGTAGACATTGGAATATAGTCTTTCAAAGTGATTATACCATTTACACTCCCACGAGTGTGTGAAAATTTCAGTTGCTCCAAATTGTCACTAACACCTGATAATGTGCTTTGATTTTTATTATTACTATTCCCATAGTTGCATAGTGGCATCTCTTCATGTTTTTTTATTTGCATTTCCCTCAATTCTAACATAATCATTAGCTCTGTGATTACTTCTTTTTCCTTTTCCTTTTTCTCTTTTTTCTTCTTGGCACTTGGAATTGAACCTGAGGCCTTCACACTTAGCTACATCCCCAGCTCTTTTTTTGGGGGGGGACAGTGTCTTGGTAAGTTACTGAGTTGCCCAGACTGGACTTAAATTTGCATTCCTCCTGCCTCATCCTCCCAGAGTGCTGGGATTATAGGTGTATATCTCCATGCCTCGCTAAGTATCTTCTTTTGTAAAGTTCCCATTCAAGTTTCTTGACCATGCTTTTATTAGGTTATTTGTCAATTTCTTTTTCTTTTTTTTCTTTCTTTCTTTTTTTTTTTTGGTACCAGGGATCGAACTCAGGACCTTGCGCTTGCAAGGCAGGCACTGAAACCACTGAGCTAAATCCCCAGCCCATCTTTTTCTTTTTTTATTAGTACATATTTGCCACACATAATGGTCACATTCATCATTGGGAATTTGTACCTGTATGTAATATATCTTAATTATTCTTTTCTTCCCATTCCCCTCCCCTCCCTTCAATCCTTCTTCCCCTCCTCATTTACAAAAACTTTGTTTCCATTTTTCCTCCCATTCTCTTTTTTTTCTTTTCACTTTCTCCACTCCCCTCTCTTGATTTCCTTCCTACATGAACATGTTCTTCTTACTTCCCAATATCTAACCTCCATTTTGTTCCTTAGTTACCCTTTGAGTTATTTTATTTTATTTTATTTTATTTTTTGAGAGTCTTGCTATGTGGTCCAAGCTGGTCAGGAACTCACTATGTAGCCCATGATGATCTCAAACTCACAGCCATCCTCCTGCCTCAGGCTCCTGAGTGCTGGGATTGCAGGCATGTGCCACCACACCTGGCAGCCCTTTGAGTTTCTCACACAGGAGAAACAATGTGATAGTTGAACTTTTGTGTCTAATTTATTTCTCATAAAATTATGGTCTCAAGGTGCATCCTTTTACCTAAAGATGTCTCAAGTTTATCCTTATTTATGGCAGAATAGAACTTGATTGTATATAAGAACCACATTTTCTTTATCCATTCATCTGTTGATGGGCATCTGGGCTGTTTCCAAGATTTAGATATTATAAATTGTGGTGTTATAAACATGGGTATGGATATATCACTGTGTCATGATGCTTTTAAGTCTTTCAGGAAGATACCTAGAAGGGAAATAGCTGGGTCAAATGGAACTTTTGATTTGGGGGAGTAATGTGTGCAAAGATTCGTATTTTTTTTTTTTTTGGTACTGGGGATCGAACTCGGGTCCTTGTGCTTGTGCAGCAGGTGGCGAAACCACTGAGCTAAATCCCCAGACCCTGATTTGTTTCTTTTCTTTAATAGCTTTTAATATTCTGTTTGTCTGTGGGATTTCTGGAATCTTGAGTATTATATGCCTGGTGTAGATTTTTCTGATTGTGGCTATTTGGAGTTCTATATGCCTCACTTATCTATATGTTAAATTCTTTTTCCATGGTTGGAAAGTTTTCTGCTATTACTTCTGTGAACAAGATTTTCATGTCCTTTGTGCTATTTTCTGATTTTTCATTATTCCAATTAATCTTAAACTATTCTTCTTTGCATTGTCTAGCAGCTGTCAGATTGATTTTTTGAGGTCCTTTGCTATTTTTAAGAAGTCTTTTATTTGATGATCACCAACTGCAACCCTGTGTTCTAGATTTAATATTCTATCTTCACATGGATTCTGCTGCATATACTTTCAATAGAATTTTTAATCTCCTGGGTATCTGTTTTGTGGAATCTGATTCTATGTTGGGTATTCATGGTTTCTATGCCTTTCCTAAGCTCCTCTATTTTTTTTTTTGAAATCTGTATCTATTCTAGATTCACTAACCATTTCCTTCATTACAGTCATCATCTCTTTAATTATCTTTGTAATTATTTGTATTTTGGTTTCATCAAGAGACTCACTCATCCATTTTGCTACCTCTGTTACTACCTATGCTTCAAGAAATTCAGCTGGGTGGCTTTTGATTTCTTCCACCTCACTGCCCCTTGGATTTGCATTGTGTAAGTTGAGGGTGTTGCATTAAATCTTTCTTCTGTGTTTTCTCATTTTCTTTTTTTTTCCATGTTGAGGCTTATAAATTGTTTATGGTAGATAGCTTTAGTACTAGTATCCATACCTCTTAAAGAAATGACTACTTTTCAGAGATATCTTTTAGGCATAGCTGGCTTTTGGCCTTTGAGTCCATCCCAGGGTCCTGCCTCTTCTGCTTACTAGGGATGAAAAGTTGCAGTCTGTTTGGCCTAGTACCCAGTTTTTTGGTACTGGGCTGTAGTGTTATAACCCCCAGACAATCTAGGTGTTGGGATAAAAGAAAGATCAATTGAGCACAACAACTATGTTACCTTGATTAAAGTGATAAATCAGTAATAAAAATAGCATCAAACACAGACTGGAAAATGACAAACTATGATAACTAATAATTTGCTACCTTTAACCCTAGCTATAAGATTTATAGTTATATAACAGAATATAAGACAAATCAGAAAATTATATACAGTAAGCATCCACCTATAGAGTGATTTTACCCTAAGGGGAGAAATTTTAAAAGGGAGAGGAGGAAAAAATAGAGAAATGAAAGAAGAAAAAGAGATTAGAAGTAAGGCTGAAGGACAAAAGATTGCTCAAAGCTCAGGAAACTAGTAAGGAAGACAAGAGGGAAAGAAAGAAGGAGAAAACAGAAACAAAAACAAGAACAAAACAAAACCAAAAAAACTACAATGTTCACATTTAAAAAGAAGACAAAAACAAAAACAAGGAATAAAAAAATGAACAACAACAACAATAAACCAAAAGCAAAGAATGAACAAAAAGAAAAATTTGGGCTGGAGATTTAGCTCAGTGGCACCTCGCCTGCCTCACAAGCACGAGGTCCTGAGTTTGATCCCTGGCACCAAAAAAAAAAAAGTATCTGTGCTTTCAAGCCTGTGATTATCTTTTATGGTTTACTGTTCTGTGGCAGTGTCCAATTTGAGGCATGACTCTGCTCTTGTTGGTAGGCAGTCAGAGCCCAGATCCATGCTGGATAATCCCACCAAGGCAGCAGTAGGATTAGGGTGGCACCACGTCTGGGACTTTAAAATACATGCGGGGGTGGGGCCTGAGTCATTTAGTTCATAATGCTCTGAGAGTCTCTTGCCAGCCTGACCACTGCTCCCTGACCATGGATGTCTCCTGTGGTTGTCCCTCACCCACTCACTGTGGGAGTTTAACACTGGGAGCCCTGAGATGAAGCCAACCTGAGTCCCAGGTTCAGTTGGCCCCTCCCTAAAATGGTGTCTGACTAGGCACTCTCTCCAGGGGATATGACAGGAGCTTAGGCTGGAATCACTCACCAGCTCTTGTAACATACAGCATCCACTGCTTCATTCCACTGGTGCATTTCTCCCTGAAGGCCTCTGGAGTTGCCTGTTTTCACTGTGTCTCTGTAAATTTGATCTTCTTTTCTCAAGTCTTGAGCCAGGAGCCAGGGAGAAAGTGCAGATTGCTCCTTCCTTTTCCTGCATTAAGGTCTGACTCTTCAATCTCTATGTAGGCTCCATTTTCCCCTTCAGCTCCTTCCTGGGTCCCATGGATCCCCTTTCCTCCTTCTTTTCTTTCCCAAGTTGTTATTTTCCAGTATCCAGGTTCCAAATCTTGGAGAGGCTGGTGTCTGGATTCCAAATCTTGTAGAGGCTGATTTGTAGCTGCTTACTGCTCCACTGCCTTCCCATAAATCCTATTTAACCCTATTTCTTAATGATGTATGGGGGTTACAAGTATGTGTATATCTTTCATATAAACCCTTTTTTTTGGTACCAGGGATCAAACTCAGGTTGCAGGCAGTGAAAAACCCTTTTGACTATATATGCCACATGAGTCTTTTCCATTCTGTGGCTTGTCTTTTCTCTGAATAGTTATTCTTGATGAACAGAAGCTGTTAATTATTGGAATCCAACATATCAATCTTTTGTTTTATGATGAGTGCTTTCTGCACTCTGTTTAAGAAGACTTTTTATTTTATTTTATTTTTAAAAAATTAATTTTATTGGTACATTTTAGGTATACAATATAATGACATTCATCATTGGAAATTTGCACCTTTACATAATCTCTCTTGGTTCTTATTTTTCCCCCTTCCCCTGCCCTCCCTTCAACACCTCCATCCCTCCCTATTTACAAAGACTTTCTTTCCATTTTTTCATTTTCTCATTTTAATTCCACTCTCTTCTTTCCTTTCCCATACCCCTCCCACTTCTCCTTCCCCTTTGCCCCTTTTCTTCCTATTTCACATTATCTATTATATCTTTTAGTCCTTATTTACACTTTCAATTTCTCACACTAGAGAAACAATTCTGTATTTACACATGTGTGTCCTATTTATTTCACTTAAGAGTATTGCCTCAATGTGCATCCATTTAGCTATAAATGTCTCTAATTTTGAATTTTCATGGCTGAGTAGTACTCCATTTTATAAACAAACCACATTTTCTTTATAAAGTCTCCAGTTGATAGGCAATTGGGCTGCTTCCAAGCTTTAGCTATTACAAACTGTGCCGCTAGGAACATGGGTACACATATATCACTGTGGTTTGATTCTTTTAATTCTTTGGGGAAGGTACCGAGCAGGGGAATAGCTGGGTCAAATGGGATTTATAATCCTAGTTCTTTGAGGTATCTCATACTGATTTCCACAGTGGTTGCACCAGTGTACACGCCCACCAGCAGTGGAGCAGGGTTCCTCTTTCTCCACAGTGCGTTCTGCGTGACTCATGACCTCGGTAGGGCATCCACAGACCTGCCTGTCTGCAGTGGGTGGATTCGGCGTGTTCCGTGTGACTCCTGACCTCGGTAGAGTGTCCGTAGACCTGCCTGTCTCCAGCAGGCCGATTCGGCATGTTCTGCATGACTTGTGAACTCAGTAGGGCGTCCGCAGACCTGCCTGTCTGCAGCAGGCTGATTAGGTATGTTCTGCAGGACTCGTGACCTTGGTAGGGCATCTGCAGACCTGCCTGTCTGGAGTAGGCAGACCGGGTGTGTTCCATGGGACTTGCAACCTCGGTAGGGTGTCCGCACACCTGGTTGTCTGCAGCCGGCCAACCCGACATGTTCTGCGTGACCTTGGTAGTGAGTCCGCAGACCTGCCTGTCTGCAGCGGGCCGATTTGGAACATTCTGCATGACTCACGACCATGGTAGGGTGACTGCAGACCTGCCTGCCTGCAGCAGGCTGATTCGGCATGTTCTGCATGACTTGTGAACTTGGCAGGGCGTCTATAGACCTGCCTGTCTGCAGCAGGCTGATTCGGCATGTTCTGCAGGACTCACAACCTCGGTAGGGCGTCGGCAGACCTGGCTGTCTGCAGTGGGCCGACCCGACGTGTTCCATGTAAATCGCGACCTCGCTAGTTTGTCCGAAGATGTGCCTGTCTGCAGCAGGCCGACCTGGCATGTTCTGCACAATCTGCAACCTTGGTAGGGTGTCTGCAGACCTGCTTGTCTGCAGCGGGCCAACCCGGCATGTTCCGCGGGACTCGCAACCTCGGTAGGGCATCTGCAGACCTGCTTGTCTGCAGTGGGCCAATTCGGCATGTTCCGTGAGACTCGCAACCTCAGTAGGGCATCTGCAGATGTGCCTGTCTGCAGTGGGCCAACCCAGTGTGTTCTGCGTGACCTCGGTATGGCGTCCACAGACCTGCCTGTCTGCACTGGGCCAAACTGGCTTGTTCTGCATGACTCGTGACCTTGGTAGGGTGTCTGCAGACCTGCCTGTTTGCAGTGGGCCGACCCGGCATGTTCCACGTGACTCGTGACCTCCATAGGGCATCCGCAGACCTGCTTGTCTGCAGTGGGCCCACCAAGTGCATTCCGCATGACTTGTGACCTCGGTAGTGCTTCCACAGACCTGCCTGTCTGCAGCGGGCAGAGCCGGTGTGTTCTGTGCGACCTCGGTAGGGCTTCTGCAGACATGCCTGTCTGCAGGAGGCTGATTTGGTGTGTTCAGCATGACTCGCGACCTCAGTAGGGCATCCACAGACCTGCCTGTCTGGAATGGGCCAACCTGGCATGTTCCACAGGACTCCCAACCTTGGTAGGGTGTCTGCAGACCTGCCTGTTTGCAGCGGGCTGACCTGGCATATTCCACGTGACTCGCACCCTTGGTAGGTCATCTGCAGACCTGCCTGTCTGCAGCGGGCCGACCCAGCATATTCCACGTGACCTCAGTAGGGCTTCCGCAGACCTGCCTGTCTGCAGTAGGCTGACACAGCATGTTCAGTGGGACTTGCGACCTTGGTAGGGTGTCTGCAGACCTGCCTGTCTTCAGCGGGCCAATTCAGCATGTTCCATGTGACTTCCGACCTTGGTAGAGCATCCGGAGACCTGCCTGTCTGCAGCGGGCAGACCAAGCATGTTCCACATGACTCGCACCCTCGGTAGGTCATCTGCAGACCTGCTTGTCTGCAGCGGGCTGACCTAGTGCTTTCTGCATGACTCACAACCTCGGTAGGGCTTCTGCAGACCTGCCTGTCTGCAGCAGGCCAACCCAGCATATTCCACATAACCTCAGTAGGGCTTCTGGGGACCTATCTGTCTGCAGCGGGCTAACCCAGCATGTTCAGTGGGACTTGCGATCTCGGTAGGGTGTCCGCAGACCTGCCTGTCTGCAGTGGGCCAACCTGGCTTGCTCTGCATGACTGGCGACCTTGGTAGGGCGTCTGCAGACCTGCCTGTCTGCAGCGGGCTGACCCAGAATGTTCTGTGTGACTCGCAACTTCGATAGAGTGGCCGCAGACCTGCCTCTTTGCAGCAGGCCACCTGGCATGTTCTGAGTGACTCATGACCTCAGTAGGGTGTCCACAGTCCTGCCTGTCAGCAGTGGGTCGACTTGGCATATTCTGCGTGACTTGTGACCTCAGTAGGGTGTCCGCAGACCTACCTGTCTGCAGCGGGCCACCCAGCATGTTCTGTGTGACTCATGACCTCAGTAGGGTGTCCACAGTCCTGCCTGTCAGCAGTGGGTCGACTTGGCATATTCTGCGTGACTTGTGACCTCAGTAGGGTGTCCGCAGACCTACCTGTCTGCAGCGGGCCACCCAGCATGTTCTGTGTGACTCATGACCTCAGTAGGGTGTCTGCAGTCCTGCCTGTCTACAGCCGGATGACCCGGCATGTTCCGCGTGACTCGTGACCTCGGTAGGGTGTCCACAGTTCTGCCTTTCTGCAGCAGGCAGATTCGGCGTGTTCCACGTGACTCGCGACATCAGTAGGGCATCCACAGACCTGCCTGTCTGAAGCGGGCAGACCTGGAGTGTTCCACGGGACTCACGACCACGGTAGGGTGTCTGCAGACCTGCCTGTCTGTAGCGAGCCGACCAGGTCTACTCCACATGACTTGTGACCACAGTAGGGTGTCCGCAGACCTGCCTGTTTGCAGCAGGCCCACCTGGCATGTTCCATGAGACTCGTGACCTCGGTAGGGCATCCACAGACCTGCGTGTCTGCAGCGGGCTGACCCAGCACTTTCTGCGTGACTCACAACCTCAGTAGGGCACCCACAGGCCTGCCTGTCTGCAGTGGGCCAACCTGGCGTGTTCTGCGTGACCTCGGTAGGGTGTCCGCAGACCTGCCTGTCTGCAGCAGGCAGACCCAGCATGTTCCGCGCAACCCCCGTAGGGCATCTGGAGACCTGCCTGTCTGCAGTGGGCCAACCTGGCTTGTTCTGCATGACTGGTGACCTTGGTGGGGCGTCTGCAGACCTGCCTGTCTGCAGCGGGCCACCCAGCATGCTCTGTGTGACTTGTGACCTCAGTAGGGTGTCTTCAGTCCTGCCTGTCTACAGCGGGACGACCCAGCATGTTCTGCATGACTCATGACCTCAGTAGGGTGTCCTCAGTCCTGCCTGTCTGCAGCAGGCAGATTTGGCATGTTCCACACGACTCGTGACATCAGTAGGGCATCCACAGACCTGCCTGTCTGGAGCAGGCAGACCCAGCGTGTTCCACGGGACTCGCAATCTTGGTAGGGTGTCTGCAGACCTGCCTGTCTGCAGTGGACTGACCCAGTGCATTCCACGCGACCTCAGTAGAGTGTCTGCAGACCTGCCTGTCTGTAGCAAGCCGACCAGGTCTACTCCACATGACTTGTGACCACAGTAGGGTGTCCTCAGACCTGCCTGTTTGCAGCAGGCCCACCTGGCATGTTCCATGTGACTCACGACCTCAGTAGGGTCTCCACAGACCTGCCTGTCTGCAGTGGGCCAACCCAGCATGTTCTGCAGGACTTGCGACTTCAGTAGGGCATCCGCAGACCTGCCTGTCTGCAGCGGGCCGATTCAATGTGTTCTGCATGACTTGTGACCTTGGTAGGGCATCCACAGACCTGCCTGTCTGCATCAGGCTGACCCAGCGTGTTCTGCGTGACCTCAGTAGGGCATCCACAGAACTGCCTGTCTGCAGCGGGCTGATTTGGCATGTTCCCCATGACTTGCAACCTTGGTAGGGTGTCCGCAGACCTGCCTGTCTGCAGCAGGCCAATCCGGTGTGTTCCACATGACCTCGGTAGTGTGTCCAAGACCTGCCTATTTGCAGCCCACTGATTCGGCATATTCTGCACAACTCGTGACCTCAGTAGGCAGTCCACAGAACTGCCTTTCTGCAGCGGGCCGATTCAGCATGTTCTGCAGGACTCGTGACCTCGGAAGGGCCTCTGCAGACCTGCGTCTCTGCAGTGGGCCAATTCGGTGTGTTCCATGCAACTCACAACCTTGGTAGGGCATCCGCAGACCTGCCTATCTGCAGTGGGCTGACTTGGCATGTTCCGCATGACTCTCGACCTCAGTAGGGTGAGTGCCGACCTGCCTGTCTGTAGTGGATCAACGCAGCGTGTTCCACGTGACTTGCGACCTTGGTACAGTGTCCGCAGACCTGCCTGTCTGCAGCGGGCTAACCTGGCATGTTCTGTGTGACCTTGGTAGGGCGTCTGCAGACCTGCCTGTCTGCAGGGGGCCAAACTGGCTTGCTCTGTGCGACTTGCGACCTCGGTAGGGCTTCCGCAGACCTGCCTGTCTTCAGGGGGCCAAACTGGCTTGTTCTGCATGACTTGTGACCTCAGTAGGGTGTCTGCAGACCTGCCTGTTTGCAGTGGGCCAAAACGGCATGTGCCACGTGACTCACGAACTCCGTAGGGCATCCGCAGACCTGCTTGTCTGCAGCGGGCCCACCAAGCGCATTCTGTGTGACTCATGACTTTGGTAGTGCTTCCACAGACCTGCCTGTCTGCAGCAGGCTGACCTGGTGTGTTCTGCGCGACCTCAGTAGGGCTTCCACAGACATGCCTGTCTGCAGTGGGCCAATTCAGTGTGTTTGGCGTGACTCGTGACCTCAGTAGGGGATCTGAAGACCTGCCTGTCTGGAACGGGCCAACCCGGCATGTTCTGTGGGACTCCTGACCTCAATAGGGCATCTGCAGACCTGCCTCTCTGAAGCGGGCCAATTCAGCATGTTCTGTGCTACTCACAACCTCAGTAGGGCATCAGCAGACCTGCCTTCTGCAGCGGGCTGACCCGGCATGTTCCACATGACTCATGACCTCAGTAGGTTGTCTGCAAACCTGCCTGTCTGCAGCTGATGAACACAGCATATTCAGCATGACTCACGACCTCGGTAGGGCATCTATAGACCTTCCTGTCTGCAGTGGGCTGATTCGGCATATTCTGTTCGACTCGTGACCTCAGTCGTGTGTCCGCAGACCTGCCTGTCTTCAGCGGACCAACTCAGCATGTTTTGCAGGACCCACAAACTCGGTAGGGCGTCTGCAGACCTGCCTGTCTGCAGCGGGTCGATTCAGCATATTTCATGTGACTCGCAACCTTGGTAGGTCATCCGCAGACCTGCTTGTCTGCAGTGGGCCAACCCAGTGCATTCTGTGTGACTCAGGACCTCGATAGGGCTTCTGCAGATCGGCATATTCCACGTGACTCACAACTGTGGTAGGATGTCCGCAGACCTGCCTGTTTGTAGTGGGCTGACCCAGAATGTTCCACGTGAGTCACGACCTTGGTAGGGAATCTGCAGACCTGTTTATCTGCAGCGGGCTGACCCAGTGTATTCTGTGTGACTCGCGACCTTGGTAGAGGCTTCCGCAGACCTGCCTGTCTGCCGTGGGCCGACCCGGTGTGTTCTGCGCAAACTCGGTAGGGCTTCTGCAGACCTGCCTGTCTGCAGTGGGCCAACCTGGCATGGTCCACGGCACTCGCGACCTCAGTAGAGTGTCTGCAGACCTGCTGTCTGCAGTGGGCCGACTCAGCCTGTTCCGTGCAACTTGCAACCTCGGTAGGGCGTCTACAGACCTGCCTGTCTGGAGCGTTCCAATTCGGCGTGTTCCAGGTGACTCGCGACCTTGGTAGTGTATCCGCAGACCTGCCTGTTTGCAGTGGGCTGATTTGGCATGTTCCACGTGACTCGTGAACTCAGTAGGGAGTCCACAGACCTGCCAGTCTGCAGCAGGAGGATTCAGCATGTTCTACATGACTCGCGACCTTGGTAGGGCGTGTGCAGGCCTGCCTGTCTGCAGAGGACCGACCCAGCGTGTTCCATGCAACCTTGGGAGAGTGTCTGCAGACCTGCCTGTCTGCAGCGAGACAACCAGGTCTACTCCGCATGACTTGTGACCACAGTAGGGTGTCCGCAGACCTGCCTGTTTGCAGCAGGCCCACCTGGCATGTTCCACAAGACTCGTGACCTCAGCAGGACACCCACAGGCCTGCCTATCTGCAGAGGGCAGCCCTGGCATGTTCTGGATGACTTGCGAACTTAGTAGGGCATCCACAGACCTGCCTGTCTGCAGCGGGCTGACCCAGCATGTTCTGTGTGACTCCCAACCTTGGTAGGGCGTCCGGAGACCTGCCTGTCTGCAGCAGGCCAACCCGGTGTGTTCCGTGCAACCTCGGTAGGGCATCTGCAGACCTGCTTGTCTGCAGTGGGCCAACCTGGCTTGTTCCACATGATTTGCAACCTTGGTAGGGTGTCCGCAGACCTGCCTGTCTGCAGTGGGCAGATTCAGAATGTTCCACGTGACTCACAACCTCGGTAGGGCATACACAGACCTGCCTGTCTGCAGTGGGCCAATTTGGCACATTCCGTGTGATTCGTGAACTCAGTAGGGGATCCACAGACCTGCCTGTCTGCAGCGGGTGGATTCGGTGTGGTCCGTGTGACTCACGACCTCAGTAGAGCATCCACAGACCTGCCTGTCTGCAGTGGGCTGAACCGGCATGATCCACGCGACCTCAGTAGGGCATCTGCAGACGTGCCTGTCTGCAGCTGGCCAACCCGGCGTGTTCCGCAGGACTCGCGACCTCAGTAGGGCGTCCGCAGACCTGCCTGTCTGCAGCAGGCCAACCTGGCCTGTTCCCCATGACCTGCGACCCCGGTAGGGTGTCCGCAGACCTGCCAGTCTGCAGCGGGCCAATTCAGCACATTCTGCGTGACTCGTGAACACAGTAGGGCATCCACAGACCTGCCTGTCTGTAGTGGGCGGATTTGGCATGGTCTGTGTGACTTGTGAACACAGTAGGGCATCCACAGACCTGCCTGTCTGCAGCGGGCTGAACCAGTACGTGCCGTGCGACCTTGGTAGGGTGTCTGCAGACCTGCCCATCTGCAGTGGGCCAATTTGGCGTGTTCCAGGTGACTCATGACCTCAGTAGGGTGCCCGCAGACCTGCCTGTCTGCAGTGGGCCAATTCGGCACATTCTGCATGACTTGTGACCTCAGTAGGGCAGCCACAGACCTGCCTGTCTGTAGCGGGTGGATTAGGTGTGTTCTGTGTGACTCGCGACCTTGGTAGGGTGTCCGCACACCTGCCTGTCCCCAGCGGGCCAACCCGGCATGCTCTGCGTGACCTTGGTAGGGTGTCTGCAGACATGCCTGTCTGCAGCGGGCTGATTGGGTGTGTTCCACATGACTCGTGACCTCGGTAGGCTGTCCACAGACCTGCCTGTCTGCAGTGGGCCAATTCAATGTGTTCTGCATGACTTGCGACCTCGGTAGGGTGTCCGCAGACCTGCCTGTCTGCAGTGGGCTGATTTGGCATGTTCCCCATGACTTGTGACCTTGGTAGGGCGTCTGCGACCTGCTTGTCTGCAGTGGGCTGACCCAGTGTGTTCTGTGTGACTCGTGACCTTGGTAGGGCATCCGCAGACCTGTCTGTCTGCAGTGGGCTGACCCGGTGGGTTCCGCGTGACCTTGGTAGGGCGTCTGCAGTTCTGCTTGCCTGCAGTGGGCCAACTCAGCACGTTCCGCATGACTCACAACCTTGGTACGGCATCCGCAGACCTGCCTGTTTGCAGTGGGCCGAGCAGGTGTGTTCTGTGCCTAGATTAGGTCTTTAAATTTGTGAGGTCTGATTTTCTTTTTTTTTGGTACCAGGGATTGAACACAGGACTCTGTGCTTGCGAGGCAGGCAGCAGAACCACTGAACCAAACCCACGGTCTGGGAGGTCTGATTTTTTAAAGTTCTTTATAGATTCTAGATAGTAGAGCTTTGTCTGAGGAACAGCAGGCGAAAATTTTTTCCCACATTGTGGGTTGTCTCTTCACACTGCTGGTGGTTTCTCTTGCTGTGCAGAAGCTTTTTAATAAGAAGAGATCCCAGGGCCGGGGATTAAGCTCAGTGGTTTTGCCACCTGCTGCCCAAGCACAAAGACCCGAATTTAATCCCCGGTACCAAAAAAAAAAGAGATCCCACTTGTTGATTGTTTGTGCTAGTTCACAGGCAACTGAGGTTTTGCTCATGAAATCTTTTCCTACACCAGTGTCTTCAAGAGTTCTGCCTAACCTCTCTTCCAGCCAGTTCAGCATTTCTGTTTTAATATTTAGATCTTTAATCCATTTTGATTTTAGTTTAGTGGCAAGGTGAAACTCAATTTTTCCAGCACCATTTATTAAAGAGGCTATCTTCCCTCCAGTGAGGGTGTTTGGCTCTTTTGTCGAAGATGAGGTGGTTAAGTGTGTCTGGAGTAGTTTCTGCATCTTCTAATCTCTCAGGTCTGTTTCTTTGCCAGTGCCATGCTATTTTATCACGGTTAGTTTGTAGCATAGTTTCAAGTTGGGGGTTATGATACCCCCTGCCATGTCTCTATTACCTAGAATTGCTTTTACTTTTCTAGGTCTCTTCTTGTTCCAAATGAATTTTTGGATTGTTTTCTCAAGGCCCATGAAGTATGCTGCTGGAATTTCAATTGGGATTGCACTGAATCTATATAGCAGTTTTGGAAGAATGGCCATTTTCACTATGTTGATTCTTCCTACCCAGGAGCAAAGGATGTCTTTCCATATTCTCATATCATCTTCAATTTCTCTTTTCAGAGTGCTATAGTTTTCAGAGAAGAGATTTTTGAATTCTTTCGTTAGGTTGATTCCTAGGTATTTCAGTTTTTTGGATGCTATTATGAAAGGAATTGTTTGCCCTATTTCTCTCTCAATGAATCTGTCGTTCCTGTAGAGGAAAGCTATTGATTTTTGGGTGTTGATTTTGTATCAGCTACTCTACTAAATTTGCTTATTAAGTCCAGAAGACGTTTGGTGGAGTTCTTGGGGTCTTCTATATAAAGTACCATGTCATCTGCAAATAATGACAATTTGACTTCTTCATTACCTATCTTTATTCCTTTTATTTCTTTCTCTTGTCTAACTGGCATGGCTAATGTTTCCAAAACTATATTGAACAGGAGTGGTTGCAGTGGACATCCTTGTCTTGTTCCTGATTTTAGTGTGAAGGATTTCAGGTTTTGACTATTTAGTACGATATTGGCTGTTGGTTTTTCATAGATGGGTTTTATCAGATTCAGGTAGAGACCATCTATTCCAATTTTTTGTAGGGTTTTTGTCATAAATGTCTGTTGGATTTTGTCAAATGCTTTTTCTGCATCAATTGAGAAGATTATATGGTTTTTGTCCTTGGCTCTATTGATATAGTGCATTACATTTATTAATTTGCCTATATTGAACCATCCCTGTATCCCTGGGATGAATTCCACTTGGTCAGGATGTATGATCTTCTTGATGATCTTCTGCATTCTATTTGCCAGCATCTTAATAAGGATTTTTGCATCTATGTTCATTAGTGAGATTGGTTGGGTATAGTTCTATAGTATAGATATAGTTCTCTTTTTCGGTTGGGTCTTTCTCTGATTTGGGGATCAAGATGATGCTTGCTTCCAGGAATGAATTTGGGAGTATTGCTTCCCTTTCCATTTCATTGAAGAGTTTAAACAGTAGTGGCAGTAGTTTCTCTCTAAATGTCTTGTAGAATTCTGCAGTGAAGCCATCAGGCTCTGGGCTTTTCTTAGTTGGTAAGTTTTTAATTACATTTTCAATTTCATTGATCGATACTGGGTTGTTTAGAATTTTTAGGTCTTCTTCATTCAACTTTGGTAATTCATACAAATCTAGGAATCTGTCCATTTCTTCTGTGTTGTCCAACTTATTGGCTTATAGGTTCTCCAAGAAGGTATTGATGATCCTCTGGATTTCTGCTGGGTCCGTTGTAATTTCACCCTTTTCATTCCTAATTGCATGGCTTTGGGCCTTTTCTTTCCTTTTCCTGATAAGGTTGGCTAAGGGTTTGTCAATTGTGTTGATTCTTTCGAAGAACCAACTCTTGGCTTCATTGATTTTTTGTACTGTTCTCTTAGTCTCCATTGCATTGATTTCTGCTCTGATCTTTACAATTTCCTCCCTTGTATGAGCTTTGGGTTTGTCCTGTTCTTTTTCTAGAAGCTTGAGGTTAAGCATCGGGTTATTTAATTGGGCTCCTTCTGTTTTCCTAATATGTGTATTCACTGCTATTAATTTCCCTCATAAGACTGCTTTCATTGTGCCCCATAGATTCCAATATGTTGTATTGGGATTGTCATTTAATTGTAGAAATTGTTTGATTTCTTTTTAAATTTCCTCTGTGACTCATTCATTATTCAGAAGTGTGTTCAATTTCCATGTGTTTATGAAATTTTGTGGTTTGTTTTGCTATGGATCTCCAATTTCATCACACT
>NW_004624730.1:18286297-18306001 GCF_000247695.1 Heterocephalus glaber | reverse complement strand
GTGGGCTTTCCTTTGTATGTGATTTGTTTCTTTTCTCTCACTGCTTGTAGAATTTTGTTCTTCTGTTGGGTTTCTGGAATCTTAACTATTATATGCCTATGTGTAGATTTTTTTTGATCAAGGCTAGTTGGAGTCCTATATGCCTCACTTATCTCTATGTCAAGTACTTTCCCCCTGGTTGAGAAGGGTTTTTTTGCCATCATTTCTTTGAATAGTTTTTTAATGTCATTTGCACTCTGTCCTGTTTCTTCATTGACTCTGAACAGTCTTACTTTGTTCTTCTTTGCATTGTCTAGCAGCTGCTGGATTGATTTCTTGTGGTCCCTTACTATGTTAAAGCAATTTTTCTTTTCCTGGTCACTAATTGCAATCTTACCTTGTATATCTGAAATTCTGTCCTCACATTGGCTCATTCTGCTGTGTAAACTTTCAATGGAGTGTTTAATCTCCTGAAAATGTTTGCATCTGTTTTATGGATTCCATTTGTTTCCTATGTTGGTATTTTTATCATGTTCCTCAGCGCCTCTATTTTTTATCTGTGTCCTCTCTAGATTTATTAATCATGTCTTGCAGTATGGGCACAATCTCTGCTGTTATGTGAGAAATTATATCTTATTTCATTTTTTCCAGATCCTCTTTTGTTGCCAGTTCATGGAGTCCAGGTGGTTGAGTATCAGATTTTTACATCTCATTTCACTTTGGGGTTGCTGTAGGTGATCTGGAAGTCTGTTTTTGAGAGTTGTTTACATGTCTTCTCATTTCGATGGATGTGCATGTGTTGCTGGCACCCATGAGGCTCACCTCCTTGGTGCTGGGTGGGGCTCTGCTCCTTGGCACTGAGGGTGGTGGTATAGTGGCCAGAAAGGCTCCTTCTCAGTGATGAGGGTGGCTCTGCTCCTCAGTGCTGGGGGCCTAAGAAGGGTTTTTTGTCAGGCATAGTGGAGCATGCCTGTAATTGCAGCACTTGGGATTGCCACAAATTCAAGGCTATCCTTTGCAAGTGCAAGGTCCCAAGTTCAATCCCCGGGAACAAAAGAAAAAAAAATTCAAGGCTAGCCTGGACTACATAGAAAGATCCTGTCTCAAAAACAAAACAATTAAATATCCATATGGTATGGTCTGTTTGTAGGCTTTCTATTCTTTTACACTGGTTTATAGATCTGCACTTGCAGCAATATTATACTATTTTAATTTCTGTAGCTTTAATATAAGCTTTGATATCTGTTACAGCAGATCACCCCACTATATTCTTCCTATTCAAAGTTGTCTTGCTTGTTCTTGGCCACTTACATCTCCACATACAATGTAGATTGTTATATAAGAAAATTTTATTTGTGGCTCCTTGATCTTTCCTGCTTTTGGTGGATCATTTTTCTGCCTGAACAACATGTATTTCCTTCAGGGAAGACATGTTGGTGGCAAATTTTCTCAGTTTCTGTTGGTCTGACAATTTCTTTATGCCACTTTCATCTTTAAAAAAATTTTTGGAGGTATAGAGCTGTTAGTTGGCACTTTGAAAATATTTTACTGTGGCTGCCTTTCATGTTTCTATTGAAAAGTTAGCCACACTAGTCTTATTACTGCTTCTTTGAAGGTAGAGATGTTCCTTGACTTTGGGTGGGGTTAGACCCCGATGAACCTCTTCATTGTAAGTCAAAATACATTTAGTATGCTTCACCCACTGAACACCAGTTTAGCTCAGAATACTTCCACTAGCCTATAGCTGGACAAAAGCATCTAACACACAGCCTATTTGTAATAAAGTGTTGAATAGTTTTACCATCATGAAGTCAAAAAGTTGTAAGTTGAACCATCATAAGTCAGGGATTTTATCTACTGTTTTTTTTTTATTAACCAATTAAAATTTTTTCTCTATATCTTTGGTAGTAGTTTTGCTATGATGATTTTAAGTTTTCTTTGTATTTCACTTAAGATTAATAGCTCTACTCAAATCTGTGGTTTATGTCTTCTCCTAGTTTGAAAGCTCTTAGCAATTTTATCACACTCTCAGTCTCCTTCTCCTCTGGGACTCCAATTACACAAGTGTTGATTATCTCACTTTCCTATGTCTCTTACCTTCTCTTTTGAATCCCCCCTCCCCTTTCCTGAAGATCAAATTCAAAGAGTACTGAGTTACATCTCCATCCCTTTTAAAAAATTTTATTTTGAAGGGCTGGGGATTTAGCTCAGTGGCACTGCACCTGCTTCACAAGTGCAAGGTCCTGAGTTTGATCCCTGGTATGGGGGGGATTTATTTTGAGACAAGGTCTTGCTAAGTTGCCTACACTGGCCTTGAATTTGAGATTCTTTGCCTCAGCCTTCCAATAGCTGGGGATTACAGGTGTGAGCTGCCATCCCCAGCTGAAGTTTTTATTTTATTTCATGCTTCACTCCAGACACTGTCTTCTGACTTCATTTTACTAATGATCTCACTAAATCTGGCTAAAATGCTGTTACATCCCTTTTACTTAGATTTTACATTCAATTACTATACTGAATTTTTCAGTTCTTGAATGCCCATTTAGTTCTTGTTTTAGTTTCTAGGGCTTTTTTTTTGCTTAAAATTTGATTTTAGGCTTATATTTCTTTGAATACTGTATGTAAGCAAAGATCTTTAAAAGCACATGTGTGATAACTCAAACATCTGACTCCTCCTCATGGCTGTTTATTTAGTGCACTGTTTCTACAGTCTGTATAGTTTGTGTTCAAGCTATCTTGCCTTCTCACATAGAATAGATATATTGGATTTTTAGCTTTACAAAATGTTTATAGGCATAATTTGAGGCCTAAGATATTGTAATTGTCTTCCAGGGAGTATTGTCATTTGCTTCTGGACCCATGAGGGCACCAGAAATCTAATCTAATTTCAGGACTTGAGGTGACTGAAAGTAATCTATAGTCCCTCGACCACCTGTCTGCATGTGGGTGAGCTTCATTTCTGTGGTCCTTCAGGGTCTCCAATCACAGCAAAGGAAGTTTCATTAGGGCTTCTTCAAAAAGTTTTCCCTAGCATTGGGAGGATTGGCCAAAGCACTACAAAACCTCTCAAGTTTTTCCACTGCCTTCTTTTAAATCAAATGCTCCCTGGGCATAATAGTCTCTGTAATATTTTCTTCCCTGGGTCTACATCCTCCTTGAGATCATTTGCTTTGTGTGTGTGTGTGTGTGTGTGTGTGTGTGTGTGTGTGTGGTTTGTATTATTGTCATTAGTGAGAGAGTTGGGCTGAATTATCTGATTTGCCCTTCTAAAAGTGAATGAAGTTCTTGTCATTAGCAACAACAGAAGTTAAATAAATGGCAATCCATAATTGCATATGTGATATGGGATGTGATAAGTCAGATTTAATGAACATGGGGAAATCTTGACAGTCTAATGTGAATAAAAATGTAAGTCACAAAACACAGTACAATTCCATTTATGCAAATACATCTGTAATATGTACATACATATGTAATAAATACATACATATGTAATAAAAATATAAAATATATGTAAGTTTGATACACATCAACTTAATTTTTTTCATGCATCAGCAGTAATGTTTTTATTAGTACATATTTGCAATACATAATGATTACATTCATTCTGGGGAGTTGGTACATGTATATAAGAGACCTTAACTCTTTTCATTTTCCCTTTCCCTCTCCTCTCTTCCCCCTTCCTCTATCTCTAGATCCCATTCCCATTTACAAAAAACCTATCTCCCTATGTTTAATCATCTACCTTTTATTTTACTTTTTAATTTATATTAGAGTTTTCATAAGAGAAGCTATGTGACACTTAAGCTTGTGTGTCTGATTTACTTATTTAATATTATGGTCTCATGGTGCATCCATTTTCCTACAAATGACTTAAATTTGCCATTCCTTATGGCAGAGTAGTACTCCAATGTACATAAATACAACATTTTCTTTATCCACTCATCTTTTGATGGACGTATGGGCCATTTCCAAGATTTAGCTATTATGAGTTGTGCTGCTGTAAACATGGGTATGCATAATACACATCAACTTTAGGCCAGTGGTACCACCAGGAAGTTGATAGGGGGAAAAGAAGTGAAATGAAGTTTAAGCTATTATCCATGTAAATGTCTGAAAATTTTATTCCTTAAAAATCCATAATACAGGGCCGGTGATTTAGCTCAGTGGTTCTGCCACCTGCCTCACAAGCACAAGGACCTGAGTTCAATCCCTGGTACCAAAAAAAAAAACCATATTACATCTGTTTGGTAAGCGCATGGATATCAGTTCTACTATTTTTTTGCATTTTTATGTTTCAAATATTTCATTAAAAATACAGTTATTTATTAGAAAAGAAAGCCTTGCAGTGTTATCAGTCAGCAACCTAATCGACTACAACTGGACTACACATTGCATTCAATTTTAAAGTTTGAAGAAATATTTTAAAGTGTGACTCACGAGTCTGGCAATCTCCGGGTTGCTCAGCTGAAGGCCCCAGATGCAGATCTCCTTCCCCAGGGTGTACTGCTCATCTCGGATTGTTGTGAGGAGAGGTTCCAAGGACACTGGTGGGAGGCCTGGCGGGGAGTCGTCAGGTCTTATGAGTGTAAACTGGAATGTAGAAAACAACAGGTAGGCATCATCAACAATGCTGCTGAGTATGTGGGAAAGGAACATTATCAGCAGGCAGTATTGGAAGGACATTTAAAATAGTTATTGACTGTGGGTCAGAGGTGCACTGGAGTGGGACTCCAACACCAACTTCTGAAGTTCCTGCCACATGCAAAACTTATGGGACTTTAGGCCAGAGACTTTTTCAAAAAGTTACTACTAGCTATTGGGTCAAAAAAACAATTTTGTGTGGGTGCAACCAACCTTTTCTTTTTTCTTCTTTAGTGAAACAGAAAAGAGGAGAAATTATCTAAGTACATCTTGTAGAACAAGGATAATAATGTTTTTCTCATGAGACTTTTATTCTAATGATATTCAAATAGTGGAGACCTTCCCCAGGCAACCCACCCAACATGAACAGGTCAAAAGGGTGTACTGAGGCACACTGGTCCTTACACAGGGGGCTGTGATGTTCATTGCATTTCTGATGGTGACTGTAGTAAAAAAAGTTTGGAAAATATTGCTGAAGAGACTAATTTGAACAATATTGAATTAATCTTGATTAATTAATCTTTGAGATTAATTAGTGGAGACTAATTTTAGAATTGTGACAGAACAATTAATTGGTGGTTATTTTAACACAAAAAGAATGACTGGCTAGCTGCTCCATTGGGATGAGTGAGGGGAAGTGTGTGCAGGGATCCTTGGGAAGGAAGTGCAAAGAGGGGCCAGAAAGACCTGGGATGGCACATGAGCTGGGTGAAATTTGGCAGGTGGGGCAAGAGGAGCTCAAAGAGAAGGAGAGAGGCTGTGGCTATGGGGTTGGAGTTCAGGGGAAAGAGGGAAGGATAAGGAGATTATCTCCTCACTCTGAAAGCACATGCAGGAAGAATATGGTGGGATGGGTTTGACTCAAAACTCACCTCAGAACAATGCTTTTTTTTCTTTTTTGAAGCAAAACATTTATTGGTTCATTTTATATATACGTAATGATAACATTCATCATAGGGAATTAGTACCTGTACATGGTATATCTTGCTGCTTCTATTTTTTTTCCCATTCCTCTCTCCTCCTTCTTATTTACAAAAGGTTTCCATTTCTTCTTTCTATTATCTTTTTTCCTTGTCCCTTCTTTCCTTTTCAGCTCTTACTCCCTTGTTCCCCTTCTCATTTGAACATTTTCTTCCCATTCCCCAATAGCTATCATATATTTTAGTCCTTATTTACACTTTTGGTTTCTCTCACCAGAGAGAAATACAAGTTTAAATACAAGTGTGTCTGATTTATCTCACTTAAGAGTATGGTCTAAACCCACATCCTCTTTATCCATTCATTGATTGATGGGCTTTTGAGTTGTTTCCAATATTTGGCTGTTACAAATTGTGTCGCTATAAACACGGGTGTGCATATATCCCTGTGGTATGATGGTTTTCTTTTGGAAAGATACCAAAAAAGGGGAATAGCTAGGTTGAATGGAACTTCTAGTTTTAGTTTTTTGATGAATCTCCACACTGATTTCCACAGTGGTTGCACGAGTCTACACTCCCACCAACAGTGGAGAAGGGTTCCTTTTTCCCCATAACCCCTGCAGCATTTGTTATTGGTTGATTTCTTAATAAAAGCCATTCTTTCTGGAGTTAGATGGAATCTCAGTGTTATTTTAATTTTGCATTGCACAAATAACCAGTGCTGTTGAACTTTTTTTTCATATATTTACTTGCTATTTCTACTTCTTTATCTGAGAGTATCTATTTATTTCAGATGCTCATTTTTGGACTGGGTCTTTAAATTTGGGAAGGGTCTGACTTTTTTTTGAGTTCTTTATATTTCTAGATATTAGTTCTTTGTCTGAGGAAGAGCTGGCAAAAATTTTTCCCACTCAGTGGGTTGTCTCTTCACTCTGTTGGTGGTTTCTTTTGCTGCGTAAAAGCTTCTTTTTTGGGGGTAGTGGGGATTGAACTCAGGACCTTGCGCTTGCGAGGCAGATGCAGTGCCACTGAGTTAAATCCCCTGCCTATAAAAGCTTTTTAATAAGATGAGATCCCAGTTGTTAATTCTTTGTAACAATTCCTGTGAGACCAAGGATTTTTCATAAAGTCTTTGCCTATATCAGTACCTTTAAGAGTTCTACCTATTCTATTCAATCTTCCAGCAGATTTAGTGTTTATGTTTTAATATTTAGATTTTTGATACATTTTGATTTTAGTGCATAGTGAAAGATATGGATCTATGTTTAACCTTTGGTATGTAGAAAGCCAGTTTTTCTAGTACCTTTTTTTTTTGGTACCGGGGATCAAACTCAGGATCTTCCACTTGCAAGGCAGGCAGCGGAACCACTGAGCTAAATCCCTGGCCCTCTAGTACCATTTTTTAAAGAGTTTATCTTTTGGGCTGGGGATTTAGCCCATTGGTGCCATCACCTGTCTCTCAAGCGCAAGCTCCCGAGTTCGATCCCCAGTATCAAAAGAAAAAAAAAGGTGGCTGGGTGTGTTTTGAGTTGTTTCTGCATATTCTAATCTGCTCCATTGATTCTCTGGTCTGTTCTTTTGCCAGTACCATGCTATTTTTATCACAGTAGCTTTGTAGAATAATTTCAAATCAGGGTTTGTGATGTCCCCTGCCTTGTCCTTGGGGCCCAGAATTGCTTTTGCTATTCTAGGTCTCCTCCATCTCCAAATGAATTTTAAGATTGTTTTCTCTAATTCTGTGAAATATGCTATTGGTATTTCGATCGGGATTGTGTTCAATCTGTATAACAATTTTGGAAGTATGGCCATTTTTACTATACTGGTTCTTCCCCCTCAAGAAGAAGGGATATCTTTCCATTTTCTGATATCCTCTTTGATCTCCTTTTTCAGAGTACTGTAGTTTTCCATGTAAAGCTATTTCACTTCCTTTGTTAGATTGATTCCTAGGTACTTCATGTTTTTTATGCTATTGTGAAAGGTGTTATTTCCCTAATTTCTCTCTCAAAATGAGTTTGTTTTTGTGTACAGAAATGCTATTGATTTTTGAGTGTTGACTTTATATCCAGCTATGTTATTGAATTTGGTTATTAAATCTAGAAGTCTTTTGGTGGAGTTTTTGGGGTCTTCTATGTAGAGTAACATGTCATCAGCAAATAATGATAATTTAACTTCTTCCTTTCCTAACCATGTTCCTTTTATTTCTTTCTATTGTCTAATTGCTCTTGCTAATGTTTCCAGAACTATATCGAGTAAGAGTAGTGATAGAGGGCATTCTTGTCTTGTTCCTAATTTTACAGTGAAAGCTTTCAGTTTTTAACCATTTAGTATGATGTTGGCTGTTGGTTTGTCATAGATAGCTTTTATGAGATTGAGATAAAGACTTTCTATTCCAATTTTCTTTAGGGTTTTTATCATGAATTGGTGTTGGACTTTGTCAAACACATTTTCTGCATCTATTGAGATGGTCATATGGTTTTTGTCCTTGGCTCTGTTAAGATGGTGTATTACAATTACTGACTTGCATACATTGAACCATCCCTACATTCCTGGGGTGAATCCTACTTGGTCATGGGGAATAACCTTCTTCATGATTTGCTGCATTGTTTGCCAGTATCTTATTGAGGATTTTTGCATTTATGTTCATTAGGGAGATTGACTTGTATTTCTCTTTTTCGGTTGGATCCTTCTCTGGTTTTGGTATCAGGGTAATGCTTGCTTCCAGGAATGAATGTGGGAGTATCACGCCTCTTTCAGTTTCATTAAAGAGTTTGAGAAGTAGCAGCATTAGGTCTTCTCTAAATTTCTTGTAGAATTCAGCAGTGAATCCCCCAGTGCTTGGCCTTTTCTTTGTTGATAGGTTTTTTAATTACATTTTCAATTTCATTGACTGATGTTGGTTTATTTAGAATTTTTATATCTTCTTGATTCATCTTTGGTAATTCATATGTATCTAGGAATCTCTCCATTTCTTTTGTGTTTTCCATCTTATTAGAATATAAGTTCTTGGAGTTGGTATTGATTATCTTCTGGATTTCTACAGGATCTGTTGTGATTTCACCCTTTCCATTCCTAACTGGATGGCCTTTTCTTTTCTTTCTTTCTTTTTTTTTTTTTTTGATGAGGTTTGCCAAGGGTTTATCAATTTTATTTAATCTTTCAAAGAACCAATTCTTTGATTCATTGATTCTTTGTATTGTTCTCTTAGTCTCTATTCCCTTGTAGGACTGCTTTCATTGCATCCCATAAGTTCTGGTATTTGTATTGGTATTATCGTTCAATTGTAGTAACTGTCTAATTTGTTCTTTAATTTAATCTGTGACCCATTGGTTGTTCAGGAGGTTATTTAATTTCCACATGTTTATGAAGTTCTTATGGTTTCTTTTGCTATTTATTTCTAATTTCATTGCACTATGGTCTGATAATATGCATGGGATAATTTCAATTCCTTTGTATTTACTTACACATGCTTTATGAGAGAATGTACCATTTGCAGCTATTTTGGAGAATGTACCATTTGCAGCTGAGAAGAATGTATATTCTGATGTTGGGTAGAACACTCTGCAGACTGCTTGTCTTTTTTAAAGCACCTATCTCTAATAATTTTATTCAATTTAGTGTTAGCACTCATTATTCTAGGAAATCAGCTGGTATATGATTATGGAAATGTAGATTGCCTTCCTGGGCTGGATAAAGATAAAGAGGTTGATCTGATTGTCTTGGAGTTCTAGCCCCCCCCTTCTGCTCTTTCATGTTCCCCCTTCCCAAAAGTTATTCATTTTGTTTCACAGCTGGTTTTCCCTTCACACTCAAACCCTAGATTTAATCTCAGAAAAGAGATGACAAAGGCATTTTTTCTGAAAACCAGGGCTTTTGGAGTCAACATTCAGTGTTTGTTGACCTCATACCATATAGCGTGGGCCTCATGATGTGAGTGGGGACACACTGGGGGTCAAGGGCAGAAGACATTCACTTGGAGGTTCAGAGCCCAGGTGGTTGGATACAGTGATGACAGAACTGGCCACCCCAGAGCTGGGCCTTCCAGATGTGGGGTGTCAGAGGGCTGGCCACTCTGGATGACTGGTGTGGGAAAAGACAGGCCCACAGAGGCATGAGCAGGAGGGTAGGAGAGGTGCTTAGCAGGCCCTTGGCACTAGTGAGTGGGGCTTTGAACTTTGAACTTCACTGGGTCAGGATGCAAAGGCAGTGACACAGCCAGCACTGGGTGTGGGGTCTGAGAACCCGTGCTCCTGGGAAGTGAGATGGGTCAGCCCGTTCTGAGAAGAGTAAGGACAGATACCCATCCACTCACCCTCCTGAGGCTCTGCTCACTGTCAATGCTGCTTTTCAGGTCCCTTCTGATGGCTGGACACACTGATGTCTGGGAGCGTGCACAGTGCTTTCCATAGGTTTTCAGGAACCGTTGAAGAATCGGAACGATGGGTGGGGGAGCCCCTTTAGCTTTCCCTTTCCCTTTCTTTACTCTTGGCATTGTTTTAGGGTGTCAGAGTCTGAAACAGCAACTAGACCTGAAACCAAACATATAGACATCTTTTTAAGGCACAGAACTTGCCTCTCCGTTCTTTGAAAATCTTAACATGTTTTGTTTATGTTAAATGGGACAAGAGTCAAGATGGAGACAGGTAACCTGGGTACAGTGCCTGTACTCCCAGCACCATGTGGAGGCAAGAAACCCACATGTTCTGGCCCAGTCTGGGCAACTTAGTAACTTAGGAAGACCCTGTCTCTTCTATGTCTCAGAGTAAAAAGGAAAAAATTTAAAAATGGGTAGCTCAGTGAGAAAGCCCTGGGTTCAAACCTCAGTTATTAAAAAAAAAAAAAAAGGTAAAAGGTAAAAACACAATTTCCATGAACCCATGGGCTCATGTTGTTTCCTTTAAAGACTTTAAAATGGGATAGTACCTATGGACGTGTTTATAAAAGAATCCAATTAACATTAAAACCAGGCACCAAACACTATCTGGGACATGCTGATTTTAAAATGGCACAATTCTCTTCACTGATACAATTCTTGCCAGGCAGCACATATATCACAGTGTAGACATTATGGGCAACAGATCTGGATTTTAGTCTTGTCTCTACCATTACTGGGTGGTTTTAGCTAAGTTGTGAAGCCATAACTTTGCATAAAACACTCTGCACAATACTTGGCATATAATGGAAATGCCCAATAAACTTTATATTGATGTTAATATTATTCTGCTAGCCATGGAAAGCCACCCACCAAAGTAGTGCTGATTTTATCTTTTAAAATAGCCAGCCCTAAAATGGGCCTATGGTAATGGTGGGCCCTCAGAACTGGCTTTACAGAGACCAAGGTTTACAGGAATTTTGGTTTTTCCATATAGAAAATTTCTAGCTAGAGACTGTCCAGTGTTTATCGTCTTCCATCAAAAAGTACTCTTCTTTTTGAGTTCAGGCCAAATTCAGCACTAGAAGGAGACAGGGCTGTTGAGGAAAACAAACATCAAAAGGAGACTGGCTAGGTGGGTGTAGTGGCGCACACACACCTGTAGTTCCAGCACTCAGGAGGCTGAGGCAGCAGGATTGCTGTGAGTAGAAGCCAGCCTGGACTCCATAACAAGATCCTGTCTTGATGGATGGATAGATAGATGGATTAATAGTAGGATAGGAAAGGCATATAAATAGATAGGAACCTGGTTTTGTAAACTCACTTTTCCACCTGCATGGCTACAGCATGCTCTCTCCTCTTGTCTTTCCACCCAGCAGACAGAGTAGTGTTTTTGAAATATAAATCAGCTCATGTGACTCTTCTGGTTAAATTTCTCCAATGGCTTCCTGTTACATTTATCTTTATTGAATTTTATATGAATTCTACCAGTTATTAAGAGATATATATGAATGTGAACCTATCTACCTTTGTCCTCATTCTGCCATTTTTGCTATGTATATTTTGAAGCCATGTCATTAGGTGCCTATAATTCACAACTGAAACTTTTCCTGGGAGGTATACCCTTCTGTTATTATTTAATATCCTTTTTTAACTCTAGCAATGGTTTGTGACTTAGAGCCACAGTTCCCAAACTGTTCAATGGAGTGCATTCAGGCACTGCCACAAGTTCACAGGGAACTGTGAAATATTTTAAATTTTCAAGAGAAAGCCAGCAACATCTGTTAGATGCCATGTGAACAAGAGCTGAAGCAGTTCACAATTTCAAAGTAGACCACACAGGTATTATTTTGGTTTTTTGGTACCAGGGATTGAACTTGGGACCTTGCGCTTGCAAGGCAGGCGGCAGAAGCACTGAGCTAAATCCCTGCCCCATCACAGAGGTATTAGCATCATAATGCTGCACAACAAATTATCTCATCATGAGTGAAAAACATCCTGAAGGGGGAGTGGATCTTGCAGGATGTAAAGACACTCAGGAACCAGGGTTAAGGAAAAATCACAATATTACAGCTCTAGTTGGGACCAAAGAGTATTGGGCAAACCAGGAGGGGTCACTCTGCCACTCCTGCACTCATGGCCATCACCTAAGTATAGCCTCAGGCTTCTACTCAAGGGTATGCTCCAGGCAGCTGGTGCAGAGCAACGAGACTAGGTAGCTTCTTGAAACCTACTTGCCATCTTGGGCCTGGTAAACCTTTTAAAAAATACATTTATTTATTTATGTTTTTTGAGACAGAGTCTCACCACGTAGTTCAAGCTGGCCTTGAATTCACTATATAGCCCAGGCTGGCCTCAAACTCATGGCAATTCTCCTGCCTGAGCTTACAGGTGCATGTCATCATGCCCAGCTTTAATTTTTATTTTTATTAATACATGTTTTTAGTATGTAATGATTGCATTCATTGTGGGGATCTGGTATATGTACATGACACATCTTAATTCTTTTTTCATTCCCTTCCCTTCCCTTCCCCTCCCTCCCTCTTGGTTCTCTTCCTTTTTGCAAACTATCTGCCTCTGTTTCCTATTATGTATCGTTGGGGGGGTACCGGGGATTGAACTCAGTTCCTTGCGCTTGCACAGCAGGCGGCGAAACCACTGAGCTAAATCCCTGGCCCCTATTATGTATCTTTTATTTTACTCTTTAATGTATTTACACTTTGGGTTTCTCATGTAAGAGAAACTCATGTGATAAGCTTGTGTGTCTGATTTAGTGAGGCCCAGAAACAGAAAGGACTAGAGCCCAGCTGAGAACAGAACTAGGTCTCCTGACTCCTAAGGCTTTTTGTTTTTTCCAGTGTTGGGGATGGAACCCAGGTTTCACACATGGCTCTACCACTGAGCTACACCCCCAGCCCACAGGCCACTTTGGGTGAACATCCAAGGTGATTCTTATTATTTGGCAATTGGCAACACTGCCATAGCATCATGGGTGGCTGTGCATGGTGGAGAGATAGTAATCTGGGCTTTGGGTCAGAAGGAAGTGCTTTGAATCCTGGTTGTGTTGATTGCTAGTAGGATGACTGGACAGTCAACCCCACTTCTCCAATCCCACTTCCTTTATCTGTAAAAATAGGAATAATGCTTCTCCGTTCACCGCCCCCCCCCCCCCAGCTGTGAAGCCTAGCTTGGAGGCACCTCAGACTTCAGGCCTCTAGAACTGTGAAAAAACCAAAAACAACCCCCCAAAACCTGTTTTTACACTAACCAGTCTATGATACTTTGTTACGCCAGCCCAACAAAATTTGACCATGTATGTATTAGCATCCTATAGCAATTATTGGAGAATTTTTGGGAATTACTGGAGTTTTCCCACTCAGGAAAGTTTCCAGTCAGAGACTACCCAAAATGTTTATTACCTTACATCAAAATGGGTTCTTTTGGGGGATCTATGCCTGGTAGAGAATCCCAAAGAAATCAGGAAGAGACAGGGTAGTTGAGAAAAAGCATACATCAAAAGGAACCTGGCTTTGACAAGTAGAAATATACTTATTACTGCTCACATGAAGGACCATTGTCCACCAACTTTCTCTAAGTATTTACAAATGCACAAAGTACACACATAAATTCAGTAAATGCTCTATTAAGACAATGTAATATATCATCACAAGATTTTTATGTTGTTTCTACATATAGTAAATGTTATATCCAGAGTTAGCAAACACAGGTGGTTTAAGCCAGCACTGCTGGGTTGATCATAAGTGAATGTTACTGAAGGTAAAAGTGTAGTACCTCACCTGGGCCAGGGTCTGCTCATCTCATCCAAAGGTGGCTCCCGTCCTTCCCGTGTCCTAGAGACAGGAAGGTAAGAGTGGAGGCTGAGAGGGTGAGCAGAGGTGGGCAGGCCCTGTCCACTGTCCCAAGGAGAGATGCCTGGCTCTGAATCCCCTACTTGCCCAGCTTGGACAGCTGCTGGTGTGTCATGCCCCACTCCCCACCCCCACCCCCACCCACCCCCGCCAAGACGGCCAGAAAAGGCGGCAGGGAAGGGCCATTCTCTGCTATCTTCGAGGTTTCCGGGGCATGCAGTGACTTTAATACACTTCCTAGAACATCCAGCTACCCACCTGGAGACCGGGGAACGCCAGCTGCGGTGTACTGTCCCGGCCCCTGTCCGTCCCCTGGCCTCTGTCCCCTGGAAGGGAGGGAGAGAGTGGGACGCTCGGTCGCACACACCCAGCCCGGGCCTAGCTTTTAACCCAGACGCACAGTCCCTGGCCCGGACGCTTCCCGAGTCGTCGGGCGCCATGGAGACGGCAGTGAGGGGCGGTCCGGGAGGGACAAAGGGCCGGGGGTGGTGGAAACGTGTGCCCAGGCTGCGGGAAGCCCTGGTGTCCTCCTGCGGGGCAGGCGCTGAGAGGGGCACGGTCTGGCGAGAGACCGAAGTCGGGGAAGGAGTACCCGGGTCCTGGTCGTCAGTGGGGTCACGGAAGCCTCAGCCGTTTCCTGCGCGGCGGAGCGGCCTGGAGGACCCAGTGCGAGCGCGCACGGGAACCGAGTTACACAGGGTGCTTCCTCCCGGGGACCTCCGGGCCTTTGGAGGGCCCCCTAGAGGGGTTGCACTGTTCCGCTGCTCGTTTCCCTGCCGGGCGCCAGGAGGAACCGCGCGCCAGCCTAAAGGAGGCGGCTCAGCGGCGGGGCGTGTGAAGGGGTGTTTCGGGGGAGCACTGAGGAGAAAGGTGCCAAACAGCAGAAGCTTTGGGAAAGGAATGGGACAGTTAAAAAGGGATTTTAAACAGGGTGTGGTGGCGCGCGCCTGTAATCCCAGCACTCTCGGAAACTGAGGCAGGAAGATCGCAAATTCAAACCCAGCCTGGGCAATTTAGTGAGATTCAGTCTCAAAATTTAAAATAAAATGGGCCGGGGATGCAGCTCAGTGAGAAGGCCCTGGTTTAAGCTCCAGTACTAGGGGGAGAGAGGGAAAGGATTTTAAGAAATTTTGCTCTGGCCAGTGGCTTTGGGGCATTTAAATGAAATATTGGTGGATGTAGTAGATAGAATAAAGGTATTCATGGCCTAATCCCAAGAACCTGTGAATTCGTTGCCTTACAAGGCAAAAGCCACTTTGTAATTGATTAAAGTTCCACTCTCTTGAGATGGGCATGAGCCTGAGGACCTGGAGTTGAGATTCTGTCAGCGGTGGTCAGGGGGCCATGAGAGACCCACAGAGAAGGACCCTTCCCACTTGCTGCTTAAAGGAGGAGGAATGGTGCTCGAGCCATGGACTGTGGGCAGCCTCTGGAAGCTGGGGAATACCTGGAATGGCACCTTGATTTTAGTGACTCCATGAGGGATTTCTGGCCTCCATAATACATTATCTCTATCTTAGGAAATAGAAGAAGCTCTTAATAAATACTTGTTTAGTGAAAAAAAAATTAAAATTAGATTAAACTCATTGTAGACTGCAAATGAAAAATAGCCCCTTGAATTCTGCAGGGTTGGCTTTAGTTTTCTAAGTGTATGTTGTAAGCACAGTGGCTTTCCTGGGAAAGGTTTTTGGCCACAGTAAAGTGAGGAGGGTTGAGGAAGACAAGGACAGATGCTGAGAATGTGCCCTGTGTGTCAGTGCCCTTGGTTAATTCGTCATCTTCCCTTGTTCCGCTGGACCCTGTAGCTCTTTTTCAAAGGGTTCAAGCATTGAACATCACTAGTTGGGCCAAGACAAGTGCTGTGAGGGAGAACTCAGAAAAGGGTGGCAGGAGATGGGGTGTCAGCACACACTTGTAAATCTCAGCGCTCTGGAAGGCTGAAGCAGGAGGATCACAAGTTCAAGTGCAGCCTAGTCAACTTAGTGACTTAGCAAGAACTTTTCTCAAAATAAAAAGAGATGGGGATGTAGTTTAGTGTGAAGGCTCTGGGTTCAATCTGTGGTTGGCAAAACAAACAACAAAAGAAACAAAAAAATCCCTGGGACTCAGAGCAGATGTTTAGGGGGCAAAGAGAAATAAATGGTCAAGAAGTCCAGAGTCCAAGGGGGCAGAGACAGAATGAGGGTCTTATTCAACTAATTAACCCCATTAATTAGAATATTCAAATTCATGTTATTATTTATTTGTGGTGATGGGAATCAAACCCAGAACCTCATACATGCCAGGCAAGCATTCCACCCCTGAGCTACACCTCTAGCCTCAAACTCAAATTATTAATTCAGATTCATTTATTTCTTTTTGCTTCTCCAGCACCCTTCTTTTTGCTGTTCCAGGCCTTTCAATGCCTTTGTAAAAACAAATTCCCTAAATTAAATTCTGTTTGAAATACCTGGAGTATTCTCTGGTAGGGTTTCTGAAAGCACAAGTGTTATTTCTGAGTTTCAATATAAGGAAACTTAATTCTTACATTTAATTTTGTCTCTGTTTAAATTTGAGATGGGCGTTGTGGTGTGCACCTGTAATCTCAGCACTCTGGTAGGCTGAGGCTGCCAGAGCACAGGTTCGAGCCCAGCTAGGGTAATTGAAAGACTTGGTGAGAGCCTGTCTTAACATTTTAAAGGGGCTGGGTTGCAGCTCAGTGTGGAAGCCCTAGTACCAAAAACAAACAAATAAACAAATAAATTTGACAAGATGGTTCCCAGTAGCAGATCGTTTTGACTTCAGCCTTTTTTCTGTGTTTTCGGTTTTATTTTTTTAAAAAAACTCTCAGGGGCTAAGTCATACCTTTAGCATATCCTCTGGGTGGGAACACACAGAGCAGAGGCCTACAATCTGGCTCAGGCTTTTGGTGTCTGTACCTCAGAGTGTTGCTCCTGGGCAGGGCCTGCTGAGGTCTATGGTCCCTGGTTACTCGCTCCAGGTTCAGGCCAGCTTTATACCTTTGTCTTCACACTTCCGGCCTCATCTGGATGAGTACTTGACCTCTCCCAGGTGAGGTCACTTACCCCATGCTGCCTCTGCTTTTGGAAAACTGCTCCCAACTGCATTGTCCTCTTAGTTCCTGGATGCCACAGGCCAAGTCCAGGCACACCACCAAACAGAGGTAAACACTGATTATGAGACAGTAACATTTGTATATAAAATTAGCAGTGAGTTTTGAAGAATGCTAATCCTCAGTGACTCAGTATTATGGAGGCTGTGGTGAGAAGGGATCTATCTAATGTGAGCCAATGGGAGTGTCAATCAAAGCTTTTGGGGTCTGTTTATACCAATAATATAGATCTAGAAATTCTATACCTGGGATGCTGCTACTCTAGGGAATAATTTAAAGCGTAGGAGTTAGAATGCTTTCAGGTGCAACTAACACGACTGTCATAGTCAGACACTTATTGCTCATATGAGAAGTTTGGTAGTGAGAAATTCTGGAATTGGATGGGAACTGGTATAATGAAGGACCTGGCTCTTCCTTATCCTGTCCTGTTATCCCCACTTGGAAGTAGGGGAGCTTTGTCTCCCCTCATGGTGGCATTAACAGCTTCTGAACCTCACAGCATCCTGTCCTCATGTGACAATGACCAGCCAGGAAGGGAAAGTCTTTCTTCAAAAAATACCTCTCCCAGAAACCTCTAGGACACCCCCCGCCCCCATCTCCTTGCTTAAGATGGACACATGTGTGCCCCAGGCATACTGACAAAGAAAGTGCGACTGTCTTGGTGGCCTCAGGTCCTCATGGCTCCTCAGCACATGGCTGCCTGAATAGCACTGGGATCTTATTGTAAAGTAGGCGGGGTGTGCGGCTTTTGGTAAATGGCCAATAGTGTTGGCCATGGGGAGCCAAAGTTTTCATACTGTTAGGAAGAAGGAAAAGAAAGCGGAATGAGCTCACAGGACAGGTTTATTTCAGAAGCACAGGGAGTTGTGGTTACTTGTCAAGCACAAAGCTGAATAATGATAGGAGTTATGGATTGTAGCTATGGTCATGGGCCTTTTTAACCCATGATTATACATTTCTAGCAGGTACACAAGCACAGAAGGAGGAGGGTTTAATGTGATCTCTGCTCATCTCAGGATGGTCAGATGCTTTCAAATACAAAGATTTTGATATAAAGAAATGGAAACTATGTGGTTTAGAAATTGTACATTTATTTGGATTTATTCTACAAGGAGTAGAATCCGGCTTTCAACCTCATTTCCCTGACTCCAAACCCACATTCTCAGTTGCCACCCCTTCCTTGGATTTAACAAACTATCTAGCAACAACAGAAGTGAAAGCAATAGAAAAGATTCCAAAATGTGAATTACTTCAAAAGTGAAAACAGAACAGTGACAGCACCACAACTCCGAGGACTGTGGTCGCAGAGTGATCCATCACATCCTTATCATAGTTTTCCTTTTTTTGTTTCCAGTCCTAGGGACTGAACCCAGAACCTCACACATGTGCACACTAAGTGGAAGCTCTACCACTGCATTACTCCCCAGTCACCGGTTGTCACTTTAGAGAGATCAGTAGACTCCAAAGCAGTTCTTTGCCTGATTCTTGTTGAGAGACCAAAACAGCTGAAAGTTAAAACATTGTCAGTGTAAGTTCCCATGGATTCTGCCTGTCTTTCTGGTTCAACCAAACCTAGGGTATATTTTTAAAAAAAGCTGGTCAAAGAAAAGCCATTGCAGTAGTATGATTTTCTAATAATGAGTAGTAGTTTTAAAATGAAAGGGATTCTTATAAGCCTTTGGTTAGGCTCTCCACCCTGCCTTTGCTGCAGTTCCACTACTTATGGACTGATGGGTGTGTTGCAGGTGCAGACACACTGGCCAGTTCATCCCTTAGATCACCCAACTTCTGAAAATGTATCCCCACTCACCCACCGAACATTCTTCTAATTTTTTCGTCAGAAAATAAAGAAAGCTGTAGAGGAAAAGCTCAGTTCCAGTTAATCATTTTGATAATGAATGAGGCTGGCCAAAGTTTGAGGGGAAAGAAAACTGAGTACTTTTTTGGTAATTGTAATGTGTTTAGATACAAAGTATCTAAATTTTAGACAGATCTCAAAATTCAAAATTTATTTCTCTCTCAAAGCCATGTGTGTGTTGCCAGGTGTGGTGGTGCACATCTATAAGCCCAGCACTTGGGAAGCTGAGGCAGGAGGATTGCTGCAAGCCTGGGCTACACAGTGAGTTCAAGGACAGCCTGAACTACATAGTGAGACCCTGTCCAAAAAAAAAAAAAGGCCATGTGTGTTTACTCAGAATAGCCACAACATTTTTCTTAGGCCTTACCACTGCCTTCCCAGGCTTACTCTGCTTTGCAGAAAGGGTTCACGCTGCCTGGTCCTGCAGTCTGGCCAGCTGGGCTACATCGCCACCTTGGTAGTGGATGAATCTGCACTGGTCATAGTTACTTGAGTGTTTCATGCTTATACAACAATCTCATTTACTTCTGAGGTTCAATTTTCAACTTACATGTGCTCATACTGGTAGGGCAGCTTGGGGGGAAAAAATCCATTTTGTCTTCAGCCTAGCAGCAAAAATTAAAATGTGGGGCTGGGAACTTAGCTCAGTGGTAGAATACTTGGCTAGCACATAAGAGGTCCTAGGTTCAATCACCAGCACCATAAAAAGTAAATTAAATAAATATGTGGCATGGATACATCTGTGAGAGCTTAGTGACAGCACTTGTGGTTCCTCATGGTGCTCCTGTGCATCCAGGCTTTGTAAATCTAGTCCTGCTGATGTAGAATGTTTCTTTAACTGGGAAACTCTTATTCTTTTTAAAAAAATTTTATTGGTGCATTTTAGGTATACAATATAATGACATTCATCATTGGAAATTTGCACCTTTACATAATCCATCTTGGTTCTTATTTTC
>NW_004624730.1:18239736-18275506 GCF_000247695.1 Heterocephalus glaber | reverse complement strand
GAGGTGGGACAGGGGCCAGGAGAAGTGGTAGGGATGGTGACCCAAAAGCCCTTTCCTGTGGGCTGGGAGCAGCGGGAGGGATGGTGACCGGGAAGCCCCTTCCTCTGGACCAGGAGCAGTGGGACGGCAGCTCAGAAGCCCCTACCTCTGGGTGGGGAGCAGCGGGACTCAGTACCTTGGTCTGGTGGTCTGGTGTCCTCTGCTTCTTTGGAGTGTGGAACCAGGTGGCTGCCTGTCTGCAGTGGGGTGATTCGGCGTGTTCCGTGCCACTTGGGACCTCGGTAGGGCGTGGGCAGACCTGCCTGTCTGCAGCGGGCTGATTTGGTGTGTTCCGTGCCACTCGGGACCTCAGTAGAGTGTGGGCAGACCTCCCTGTCTGCAGCGGGGTGATTTGGCCTCTTCTGCGCGACTGGGAACCTCGGTAGGGCATGGCAGACCTGCCTGTCTGCAGCAGGGAGAGTTTCTTTAATTTAAAAAAATGTTTAAGGTGATGGAAAGGCTAACTACCCTGAACTTACTGGATATTGCACATATGTACCAAATTATCATACTGTATCACATATATTTGCACAATTAAAATATTACTAATTTTACAAAGAAATCCTTTTCCCCATGATCTTAAATATATTCTCCTGTATTTAAAAAGTATTCACGTTTTTACCTTTCACATTGACCTCTTTAGTCTACCAAGAAAGCAATTGAGCTGAGGACGTTGCTCAGTGGTAGAGCACTTGAACTATGCACGAGGCCTGGATTACAAACCTAGCATTACACACACACACACACAAACACACGCAAGCAGTCAATAGAGGACCTGAACAATGGTACTTTGAACATCAAGACACCCAATGGTTCTTTCTGTTGTTGTTGCTGTTGTTTTGTTACTGGGGATTGAACTCGGGTCCTTGCGCTTGCGAAGCAGGCAGCGAAACCACTGATCTAAATCCCCGGCCCCACCCAATGGTTCTTGCACATTCACTTGCACATTCCTGTCCTTGCTCTCTATATGTGTAGTTTACATATGGGTCACTCACATGTGGGACTCTGACTATGGGCTTTTATTTTTGGTCTTTTGGTATATTTTTCTTGGGCCCATAGCTCTCTGTTTAAATTATCATAGCTTGATCAGAAGTCATGTTTCCTAACAGGACACATCCAAGATAGACAGTTTGGCTGTCTTGGGCTTTTCCTCTTTCACATACATTTTTATATTAGCTGTGCAAATTCCATGGAAAGCTCTGTTGGAATTTCAGTTGGCATTGCACTGAGTCTAAAATTTAACTGGGAACAATTGAGTCTTCCTGTCAATAAACATATACTTAGGTCTTAACTCATATCTGTCTCAGAAAACGATCTAATAATTCACCAAGCCTGCTTCCCTTTTTCTGGCTCATGGCTGAAGCACATTTCCCAGCTTCCCTAGAAGTGAGGGGTGGCCAAAGTGAGTTCTGGTCAGTGGACCCAGGACAGAGCTAGAAGTGCTGTATGTCTCTCCTGGCCGGTCCCTCTTGTGTGACCCTGCTCACTCCGTCTCTTCCCCTAAGTGTAGACAAGGTTTTTTTTGGTACCAGGGATCGAACTCAGGTCCTTGCGCTTGCGAGGCAGGTGGCAGAACCACTGAGCTAAATCCCTGGCCCGAGGATTCTATGATCTTAAGAAATGATGAAGGGACAAGATGAAGGACCTGGGTCTCTCAATCACTGTGTGGAAGTTTTCCCACTGAACACCTACACAGAAGTGTTGGGCTGAAAGAACAGGACAAAACAGCCATTATGCTACACCACAAGAACCCAGAGTTTGTTAGAATAGTTTTCTCTAACAAACATGATACTTTGCAATTTTATTTCACAATATTTTCCATAAATATCTATGTATCTTTTGTTGATTTCTTCCTAGAAACCTTTTTTTTTTTGGTACCAGGGATCAAACTCGGGTCCTTGTGCTTGTGGGTAGAAACCTTAATAGTCTGTCATATAGGACATTTTGTAAAAGAATAAAAAATCATATTTTTCACTGTTGCTAGTATAAAGTAATTGTTTTTATATCCAGCAAATGTATTCCAGCAATCTTGATCAAATCTCTTATTAATTTTGTTAATTTAGCTATAGATTCTTTGGAGTTTTAATGTAGACTATCAGATGATTTACTGTCAGTTTGGTTTCTTCCTTTCCAATCTTTACATCTTTCTTCTCTTTACTTATTTGTGCTAGCTAGGACCAACAACAAGTTATGATAGTAGTAGTTCTTGCATCATTCCATTTTTCAAGCTTTCAGTGTTAAGCTCTCAGAACAGCCTTTCATCTATTCTGGCTATCAAGAACATATTAATTTTATAAAATAAGTTGGAAAGTTATGGCTTCTCAGTGGATCCTTTTGTCTCTTCTACCCAGAGTCAAGGACATGGCTGGCAAGTTTCCTTGATACCTCTCCTTATGGAGTGGATATTTTCCCCAGATTATTCCTTTATTAAGGGTGTTGTCTTTAAACCCTGCATAATTTGGATCTGGAATAATCCCCCAAGGGTCCGTGTGTTAAAGATTTGGTCACCAGCTGATATCACTATCAGGAGGTAGTGAGCATTTAGGAGGTGGAGCCTACGAGGAAGTCAGGTCCCTGAGGGGGACATTGAGGCCAACCCCTTCTCTATGCTCCTGCTGCTGTGAGGTGATTAGGTTTCCTCTGCTACATAGTTCCTGACATGTTGCATGGTGCCATCATAGGCCTAAAGCAACAGAGGCAAGTGACTATGAACTAAAACCATGAGCCAAAATGAATCTTTCCTTCTTTAAGTTGATTTTCTCAACTTCCTAAAGCTGACTAACACAATGCTCCAATTTTATTTGAGGCACTGTGTACCAATTCCCTTCTAACTTGGGTTTTAGGCATTGTCTTAGTCGCTTTTCTTGTCACTAAGACACAATACCAGACACCCACAAATTAAAGGAGGAGAGGTTTATTTTGGCTCACAGTTTCAGAAGTTTCAGTCCATGTTCAGCAGGCTCAAACAAAATGGCATGGTGGAAGGGTGTGTTGCAGATTAAAGCTGCTCACCTCATGGCAACCAGGAAGCAGAGAGAAGGGAGAAGCCCAAGGGGAAACCCTTCCAGGTCAGCCCCCAGTGACCACCTCCTCCCACCAGGCCCTACATTCTAACAGTATATCAGCTATGAGCCCATCCATGGACCACTCTATAATCCAATCACCCTCCAAACACATGAGGCTTTTGAGGACCATTTTAGATTAAAACCATAACAGGCATTGTTTCTGCATCCCTTTCCTTGAGCCTTGAAAACCAATGCTCTTCACTTCTGAGATTTTCTGATGCACTTGTGAGGCAGATTAGGGCATGGCCAGCTGGCCGGGCAATTAGCATGACCTGTCAGTCACAGAGATACAAGACACATGTGCCCAAGCCCTGCACCTGGGACCAATTAGAGATGCTCTCTTCAATTCTTTTGGAAAGAAATCAAGCAGGTTTTGATAGGAGGGTCTATATCAGAAATCAGGACACAAAATTGTTGCCTTAACCTTGTGGCCACTGTAAGTTCTTTTTTTTTTTGGTACCAGGGATCAAATTCAGGACCTTGTGCTTTTGAGGTGAGGTAGGTGTCGGCACCACTGAGCTAAATCCTCACCCTAACTGTAAGTTCTTTCAGTGGCCCACTCTGTAATCTGTAGAGTGCACTTCTTTTCTTACCTTTAATTGACCTGCACTCATTCTGCAGAGCATACTTCTTTTCCTACCTTTTAATATCTTTAATAAATGTAAAACCTTGCTACCTTTTGTGTGTTTCTTGCCCAATTTTTCTTGAGGACAACAAGAACCTAGAAAGGATCCCTGGGAAGAGCACAGCACCCCAGACCCTGGCAACACTTGAGCAGTCAATGGTTTTATCTGTAGTTGACTTCTGCAGATTCATGCTTTAATTGTTGCTTCTGAGGATGTCTCTTAATTTATTGTCAGTCAGCTTAACAGTGCATTTTTATTTATTTATTTTTTTGGTACCAGGGATCGAACTCGGGTCCTTTCGCTTGCGCAGCAAACAGTGCATTTTTAAATGTTTTTGTTTTTTGAATGGGTGAGTTAGAAAATCCAAATTGGTCTATGTGGAAGGCTTATATTTGGGAGGCTTATATTTTCTTTAATCTTTTAAAAACTTTTCCTTTTTTGAAGAATAAGTGTTATGATCACATATTTCAAAATTCAAAGGTACAGAAAAGTATACAGTGAAAACTAAGTTCATCTTTCATCTTTTATTACCTCCAACCAATATTAATTTTTTTACATATCTTTCTACAGGTACTCTATACATAAAGGACAAACATACGTTTACACAAATAATAACATACTGAATACTGTGTTCTATATTTTGTTGTTTTTAAATTCAATCTCAGAGTCAGTTTCATATTAATACAGAAAAGTCTTTCTTATTCTTTTATACTCTTCTACAAATGTAACTTCTCTTTTGCCAGTCTTATTAAATATTTAAGATATTTACAAACTTTTGCCATTTCAAACAGGATTGCAGAGAATAACCTTGTGTTTTTTATTATTTACATATATTTATCTGAATATTCATAGGATGAATGTCCACATGGAACTGCTTAATCAATAAGGATATATATTTATAATTGAGTTGGTATTACTAAATTGTCCTCTATGTACATGTATTTCTAACACTTCTGAAATATTTCTTTATATCCTAGCTAACTTTTTAAGACTTTTTATTTTTGCCAAATTGATAAGGTAGAAATGCTATCTAATCTTTTGTTGTTGTTGTTGTTTTGTTTGTTTTGGTTTTCTTGTGGAGCCAAGAATGGAACCCATGCCAGGTGTTGTGGCACATGCCTGTAATCCCAGCACTTCAGAGGCTGAGGCAGGAGGATCACTGTAAATTTGAGGCCAACTTGGGCTACATAGTGAGTTCAAGGCCAGCCTGACCTATATAGCAAGACCTTGTCTCCAAAAAAAAAAGGAAGATGGAACCTGACAGGTCCCCCAAGTTGGACCCCCGCCCAAGCAGACCCACTACCTGCATCCTCAGGAGCACAGAGTTAACAAGAAGCCAGCAGCAGCCTTGCTGCTCTCACCACCCCCATTTATTAGCCAGCCCCAGGCCCATCACCCATGGGACTCTAAAATTTTCCACCCTCTTGAGCAGTGCCCCCCTCTCCTACCTAAAATGCCCTATATCAACCACTAGCACCCTCCTCTCAGTGCCATCGGCCTTCTCGCCCTTGGCCCATCTGCACCCAGATGGCAATAAACTCATTGCATGTTGCTTAGAGACCTCGGTGGTCTCAATCATGCCTTGGTCTGACCTTACAGAACCCAGGGCCTTGATCATGCTAAGCACATGGTTAACCACTGAGTTACATTCCCAGCCTGAATTTGCCTTTTAATAACATGAAAAATTGAGCATTTCCTCATATGCAAAAATGCCATATTTCCCCTTCTATAAACTCAGTAAGTATATTCTTTGCTCATTTTTCTTCTTTTGGTTTTTATATTGATTTCTATATTCTGAGTAATTGGAAAAAGCCTTGACATATACCATCTGCCTCCCCATTCAACTGTGTCCTAAATGAATTTTTAATAGCAATTTCTGCTGTATCAATTATATCAAAACTTAACATGTGTCATGGCTGGGGATTTAGCTCACTGGTCCTGCTGCCTGCCTCAAAAGTGCAAGGTCCTGAGTTCAATCCCCGGTTCCAAAAAAAAACACATTAACATGTGTGTTGCTGTTGTTTGCTAAAAAGAAAGGATATGGTACCTTTAGGAACACAACAATCAGTCAAATATTTCTGGGTATTTCATAAAATACATGTTTTACATGCATTGAGACACACCTTTTTTTCCATTTTTTTTTAGCAAAACATTTATTGGTACATTTTAGACATACATAATGATAACATTCATCATAGGGAATTTATACCTGAAGGCTGCAAAACCATAAAAGTTTGTGAATCCTCAGGGAAATTACTATACCAAACAAAGGACTTTTATGGGCATCATACCCTAGGTTCTCAAGAAAGGAACATCAGAACCAAAAAGCCCAAGCAGCAAGAGTAAGGGAAAAGGCTTTGAAGACCAAAAAGGAGATAAAAAATGGTGTGATTGTGAGCTGGCTGCAGTGGTGCAGGTTGTTCATGGCCAATCTAAATGCAACCATGGTGCCTCAGAACAGTTGGGGCTGGGGGAGGAGTAAGTAGTATGTACCTGCCTGCTCCTTAAGTCTCCTGCAGTTCAGCTTGGGTCACCTGGTTCTCAGGGAAGTCAGGGGAAGCAGATCTTAGGTCCTGAAGCAGAGGCTAGAGGTGGTGGAAGTGCAGAGACTTGGTGGGTTCTAGCACTATGGAAGAGACAGAGGCCATGCTGGCCAGAGCCTGCCAGGGACAGACAGCTAAGATGAAGTATGGGATCTTCATTGAGGACGGGGCAGAGGGCCTGCAAGATGCACATAAATTGCATGCATTTCATAGCTATGTGTGTTAATATGTGGCTGTCAAACATCAGTCCACATTGGCCCACTGTCGTACCTGGGGAAGGATCCAGGCCCTATAGCAGTGTTGCAAATTTTTGCTATAAGGACTAGAAAATTAAGGCTTGCAGGCCATACAATATGTGTTGAAACCACTTGACTCTGCCAGTGTAGTGAGGAAGCAGCAGCCGTTGACAATATGTAAATGAACAAACAAGGATGTGCTCCTAGAAAACTATTCATGGACACTGATACTCAAATGTTGTATATCATGAAACATTATTTTTCTTTTGACTTTTTTTCAATGGTTAAAAAATGTGTAGGATGGCTCCTACAAAAAAAAGGATAACAAGAGCTGGTAGGGATGTAGAAAAATTAGAACACTTATGCATTATTCATGGGAAGGTAAAATGGCACAGCCACAATGAAAAATGGTATAGTGGTTTATCAAAAAATTTAAAATAAAATGACCATGTTACCCAGCAATTCCATTTCTGGCTATCTATTCAAAAGAATGGAAATCAGGATATTGAAGAGCTGTTTACACACCCATGTTCATGGTGACATAGTTTTTGATAGGCAAATAAAGAAAACTCCAAGTGTCCACTGACAGATACGTTGATAAATGTGGTACTGGTATACAGTGAAATGCTATTCTGACACAAGTACAACACGGATAGACCTTGAATATATGATACTAAGTCAAATAAGCCAGTCATAAAAACGAAAAATACGTATGAGTCCATTTAAAAAGGTAATTAGAGTAGTCAAATTCATATGGACAGAAAGCAGGATGGAGATTCTCAGCTGGGGGCTGGGAGGAGGGAGGAATGAGGAGTTAACAGATGTAGAGTTATAGTTTTCCATAATGATGAAGTTCTGGAAATTGGTTGCATGACAATGTGAATAGCAGTGTATACTTTTTTTTGGTACTGGGGATCGACCTCAGAACCTTGTGCTTGTTAGGCAGACAGCAGAACCACTGAGCTAAATCCCCGGCCCAAGCAATGTATACTTAATGCTATTGAACTATACAGTTAAAATGGATAAACTGGTAAATGAATGTGTATTTTATCATAATTTTTTAAAATGTGAAATATCCATTAGATTATGGACTAGACAAAAACATATTTGATTTCACCATTGAGCTGTAGTCTGCTGACACCTGACCTAAGATCTAAGAGCACATCAGCATTTATGCTTCCCTAATGTACAATGGCCAAAAACTACCCCCAGGGAAGAGGTTCGGTGGATAATCTTTATGTCATAGTAAGTGAAAGAAAATTGTGTTGGTTTATGGAAAGTAGAAATAAACTTTCAAAGGGCTCCATAAGATCAACATTTCTCAAAAGGTGCAGTTCTTGTGAGGTTTCCCTTCTACCTTACTTTTTTTGTTTTTGTCCCCCACCCCCTACCAGGGATTGAACTCAGGACGTTGCTTGCCCTTGTGAGGCAGGTACAGTGCCACTGAGCTAAACCCTGGCCCCACTTTTCTTCTTGAGGAGGAAAGACTTGACTTTGTGGATCTTTTCCCTGACATGTTTGGAGTGGTATGAATAACCTGGGTCTAATCATCAGGACGTCTTGGTCCCTAGTGGTTCTCTCTGTGTTATTTTTGGAAAGGAGTGTAAGTTAGCTGGTGCTTTTCTGGCTCCTTGACAAATAGCGTTGTTTTCCATAAAATGCCCATTTCAGACCCACTGTAGAAAAATGGCCAAGCAAGTGATTATAATACCTGATCTGCAGGAAGTAGTGAATGGTCCTTGAGACAACTAATGAGATATGGAAACCCCTCAAATGGAAACATGGGAAATATATCTCAAGTGGACTGAAGAGGAGAAAAAAAGAACAACAAATGATGGATACAGGGATCTGGTGTTGTAAAAAGGATGTGGTCAGTTCAAATCCTGCCTCCCTCTCCCTAGCCAACATGGGCACATAACTCACCCCCTCAGGGCCCCAGCTTTCCATTCCTAATTTATGGATTCAAATGAGAGGTGAAGCATATGGCATTTGACAGTCTTTTTCTTTTATTTTTGAGACAGTGTCTCCCTATGTAGTTCAGCCTGGCCTTGAACTCACTATGTAGCCCAGGATGGCCTTCAACTTGCAGTAATCCTCCTGCCTCTGCCTCTCAAGCGCTGGGATTACAGGTATGTGCTGTCATGCCCAGCCAGCACTTGATAGTCTTAATAAGCAGTATGATTATCTATAGGGGAGAAAAATTTTAAATTGTTGCTACAAGTAGTTATAATAATTTTAAAGGTAGAAAAAGGATTTTATCTGGTCAATAGTAGAATGTATTCATTCTAGGAATTTCTACAAATACATAAAAATAAAATATAAAATAAAATTCCCATTAAACAGAAATAGTCACAGTTTAACATTTTAGATGGTAATGCCCTCTGGCCATTTCAAGTCCTCATCTGGGGGCTAGGGATTTAGCTCAGTGGCACCGCGCCTGCCTTGAAAGCAAAAGGTCCTGAGTTCTATCCCCGGTACCAATCCCAAACCCACCCACCCCCAAAACAAACAAGTCTTGGTCTGCCTGCCACTATTTAGGAAGTTACCTAATCTCTTTGAGACTCAGTTCTTCCTTCTGTAAAATGAGCCGTAATACCAACTCAAAGGTTGTGTGAGCATGTGATAGTGTTGGTAAAATGATCAGTCTGGCAGATACCAAATGGTCCAGAACTAGGGGAGACCCTTCACTGCCTGCCCCTCATCCTCACAAATGCACACATTCCTCATTCTGAACACCCTTTCTCCCTCTCTGGATGTCAAGATTTCACCACAAAAATCTGTATGACGCCAAGTGAGGAGGAATTCTTGCAGAATTATAACCAGTTGCTAAACAGAATTGGCGATCCATATATATATTTTTGGGGGGGGGGACTGGGGATTGAACTTAGGACCTTGTGCTTGTAAGGCAGGTGGCAGCACCATTGAGCTACATCCCTGGCCTAGCAATCCATATTTTTAAAGTTTCACTGAGATGCTATCAATGCACAATACACTGTATACATTTCAGTATACAATTAAAGTTGATATATGAGCCACTTATGAAACCATAGGGGAGGAAAGTGTCCTTCCTTCACCTATCCTAGTTCATGGCTGAGGGCTGTAAAGCAAAAGATAGATTAACAAGACAAAAGCATACAAATTAAGGTTTTATATCACATGAAGCCTTTGTGAGGAAAAGAAGACCCAAAGAAACAGTTAAGCTTGTGTTTTTAAGTGCTAATTTGGTAAAGAATGCATAACTGAGCAGAAATACCCTCAAACAAAGGTCTGTCCTAAGGGTGATAAACTGAAGGGAGCTTAGCAAGGCTTGTTTGTTGGGATTCTTCTCTGTGAGTCCCTGTCTGCAGAGATAAGAACATGGCTTCCTTCTGGATATAGGGAGGGCACCTCTCACGGGAGGACCTTGTGACTTGCTTCAGGGGAGAAGGGCTGGGCTAAGAGGGGAAAAGGGTAGTTTGACCTCCTGGCTTCTGCTGTTTTCTCAAGTTCCTTTAGCTTAAAATATTCTCTCTGAACAGGTCAAGTACTATATGCTGAGGTACACAAGGTAGTATGTCCTGAGCCACATCCAAACCATCACCACCATCTAGACAGTGAGCATATCAGTCACTCCCCAAGTTTCCTGTGCGCCGTCTTATCCCACAATCCCTGCTCTGCTTTCTGTCACTATAAGTTAGTTTGCACTTTCTAGATTTTTATCAACACAAACCACTCGGCAGGTACCCTTTCTGCCAGTTTATTTCCCTTACAATCAGGACTGTGAGATATAACCGCATTGTTGACTGTGTCATTCATTCCTTTATGTTGCTGAGTAGCATCCACCTCTTGGATGTCCCACAGCTTGTGTATCCATTCACCTGATAAAGGATATTTGGGTTGTTTCCACTTCTTTTTCGCCCAGAATAATGTCAACACCTTTTATTATCATTCACATATTTCATAGAAAAAGGGATGCAGCAAATGGGTTAGGGTTGTACCTTGTACCTGGTGTGCTACATGGGAGCTGCCTGGGAGTGGTGCTCTTGTGCACCAGGTGCTTGTGGTTCTGCAGGAGGCGCATTTACAGCTTCTGCTTTTGCAGGAAGCATCAGTGACCCAGGAGCACTGGGGTCCACTTCAAAGTGAAGGGAGACTGGAGGTTCATACATGGGCCAAGAGGGGGCTGAGGTGCTGGAGGCGTGCCCTGTCCCCACTTTTGGCTATTTACAAATAAAGCTGCTAGAAACCTTTGTTTACAAGTGTCTGTGCAGACATAGGTTTTTGTTTTTCCCATTCCCCGCCTTAAAAGCTAGAAACTTCTCCAAATGCCTCTTTCTCAAGGATGGAGACTGGGAGACACAGCCTGCTTGGCAGTCAGCCTCTTGCTAATTAGGCTTTTAACAGGGCTGTTCCTCTTGCCTTGCTCTGTCATCATTGCACATGAGCAACCCTATTTTCTTTTGCATTAAGTGTGTCAATCACAGTCAATATGATATTTTAGGCAAGAAACCTGTGGCAGCCAGTTAAATATTCCCCACGAGGGGCTGGCTCCAGAAAAGACTGGAGACCTGAGTCCACAGTCACGCCTGGCTTCTCAGCTCCTCCTTCAGGCAGAGAAAGAAGGGGAAACTGAGGCACAGAAAAAGCTGTATAATTTGAGATTGTCAGGTCAGGCCCCCTCTCCTGGGGCTGCCTTCCTTCCCTCATGGCCTCACCTTACATTTTATTAAGAAGCAAGATGCTCAAGGTGATGTCACTTAAAAATAAGGATTACGTGTTAAGGTCTTTTAAGGAAATGTCTACGTTATTTACCAATTAACTCCTGCTTCTTCTCAAGGGCAGTGCGTTAGCCCCAAGTCTCTATAATCACGTACGAAATATTTCCACCATCACGATGCTCATTCAAAAATAAATAAATAGCAGCACACCGCCCCCATGTTTCCTTGTTTGCTGAAGAAAAAAGAAGAAAAACACAGTTATTGTGATTCACAATATTTGTGTAAAAGGCACCACACTAGAGGCCTCCTAAGTACTCCCAACAATAATATTTGGGAACTTTAATTTTTAAAAAAATCTTGGATGGCTCCATGCTACATGGGTAGAGCGTAACACCTATCCTCCCAATTTTAACACCTGGAGTGTCTCAGAAGAGCCTTGAAAGGTGACTGGTGCTTCCAGGAACAGCCCCCTCTTCAGCAAGCCACAGCACCTAGCAGCCTTTCAGGCTAGCTGACACCTCTCAACAGGGCCTCCATGCCTGTGATCTCAGCACTTGGAGGCTGAGGCAGAAGCATCCCTTCGAGCTGGAGGTCAGCCTGGGCTACACAGAGAGTTCAAGGCCAGCTTAATGGACTGTCTGCATGCCCCTGGGGGGCACAGTGAACAGAGGGCTCAGCACCCCTGCCCCATGTTGATTTGGTGGGCCTGGACTGGGGCTGAGAGTCTGCATCTTCATCGAATTCCCAGGTACTGCTTGTACTCCTAGTACTGGGACCTCACTCGGGAAACCTCTGGTCAAATGTTTCTTTCTTTCCACAGCTTTCTAGAATCTTAACACACAGCTGGGAAAGTCATTTGCAGAAGGCTTAGGAGAGAACCCTGTGACCTCAGATTTCCCCTTAAACAGAGAGCTTAAGTAGGGAGAGGTAAGAAAGGCCACTGGCTGGTCCCCAGGTGCTGAGTGAAGTGAGGAGGTCTTAAGGCGCCACAAGTCTGCCTGGCATTCAGCTGTGTTCATTCCCTGGGATGACTGCTTGGAAAGCTTTATCTTGAATTCTCGGCCCACACTGCCTTCTGTGTCCATATCCATGTACCCATTCTTGGTATCCCTTCTGGGTACCTCCCATTTGCAGGAAGGTCAGTGGGCTCCCTGTGCATTTCACTCAAGATCCTTGGCTGGCCTGGTGAATTACAGTGCCAAGCCACGCCCTCCTCCTGGGAAGGTGCCTTACTTTCTCATCATTGAAACACAATACCCAACACCTGCAACTGAAAGAAGGGCTTTATTTTGGTTTGCGGTTTATAGAGATTTAAGTCCATAGTTAGATGACTCCAAGCCTAAAAGGGAATGGGGAAGGATCTTGGAGGAAAGGCGCTTACACCACGGTGGTCAGGAAGCAGAGAGTGAAGGGGAGGGACATAAACCTTCCGGATCACACCCCCCAGTGACCTGCCTCTCCTGACCAGACCCCACCTCCTAAGAGCAAGTCAGCTCCAGTCCCCTTCCAAACACATGAGGCTTTGGGGAACATTTTAGATCTGAACCATAGAAGAAGGTCACTTAGCCTCACCAGCAAAATCTCCCCTAGTGTCAGGACTACTGTGAGTATCATGTAAGACAGTGCTCAGTACGTGCTATTAGTCCCCCTGCCTCGCCTTATCCCCCATTCCTGCTTCTAGAATTGTGGTACAATTTGTCCTCAGTGTCTACTCCGGGACATTGTTCTAGCGCAAAAGTACAAAGGAAAAAACACTTTGCTTTGTAAAAATAAGCACATACCTGGAGTATACAAGTACCCTTTGGACAGGTGAACGTGCATGATGTGATTCCCATGGAATGACACCTGCCCAAATAGGACTTGCCCCCAACTTGCCGGGATGCTGTCTTCTCACTGTGAACGTCCCTCGATAGAGCCTTTCTCTTGGAATACACAACAAAGGCAGCAATGTAGATTCCAGAAGATGGGCCTAAGTTACACTGGGATTAAAATGTTACTGGGGGGGGCAGGGATTTAGCTCAGTGGTTCCGTTGCCTGACTCGAAAGCTCAAGGTCCTGAGTTCAATCCCCGGTACCTGACCCCCCGCCCCCAACAAATGTTACTGAGGGCTGAAAAGGGCAACTGAGATTAGCTTTCACCCATTAGCAAGTTGTAGCTGATCACAGAATAAGCTACTCATCTTCATAGATGTAGGATTGATGTTTTATTTCTTTATCGGATTGGAGACCCACCCCAAACAGAAAGTCACCTCTGTTACCGGCGGAATTGGTGCATTGAGGGAGAGCCAAGTAAGGATAGAGCCTGGGCTCTTTCCCTCCAGGTCACAAAAGTTCAGATCGCATGAGAATTTGAAAAAAGGCTAGATGATATTCCCAAAATGACAGATCTTAGAATGTGAAAATATTCTAATAGTAATGAAGGTTCTTGGAGTAAAAGGAACTGAGGAGGCCATTCTCCTGTTCAGGAGAGAAGGAGTCTAATCTCAGTTTACCCCAGGCAGATAGGGTCCCTGGAACTTCTCTCTTATCTAATCTGGTAGCTCACACTATAGCCACTCTTGGCCCATTATACTATCAAGTGGGAAAGGGAAGATAGCAAGAGCAGGTGGTTCCTTGCATAGACTTAGATTTAAGGCCCCAGAAATAGGAGCTATCTTTGACCACACACCTTTGACTGCACACAACCCTACAGGGAAATCAGAGGTGTTGAGTGGGGGCCAGAACAAGAAAAGGCTCCGCAACAGGTCCAGACTGCTGTGCAGCCTGCTCTGTCACTGGGGCCACATGACCTGGCAGATCCAATGGTACTTGGGGTGTCAGTGGCAGATAGAGATGCTCTTTGGAGTCTCTGGCAGGCCTTTATAGGTAAATTGCAGCAGAGGCCATTAGGATTTTGGACCAAGGCTCTGCCATCATCTGTAGACAGCTACTCTTTCTTTGAAAAACAGCTCCTGGCCTGCTGCTGGGTCTTAGTGGAAATCAACTGCTTGACTGTAGGATACCAGGTTACCATGCAACCTGAGCTGCCCATCATGAACTGGGTATTATCTGATCTACCAAGTCATAAAGTTGGACATGCTCAGCAGCAGTCCATCATTAAATGGAAGTGGTACATACATGACTGAGCCAGAACAGGTCCAGAGGAAACAAGTAAGTTATGTAAAGAAGTTGCCCAGATGCCCATGGTTCCTGCTCTTGCTATAATGCCTTGTCTCCCTCCCAGCATGCACCTATGGCTTCCTGGGGTGTACCATACGATCGGCTGTCAGAGAAAGAGAAGGCTAGGGCCTGGTTTACAGATGGTTCTTCACATTATGCAGGCATCACCCACAAGAGGACAGCTGCAGCATTATAGTCCCTTTCCAGAAGGACAGTGGTGAAGGGAAATCTTCACAGTTGGCAGAACTCTGGGCAGTGCAGGGACTGGTGTCCCTTTCAGGCAGGCTAAGATGGTTACCTAAGGTCAGGAAGACATTCCTTGCTGTGCTGAACCAAAACTTATCTCCTGCAGGCCCTGCTCAGCTTCTGAGAAAGCCTTTTGAAAGCTTCAAAAGAAGCCTTTTGAAGAACTTTACTCCAGCCATGCAAGGTATTGCTACCTAGCAGACACTGTAGCTGCACCTTCAAAAGGTTATTCCACCTTTCTATCAGTCCAGCTGCTTCTTGATAGTAAGGGATATAGTAAGACCAGTGAATTTCATGAGCATAAGCCCATTGCCTCACTTCTTTGGCCTTAACATGTGTTCCTTGGTCAGAGACAATGCTGTGTGGAATACCATGACAGTAAAATAAGGTATTCTGTAAGTCCATGGATGGTAGTTTTGTTTTGTTTTGTTTTCTTTTTCTGATACCAGGGATCAAACTCAGGTCCTTGTGCTTGCACAGCAGGCGACGAAACCACTGAGCTAAATCCCCGGCCCATGGATGGTAGTTTTGGCAGAAGTGTTATGTGCAGGGAAGGCAATCTGTACCGAGAGTAGGTATCTATATAAGCAAGGACTAAGTGCTGTCCTTTCCATGATGGAATCAATTCACTATAATCAACCTGCCATCAGGACACAGTTTGATCGCCCCAGGGAATGGTACCATCTCAGAGACTCAGCATAGGTCTCTGCTGCTAGCATATTGGGCACTCAACAGTGGCTGTACCCAGATCAGCTTTGGTGAGTGGGTAGTCCATGTTGCTGAGCCCATGCATGACCTCCATCGCTGCCACCATCAACACTTTGTTTATGACCCTCCTGGGCAATGGTGGGTGGCTGAAGAAAAAGGTTGACTTCTGTCTATAGAATGGGTCATCCTATCCACTTGATTATTAAAGTTTTCTGCTGAGGTCACTTTGTGGTGAGTATTTACATGGATACAAATATCTTTACATCCTTTGCCCATATGGAGAGATCTAGCCACATACCTCTTCCCCAAATATCTTTGTCACCAATTTTCTAGTCATGTTCTTTCCAAGTCCCTGACCATCCAGGCAGACCATTGACTACAGCCCATGAATCAGTATATAGTCATAAATCTGGCCATTTTTCCTTCCAGGCAAAATGTACAACCCAGGTGCACTGCCCAAAGTTCTGCCAACTGTGAAGATTTCTCTTCACCGCTGTCCATTGGTCCCTCTTCTTTAGTTTCCTGTCCTCCAGGCTCAGTGGGTCTCCCACAGGTGTGGTATAGTGGCCTCACTGCTGGGCCTCAGCCTTCCTTCTGGGGACTAGCACAGCTCTCAATATCCCAGTTAAAGTTATCCAACCAGCACAGTTGCACAAAGTGACCTGTGCTCTATTGAGTGAGCAGCTCTGAGGAGTGAAGAGTCTTTTTGGATCCCATGGATGATAGCAACTGCTCTGCACGGTAATGTCTGCATGTACTTCTCAAACTTTTTTTTTTTTTTTTGGTACCAGGGATCAAACTTGGGACCTTGTGCTTGTGAGGCAGGCACTGGAACCACTAAGCTAAACCCCTGGCCCTTGCATGTACTTCTTATCCTTGATGGCCTCCTTCCCACGCCTTTGCTTGAACATCCCTACCACTGATCAGAAAGGAGCACTTCAGGCCCCAATGTACCGATCCATTAAAACAAGGTCTCTATAGCTCAAACCAAGCAAAACAGTGTTCCCCTTTCTGAAAGCAGTTTAGAAACACTTAAAGCCTGCCATTGACCAAGCACCTACTTATGGGCCTCCGGTCTTGGACTGTGTGACTATGTACGTTTCACACACCAGCCCTACTGACCAGACATTACTAGTAGCACACAATTAGGGTTGGGTGACCACTTCCCCTCCATCTACAGAAATTTGGGCAACACCCAAGGGCCATTCCTCCTTCCATCATCCTAAGAGAAGCAGAAATAAAAATAACAGAGACCCTGACAATCTCTATAGCTCCAGGCCACACCACATGCCTGTTAGATCTCATGGCCTTTCAGTAATCTTTTCCCCATTTGAACTTTGTTAAAGGTTCATACATATGGACTGCATCTCATGTATATAATTTAATCATTGAACTCCGGGATGGGCCTGTGTGCTATAAGCCCTGGAGCTGACAGCACCCTGTCAATCATATCCAAAGACCTGGTGAGATGCACCCAGATTGGGGTGTATGTCTTTCAAAATCTGAAAGCCTGATTTATTTGTGTGCTTATTTCCCTAATGCCCTGACACAACTTTTCTGTTTGTGCCACTCCTTTTGTTTCTGTTGGCACAGACCTGCCCTGAGCACATCTTTCCATTATCTTCAATGGTTGCTTTTTTTTTTTAACCATTAGATATACACTTGCAATTCTTTGCTTCTCGTACATAGGAGCCTGGAATCCACCTGTTGGATCTACCATGCAGTATCACTACCATTCCCATTTTATTCTAAGAAACTGGGGTGAGGAGAAGCTCGGAAATAGGTCCAAGGTTCCTCAGTTGGTCAGCAGCACCAGGTCTGTTTTCGAGGCCTGTGCTCTTAACTGCTGTATAATATAGGTGCCAATGCTTTGGGAGCCCAGGCACAGAATTATGGCCAGCACTCACTTCTGGCCTAAAGCAGAGTTTCTAAATTTTGGTACTGTTGACATTGTGGACCTAATACTTTTTTTGTTGTGGGGGCTGTTCTGTACACTGGATATTTTGCAGCATCTCTGGTTTCTACCCACTAAATGACAGTGGTAATGCTCTACTTGTTACAATTAAAAATTTTTTTCCAGACATTGCCAAATGTCCCTGGCAGGGTGGAGGTAAAAATACCTCCAGTTGAGAGCCACCGTTCTTAGGGAATAAAACCAATAGTTCAGGTGTTGCTCTGTCTCAGGACAAGCTAGCCTTGTGCAAAGACAGAGTTAGCATCAAGGGGCTAAAAGAGGCTACCAGTGTTTGGGGTTCTTCTCATGATTGAGATGGGGTGTCAGGCCTTTTAGCAATAAGAACATTTAGAATTTTTTGTGTCTATTAGTTCAGCAGAAGGCATGATACCAATGGCCTTATAAGCATACCTACGTGGCCGTAAAGGCTCTCTGGAGCCCCAAAAGAGGGTGGTAGGGTCTCAAGTTGATGCAGATCAGGCTTTCAAGGGCTCCTTAGTTGCCTGAAGACCCCCTTCCCCAATCTTGCAGCCCATTTTCTCATCTTAGGACAAGTGAAGTGTCCTAGTGAAAGAGTGCCGAAGGACAAGCTCTTCCTCTAATGCCCCAATCATGGTTGAGCTTAATTGCACAAAATTGCAGGAAAATTCATTCTGGGTTTGAGAAAACACTTCTGGAACTATAATTAGAAACTTCTCTTTGTGTGGATAGCTGAAAAAACGAAGGTTAACTGAAATCTGGCATGTTCATTGACTGTTCTATAGAAAATAGAGTATGCACATTATATAGATTGCTTCCCTATTACATTCTAGTGCTGTTTTCCACCTATTCCTCAGCATGTGGACTCCTCAAATGGAGTGATCAAACATTTCAAATGCATAACTGAACATGACTTACATTTCCTTATGCATTTTAAGTAGAATAAAATGTACTGAAAAATTTTGAGACAAAAATGGCAATTAATCATAAAAATTAGTTTGAGATAGTGAATCATTTGGTTCATTTTCATTCATTTGCTTCATTAGTGCAAATGTTTTTGAAATTCAGCATTTTTAGATTTCTTTTAAACTTCTACCAAAAAACTCCAATTGAGTTCCCAAATGGTCATTACACTATTACTGGCAACAGTTGATTTATCCACACTCCCTGTAAGCAATGGAAACAAAACCAGCCAGAGAATGGGCCCCAACACTGGAAGGGCTGAGTATCATTCAAATATTGTCTTCTGTGACATCAGAATGCAACTGTCAGTCTCTTGAGCTCCCTTTTCAGGCCAACTGAGGGTTAAGGCTGCTTTTTGTCCATATCTCCTGGGAGAATAGGGGCTGGGTTCTTCCCAGGAGACTGTTTCATTTATAAGTCAGTTATTTCATGAATGACCAGGACTCTATTCTGTTGATTCCTTAAAGGGTGGTAATATATTATACAGGGTCTAACCCTGTCAATATTGTTAAGGTCCACAGTCATTAAGCTTTGGTGGGGAGGCTGAGAACATCTTTTTTTCTTGGTCCTGGAGATCAAACTCAGGACCTTGTGCTTGCCAGGCAGGCTCGATGCCTCTAAGCTAAATCCCCAGCCCTGAGAACATCTTGTAAGGAAGTATTACCCAGGGTGCTGTGGGCTCCTTTCTGATTCTTTCCAGGTTCTTGTCCTGAAGGAAGAATTGGTCAAGAAATGCACAAAAAGAAGCAAAGTTTTACTTTTATTAAAGGTAGAAAAAGAAATAGGCTCTGCAGGGTGAATGTGGGGCAATCAATTGTAGGAAATGAAGTATGCTCTACAGAGTGGGCTAATGGAGAGAGCACAGCAGCCACGAGTTTAATGGCAGCTGTCTTTTATATTCCCCACTTTTCAGGCTAGATGTCAGATCTAGGCCAGCTTATCAAAAACCTGTTTGATTTTAAGAACTGAAGATAGCATTTTCTGGTTGGTCCCAGGTGTAGGGCTTGAGTGCATGTGTCCTAGATCTCCATGACTGATAGGTCATGCCCACTGTACAGCCATTTTGCCAATGCCCTAATCTTCTGCCTCCAAGGATTCACTAAAGAAATCAAGTTATTTGCACAAATATTTGGGAAGTGTGGGAGGGACCTTAGGGGTTGTCTAGGTATTGAACTTGTGAAAAATCCTCAGGTCACTTCGTTCCCATCCTCAGCTTGACTGTGAGCAGGTAGAGGGTAGCATCACAGAGCCCTGAGGGTTAGCAGAGGGCTTCAGGCATAACAAGAGTCCAAAGCCTTTTTCTTGGAGATATCAGTGTTAAAATATTATACATGTAGGGAAACCAAAACCCAAAGAGGTGATCTGATCAAGATCACAATGGAGGTTTCCAGCTGAGTCATGACTTAGCCAAGTCCTTGCTGTTCCAACATTGGCTATAGTATGTGCTTCCTTCATAGAATATTTACTGAGACTTCCTCATCTATGGGCATTAAGAGTTGTGGGGCATATTAATGCCCCTGCATGCCGGTTGTGGTGGTGCATTTCTGAAATCCCAGTAATCGGGAGTCTGAGGTAGGATTCCCCTGAGTTTGAAGCCAACTTTGACTACACAGTTAAGTTCAAGGCCAGCCTGGACTACACATTGAGACTCTGTCTCAAAATCAAACCAAACCAAACCTCTCCTTATCCTTGAAACAGTTACAAACTAGCAAGGAAATTAGATAAATCTTTAAAAAGTAGATAAAATATGTATTGGTACTTAATATGTGATTTAAATGGAGCTGTCTCCCAAGAACCATTAAGATGCACATAGATAAGACACTTAAAAACTTGCTCCTTCTGGAGTTGTTTGCTTCTCAGTAAGCTTTGGCTATTGGATCTTCTAGATTCTTTTCTCTCACATTCCACCCTTCAACAAATTCTATTGATTCTACCATCAAACATAACCAGAACCCAACCACCCCTCATTCATGTCTGCACTAGTCTAGCCCATCCCCACCAGCTTGTCTCCTTGAAACTTTACACAGTAGTCAGAGTGATCCAAAAGATGTAGATGGGCCATGTCACTCAGTAGCTACTTGGCCTGGTCCCTGCCTATCAGTCTCCTCACTTTTCCTGCGTTGGCCGTACCAATCCCTTTGCTCTTTTTGGTCACAAAAGACCAAACTTCATCTGAGGATGTGAGTGAGAATGAGAACCAAAGACTTCTGAACAATCAGCCAGTTTATCTTGAAGCATGCCAAAGCCACCAAACAGGGTGTCCTCTGAAAGGTTTGCAGAATTCCAGCACTAGCTCCTGGTGTGCTGTAGAAGAATGCATGCTAGCACTGCCAATTTATGTCGTTTTTTTTTTGGTACCGGAGATCGAACTCAGAACCTTGTGCTTACAAGGCAGGTGGTGGCACCGCTGAGCTAAATCCTCGGCCCTATGTTGTTTCTTTACATGTAATGTAAATACTCTGCTCAGCCTCAGGTGTTGCTCATTTTGGAGTCATACAATTTGGAAAGGGAAACTTGAAGTATAGCTCCTCTCCCTTAAAATACTAGCTTGTTTACATCATAGTACTGTATGTCTGATATTTCTTACAAGTTTTATTCCACACTTGGGAAAGCATAAGGATTCTGGTGTTTCAATAAGATCCTTAGAGATTTAGAACCTTAATCTTCCTCATTAGCCTTATTAAATACCTCTGGAGTCAAAGGGCTGCTGTATTTTATGGAAGGGTTATTTAGGGATGCTAAACGGACTGCTGAGGCACTAATAGAAGACATCCTGGCTTCTCATGTTGGGGGGATAGGTTATGTAGTAAGCTAGTCTTTGGTTTTGTCATTTTGTATCTTCCAGATATTCATCAAAATGGCACAACACAAATTCTCACATCCAGAAGGCTGAAGCATGGAATGCCAACTACAGGGTGAGGAAACCTGTGGTGGTCAATGCAGGATCTGAGGAAACAGGCTTTGATGGTGACTATTTTGAGAAGAGAAAGTGGGCTTCTTCAAAAACTCAAACATAGGTTCAGCTCTAAATTAGACAGGAGTGAAATAAATTCCTCCACAACATATGTGCATGCTGCTTGGAATGACGGAAGTCTGCATGCTACCTGAATACTTGGGTCCTCAAAACAAGTATGGTCGATGAATGAAAAAAATGGAGCATAGTCCATCAAAACTCAATCTAGTTAGGTGCAAATCTAGTTAGGTGAGCCTTTCCAGTTTGCTTTATTCTTGTTATTGGAGATTTCACACCTCCATTCTTTCTTTTTTTTTTTTTCAGTACCAGGGATTGGGGATCGAACTCAGGACTTTGCACTGGTAAGGCAGGCACTGAGATCACTGAGCTAAATCCCCGGCCCTTCCATTATTTCTTTTTAATAGGCAAGGTACAATGATTTTAAGTAAGAAATTCTAAATCAGTAAGTCAATCTCACAAAAGACAGGCTTCTTGTAATTTATTTGAGTTATTTTCAAGCGACAGTTACAAAAGTTTAATTTTTATAATACTCTTGATAAGAAAATAAAATTTAAATAAAAATACATTCTCAACAATACAACATGGTTACACAAATTCACTGTATTGAGTTTGATAACTTACATTTTCAAACTGGACACTTGTAAAAACCAGTATTTACTAGCAACATATTAATATCCAAGTTAAAAATGGAAGCAGATAATATCAATCAAGATTGATGATTTAACTCTAGAATGAGTCTGGTATTTTTCAAATACCATAAGGACACCTAAAAGGCTATGCACAATTCTGTCTTTACAGGAGGTACCGTTAGAGCAAATTAAAGGTGCTTCTGCTTTTTAAAAAAATCTGTTTTTCAAAACCTGGCATGAAAGAGATTTTCTAGTAAGGAATGAAACCAGGCTTCAGAAGATGAAACAAAAGCCACATCATTTGTCAATTTTTTTTTTTTGGTAAAATATAAAAAAGCTTAGTTTTGACACGTAACCATTACCTTGATATTAAAAACATACTTTTTTGGCAAATAAAATAGTTTGACTAGATAAAGTTATATTCCTGGGAGTAAAAACCTTTGCTACTGCCCATTATCTTATCAAAAGAATATTAAAAAACAAAGCTAAACAAAAACAAAACAAGCAACAAATCATCATAATCTCAACTAATGGAAATGGCTAAACCAAGAATCAGGACTGGTATTTTTAGAGTTCTCCCATATCCTTTTCTGTCCTCCCTGGGGTTTCCAAGTTTTGGGGGGTGAAGTAAGCTGCCATGTACTTTTAAAAAAGTTTTTGGGAAAGAGAGAGAAAGCAGATCAGGTACAGTAAACCTCAAAGCACTCATGAGTAACAGCAGAGAAAGGAGGCCTCCAGAAGCAAGGTCTGTGGTTGCCTTATGGCCCTGACATAGTTTCTTATTGCAAAAGATTTTCAAAGGAAATTTAATTTCACATTTCTCTTTTTAGGCTGTGCTAAGCTGGTTAATTCCATTCAAATATGCTTGTGAAGAAAATAGCCAGATGACTGAATTTTTCCTTCAAACCCACTGTTATGTAGAAGAACAGATGTGGTTCCTTTGAACGTGCTGGGATCCTTAGAAATAATTATAATTAGGGATTTGATATTGGAAAGGTTAGAAGCCTATTCCCTTTGGCTTACCCAAGAAACTAAACTCCCCATGACAAAAATCCAGCAGAAGATCAAGAAGCCACCAAGCAGTAATGAGTGATACATAGCAATGCTCGTATGTCCTTCTACAGGCAGACATTTTAGAGAATCTTAAAAGGAATTTTAATCTGAATGAAATTCATGAGAGGTTATTAAATAGCTAAACTCTTTCACATAAATTAGTATAGTTCATGGAATCTATACATTCATAAAATTTAAAGGATTCTTCCAAATTTAGTATGAGCCAGAAGTAATAACCTATCATAATGCAAAATAGTATTGATTCTTAAATAAAACCAATTAATTTTTACAAGTCACATAGAGAAATACATTGCTCAGTTATGATCACTGATGGAACAACTCTGATTGTGTGCCAATGGTCTTTTAAAATAATGACCTAGTAACAATACAATTTTAAAATACCCACCAATTATATAATTGGCAAATATATTGTGAAAAATAGCTTATACTCAGGGAGATTAAAAAAAAAGCACTATTGGCTAGACTTACATTAATAAGTCACAGTTTTAAACAGGAACATATTTAAATACTCCAAAGTTCAAGGTACCACATTTAGAAAATGTTTTGAATTAAAAAAGACAAACTAAGAGTACCACAATTTTAATACTGATGAAGCAAAGTATATTCCTCCTCTTCAAGGCGGCAACTTGCTTCGACTGCTTATTTACAGTTATAGTTTTTAGGACAAAAGTAAATTATTAAGGAAAAATAAGACTCAAACCAAATTCCATTTGGCTAGCAGGCAATAAGCAAACAGCAAAGAAACATAAACATTTTCAGGAAAGCACTATTTCTAGATTTAAACACTGATCATTCAACTGATCATAAAGATAGATACCGTGGAGTATCTAAAGTATAATCTGGGTTGGCCAGATTAATAAAGTGCGCCGAGTGACTGTTCTTGAGTTAGATCTCAACCTAACGCTATGAGAAAGGCGTCTTTACGATGCCCTTATTATAACATGAAGTAGCAGGTGAGGTCAAGTGATTTCCCCACCACCTTCTTGCACTGTTTATCTTCTTGTTCAGAAGAGATATCCTTAGAAGTCATGTTAATCTGAATTCTCAAATAAAAAAAAAAATGAGTACCTGATATTTAAAACAATGAAAAAAATTTTAGTGGTTTCATTTTATTTCACCTGCCAACACTCATCCCAAATGTAAACATGATGTATACAATAGCACATATTCCCTGATTCCTCCTGAGTTCTGTTTACATCTTTCCAGAGGCAAAAGGATCTACCAACTTTCAAGGATGCTCTGGCAGTTTTCTAAAGTTTTTCTTGCTGTCTCTAATGTAACCTGTAATAACGAATGGACCACAGGAAAAAAAAATTTTTTCTTTTATAAAAGAGGGAGGGTTTAGGTGAACTAATGGAAAGCTCTGAATTGACATGGATTGGAATTTTCTAGTAAAATACACGTTGGCAGTATAGAGCAGGCACTAATGGTAGTGAAAAAAAGTCCACAGAACAGTGTTACAAGAAGAGATGATTTCTTGCTATGGAGAAGTACTCCCTTTGTTAAAAAGCTTCTTTAAGAAACTTCTTTAGGAAGATTCTATTAAGAAGTTGCAGAAACATGAATTTGGACACACAGAATATGAAGGAAATCTTGGATTTCAAATTCTCTAGTAATACATTAAAATCAAGATTTCCAAACAGTTAATTTCAATCATTAAATATTAAATATAATGTGAATGCAGGTGACACTAAAGCCAATGTTCATTCTTTAAATACTACGAACAAAATACACGATGAATTGAAAAACTCCAAGAAAAAACAGTATTTTCCAGTTCTTCTGAATCAATTGGTCAAACTCTAAGATGTTTTCCCAATGATTGGATTTTCCCTAGAAAACAGTAAAAGAAAATCATTGTTTATAACTTTAAAATTAAACAAGTGATACAGAGCTTATGAAACATTTCATAATTTTCTTTTGATGATCTCTCAATCTTATGTCTTTATTATACTTACTGCATATTAATTGCCATCTTTCTTTTTAAAATTGTAATTACTACATATTAACTGTCATGCTGAATCTTGTTTCATTAATTCAACAACTATTAACTGAACACTTCATTAAATTTAAGGGACTATTCTACAAGCCAAGGATACACTAGTGAGCAAAACAGATGAAACCTTTGCTGCCATGGAGCTTTACATTCTGGTAAAGAAAAAAATAAACAAAACATTTAGTACAAGAAGAGGTTGGTATTTTTTAATAAAAGCTGGGCAGGGAGATAAAGTGTGTATGGGTGTGGTGGGGGTACTATCTAAGAAGGATGGTCAAGTGTTGGCTAGGACTTCATATGGAAACTTCTCAGGGCTCCATGAAAGCTGGATTACTGATGCTGGAAAGAACCAATTTTACTAATATAAAAGAATTAGATGTTTACAATTAAACCTTCTTAATGCATTAAGCTTTTTATGCAGGAAGATTATAAATATTTAAACCTGTCAAACTGATTTTTAATGTTTACAAATAAAAAATATTAACACCTATAATTTTCAAAGAGTATTAAAATAGTGGGGCCAGGATTCAGAGTCCTCCTACTAATCAGTTGTATGACCTAGGTCAAGGCATTTAATATCCCTAAGTCTCAGTTTCTCTAGCTATAAAATGGGAATAGAACCATATACACTGTTATTTGCTGGTCCAAGAACCAAATCCTATTTACTTCGTTGTACATAAGACCTTGATTCTGGTTTAGTACTGGGCAGCCCTGTGTTTCAGGGAAGGCTTGGGTTACTCTAGACAGGCTCTTTTCTTTTGGTAAGAAGGAACAGACTTGTGTGCCTCTGGATGCCACCAGAGAAAAATGTGAAGCTCTGAAATACTGTAGCTAATCTGTGACCAATGAGGAAGGAAGCTTGAGGAAGACAGAAACCATCTTGAGGATGGATGAGCAGCAGATTGTCTTAGATAAAAGTGATGAGCAGCTGAATTAATCAATCAGTCACAAATATTAGGACTTAATTTGTGAGACTAAAAAATTTCTTGCTACTTCAATCAGGATTTTGCTACTTGTTGCCAAATGCAATCTAAACAATGTAATATAAAATAATGCAGGCACAGTGCTCAGGTGGAGTAAGCTCCTCATAACTGTTAGCTGTTGCTGTTATTATCTATTGTACTCTCCTTTATAAGATGGATTCACACAATCAACTATAAAATAAAATACTTATAAAATGCTTCTAGCACTCTCATGGCTGATCTTAAGTACTTTAAATATTCATGTAATAAAACTCAACATAACAATTGAAGTGGTGATAAAAGTGCAATACAAACACTATGAATTGATAGCTGAGCTGAAAATGACCAGAAGTGCTCATTGAGTGTGAGTTGCAGAGAAATTACACAAGATAAAGACTCTGGGCTTGGTCTCCACAGAGGTGGGCAAGCAGGAGGCCTGCAGGCAGATGTGAAGGGTAGGGTAGGAAAGGCAATTTCAAACTGTTTAGAAGTATGTTTACAGTAATTAAAAAAATACTTACTTGCTCCCATATTTTGCACTACTTGATCTTTTCTTCCTATACTTTTCATGAGGTTCATCCAGCTTCTCTATGATGCTTTTTATTTGTTGAATGGTCTTAAAGGTTGTTACAGAATCCTCAATTACAAAGTTAGAATAATCATCTGGCTCTTTCTGTGGTCCTTGATAGACAGCTATAGTTCCACAAGCCTCTACAAGGAATAGTGAAATCTCTGATCAGAAAACTAAATTCCATAAATGTAACTTGTAGTTTAAATAAAAAATGTCAAGTGTCTCAAGTTGGGGGGATTTCCCTTGGCAGTACACAGATGACTAAAATATACAAATTTTATTAGCTGAGATATCACATTTCTAAAAACAGTAATTTCATTTCATAAATATCTATTAAAAACGTCCTTTTTGGAATATTATGAACTTCATGTGAGTAACATTTTGGTAAGTCTATGAGTCTTTTCAACTTTTTATTTATAATGCCAAAGCCACACTTCAGGAATTGGTAATAAAATTAGTTGTGAATTAGTTGTGTATTTACCTTCCATCTTCTGTAGTTTAAGCAAACTGAGGGTAAAAAGGGAATAAATTCTTTCTGTTTCTCTGTCTTCATCAATATCTATTTGGATGTCTGCAGGGACACCTCTGTAAAAATAAAATTAAAGACACTAGAATCAAGAGATGGAGGAAGGGGGAAAGGGAGAGGAAGTAAAAAAGAATTAAGGTGTCTTATGTATATATACAACTGCTCACGAAGAATGTAATCAAAGGAATGTAATAAGAATAAAAATTTAAAAAACAAATAAAAACATTGGACAAAAGTAATGTAAACATGTCAAAAACTTCTGATGATCTGAGACTTAAGATTTGAATAAGTAAGAATTAAGATGTGTTACGTACATGTAGCAACTCCCCACAATGAATGTAATCATCATATATTGCAAACATGTTCTACTAAAATAAAAATGTGAATAAGAATTTTGCTTAGAAATTTAGTTTCTTTGATAGTTAAATAAAATGGAGTTTGGTCATTATGTGACTAATCATAATTTATGGAAGTGGATTACTATTTTTAGTGGTGCTAGGATTAAACCCAGGACCTCATGCATGCTAAAGCAAATGCTCTATCATTGAGCTACATTCACACCTCTAGGGAGGGGGATTTTAAAGCAAAATAATTTTCATAACCCATGCTTCACCACAAAATAAATACACTATTACTTAAGCCTATAGGGCTACAATGCCTATTCCATACAATTAGATACCGAATGTTAAGTGCCCTTCTCCCTTGATATCTTGCCCAGGCTTAACTTTTTTTTTTTAATGGTGGTGTGGGGGATTGAACCCAGGACCTTTGACACACTAGGCAAGTACTCCACCACTGAGCTACACTCCCAGCCCTGCAGAGTTGTACTTATATTCAAACATTGGCTTAAAAAAGAAAATAAATATAAGCCAGGAGGGTAGTGCATGCCTGTAATCCCAGCACTCGGGAGGCTGAGGTAGGAGAGTCACTGAGAGTTCGAGGCCAGCCTGGGCTACATAGTGAGTTCAAGGCCAGGATGAACTACACAGCGAGACCTTGTCTCAAAAAAAAAGTATGCAACTACTGTTAGTTTTATTTTCTTTTTATTGTTTTGGGTACTGGGGATTGAACTCAGGACCTTGTGTCTACCACACAGGCACTGTGTCACTGAGCTATATCCCTGGCCCAACTATTGTTAGTTTTAGAAAATTTTACTACTCCAAAAAGAAATCCTGTATCCATTAACACTCTATATTTCTCTATTACTTCAAATCCAAGCCACCACTAATCTACTTTGTCTCTATGAATTTACCTACTTTGGACATTTTGTAATATAAAAATTTCCAAATAATATGTGGCCTTTAATCTTTCACTTAGCATAATGTTTTCAAGGTTCATCCATATTGTAGCATGTAACCAAATAATAGTCTACTGTATGGCTATATCACATTATAAAACATTGCTTTTTTAATCAGTAAGAAACTTACGCAGTACATGGCTTGCAGCCCGGAGTGCTTTCACTAGTCTCCTGACAGCAGAGCCAGATTCCATTTAGATATGCAGAAGGATGAAAAGAACTAAGTCTGTTTTGATTGCATCGGCTCACCCTGCAGAGTACGTCTATCCATTCATTAGCTTCCACACAATTATTTGCCTGGACGTACAGTGGTTTCTCAGTATGTATTACTTGGAACATCTTCACAGGCAATTAAGATAAAAGGTTAGAGAAAGTCTTAAAAACCAAAACAATACACTAATCAGACAAAGTATGTAGCAGAGATCTAATTTGTTTGGTTAGATAACCTCTGCTAAGATATCCTATCATTACTTTCTTAGCAAGTTAGTTCCAAAGACAACTGAAGTTACATGATATTAAGCAGTTACAACAGAATATAATTTTTAGAAGTCATACATGTTCAGAAGGAAGGGCCTATCATACTAATAATAATAAAAGGGAGGGAATTTCAGATGATTAAAGGGAAAGCAATGAGGAAATCCTCAGGAGTAAGGACACGGTCTTGGTTGACTTGAGTGTATTATAGGTAGCAGAAGACAAAGTTGCACAGGGAGGTTGGGACTATGTTACTTAGACTTCAAAGTCATAGAGAGAGGTATGATAGCAGAGAAAGTATTTTTAACTTGAACTCAGAAAAATATTCTTAATAAACTGGACAGACTTTGAGGTATCAACATTAATGGACAGTTTTAAAACAATTTGAGCTAGCAATTTATAAGCTATTAGTAATTATGGTAAATACTAAAACTACTTAAAAATGTTTAAGTTTTACATATATACAGTTTAAAGTGCTTTAAATATGTATTTATATGACTTACATTTTTCTTGTTGAAAGAACTCTCTTCTAATTTTTCCACAGCAAGAATGTTTTTTACTGGAATTGTATAAATTGCATCTTTGCCTAAATAATAAAAGACAAAATTAAAACAATTTCATTAGAATTACAAAGGTAAGAGATTAATTCTGCATGGTTTAAGCTTTTTCCTCTTGATGGCAAGAGTATATATAACCTATAGTAATCTTCTAGGTGTAGGAATGTATATAAGTATTTTTTGTATTGTAACAAAAGATGAATTTTGATTGTTTTTTATAGTGACTTCATTTTCAATATAAATTAAAACAATTTTTAAAGAAAAAAGTGGAAATAAAATTTATCTTTGTATAGAAAAGAAAAATGCTGCTAATTTTATAACTAATTATATGAAAACCGAAACTACTAAAATACTTATCAATAAAGACTCACTCAAATAGAGGCTGAAACATGGAATTTTCTTTCAAGGGAGAACATGACCACCTAAGTAGATTTTTCTATTTTTCCAATCTACTAATTAAGGAATTAATCTTCAAAACAATGTTTTTAAACTAAAAACTGTTTATGACTATCACATATAGGCTGGTTAGATAACTAAACAAACTTATAATAAGAGAGGCAGGGCACAAACGCAAAAGCTGTATCTGGTAAGAGTAAATCCTTAACCTAATTTAAGGGTTTGGGAATTAGCAAGGGAAATTTGAGTTTCTTAAAGCAGTTCTATAATAAGGCATGAGATTAAGCTGTATCTCATACAGTTATGGAAACTAGAGGCACAGATATACTTGTGATTTCTCGTCACTTTGCAATGCTATTCTTAGAAGATCAAAGCTTTGCTTTTATTTTCTCCTCAAGCTTGTTTCAATGACATACAAATTGAAGTGCTGGAGGTTATGAACTTTACATTTTATATTATTCAACAGATTGATGTATAGCTTTTTTGGCAAAGAAAATAATTTGGCTAGTAAAGTGTTGTTTTGTTTTGAATAGGAAAGTTAATACAGAATATATGCTAAACCGGTTTCCTGGTAAAAAAAATCTAAAATTTAAATAATTCATACAGCTTATATATATATTTAAAAGATGTACATTGAATTCCTACTATATACCAGGCACTGCTCAACCACTTATGATAAACCAGTAAATAGAACATATAAGATACCTAGTGGAGTCTTCATTTAGGTCTGGAAAGATGACAGAAGACAAATAAATGCTAACTAAAGGTGAATGCTACAATGAAAATAAACTGAGGTGATGTGATAGAAGTAACTGGGAAGCTACTTTAAATTTAATTTAAAGGTGGCAATGGAAAATTTTTCTGAAAAAATGAATTTATATTTAATAAATACTTAAAAATACATATAAATCATAAGTGCATAGGAAACTAAGAAAAGACTATATACAAGCTCCTGGAAGCAACTGAAGGAAGCCACAGTCGTAGCCACATGTGGGACAAGATGTCTGCAAAAATAGGAGTGCTTAGGGGAGAGTTTCAAGCCAAGGTCAGTGGACACAGACAGCTGGAGTTAGAGGGACTCAGACATACATCAGGATGATTAATAGGTAAGTGGAATCTGGAACAGTGGGGCCACACATACACAGGCTAGGGCATCAAGGATGCACAATGGGCTGCAGAGTAGTGCAATGTCACAGAGAGCTTCTGACCCTCAGGAGACAAGCACCAGTACTCCTGCCCCTCAGCAGCTTATCCTGCACAATTCTTATGACCACTGGCGGTAAGCTACTAAACACTCAACTAGGTGACTGTTTGATAAAGGACAAAAACGAGCAAATTGCCAAGATAATCATCAAAGAGATAAGAAAATGGAAGCAAGTTAGCAGTTATGTATTATCTTCAAAATTCTGAGGGAAAATGATTTTATACCCGGTTTAACCATCATTTGAAAGTAAGGGTAAAATAGAGACATTTTAATACATGTAAGGACCCAGAAATTTATCAGCCATAAAACCTGTCTTATAAATTTTCTTGAGGAAGTACTCCTGCAAAATACTGAATCCAGGAAAAAGACAAGATGTGTTATATAAGAAATACTGCTGGACAAAGAAACAGGAAAGCTGATAGACAGAGGGTAGTAATGCCAATCACCATGCCTTCCACAGCTGAGCTACCCACAACTTAAACTTATCAGGGAGTCCACAATTAGCCCTCCCCCTCCCCACATCTGTTTCTTGTGGCTATCTCCCACTCCTTTACTGCAGTAACATATCCTCAGGAGCCCTCAAATGTGGTTGTTCTGTGACTTCTTATCCCTAGAATGCTCGGTCTCAAACAATAAGGCCCATCAAAATGGCTCCTGTTTATACCACGCTAAGATATGCCAGGTATTACAGTAGATTTCTTCTCTAAAGCTAGCCTGCCATGAGAGAGGAATCACTTTCAGCATAAATCCTTCCCCACACTGGATTTACAGCATACAATAACCATGGGTTTTTTTCTTCAGCCAGTATTGCCAATCTACTGTGAATCACTGGAGCTGCCAGCACTATCAGGGGTTACCTTGTGCTTGTGGAATCAGGTTCCCTTCACTCACTAGGAGCTTGGGTTAACATAGCACACTGCTTTACTCTTTTCTCTACATTGCCTATTTCTCCATGAGTTTTAGCTTTCCTTACAGCTCTTACTGATTCAGTCTTTCAGATTTTCTACCTTTGTCTATCAGCTTTCCACATAAGTTTCAATATATTAATAGTGAGAGGCTTCAATAATCTATTCTTACCAGTAGGTTATCTAGATAAAAAAATCAACAAAGAAGTACCAGAGTTAAAGTATACCACAGATTAAACAGGCTTAATAGATGTCTAAAGAATATTACATCCAGCAACTACATAATACACATTCATTTCAGTAGCTCATTGTTTTCTAAAACAGATCATATTTTAGGCCATAAAACAAGTCTTAACAAACACAAGACTGAAATAATTTCTTGTATCTTATCAGATTATAATGGAATTAAACTACAAATAGCAAGAGAAATTACAGAAAGGTGGAGATTAAACTTTTTTTTTTCACTTTAAGGCCTTTGTCACAAATCTGAATCTTTATTGTTCTGAAATGTTAAAAATGTAACTTGAAACAAAAATGTCAATATTCAGTCTCAGAAGAGCTGTGGTTCAATGCCCATCACATTTAACAAGAAAACTTCCTTAAAAAAAAGAAAAAAAAGTACTATAAGTCTTTCATATGAATGAAAACACACCCTTTGGATTTTTTTCCCTTTAACTCATTAGCTTATATACATATGGGAATCAAAAAGTTTGCATTTTCTTCACAACAGTTCTTGCTATGATGTTTAAGACATATATTTTGCACTCAATAAATTCATCGTGAAGAACGGGCCAAGCACCATCTTCATCGTAGATTTGCATGGACTGTTCTGCTGAATTATACATTGTACCACTGATCTTTGTTCATAACACGGTACTTTGATTGCTCCAGGTACCGGTAAAATACTGAAAACAGTGGCTATGTCCTCCCAAACAGAAGATCTAACATAGATTTAGCAGTATCAATATCAAGGCTTCTTTGATCTTTAACCCTTGAGAAATCAAAGGCGTATCTGTACATATTCTTAAACTACAAAATATCATTCAGATGTAAGTGCAAAGAGTCAAATTTGTTCTGTTAAATTTTCTGTACAGACACACTGTAACAAAGTCATTCCCTTGAACCATTCTTCTTTGGTAAAAAATCCCATGCTTTCAGCCTCCAATTTCCATGCTAAAACTAACATTATAATATTTTCAGGTTCAACGCCAACGTCTTCACAAAATTTTTCCATTCCTTCTGGCCCTACAACTTCATCCGGACATGCACACTCATAAAACCAAGCTAGGCACTTTTTGCTTGAAAAATGTTCCTCTCCACTTATTAGTCTAGCAGGGGGTTGGGATCTGCAATAGCTGGAGATTTTACACTTTTTTAGGCCACTGTCTCCCGCTACTGCCGCTGCCACTCAGGAGGAGCCTTTCCCTTCTTCTTCACTGGCATCTTCTGCCCTCCCCAGCAGGGTGGGCAGGGGAGCCAGGAAAGGCGGCAGCTCTCTGCTGGAGGCCCCTCAGCGCTGGCACCCGGTTCCCAGAGACAGACACAAGTGGAGGAGCAGTGCCACCAGACCTCATCCGCATGGCCCACTTGCTGCCCACTCCAAGGTCGTGTCTTTCTTTGGCTGGGTCAGAGGTAGTTCCTCGCTTCAGGACACTACGTATGGCTCAATCTCACTGGAAGATAACATGGACAGCAAGGAACCTCCACTACTTGTGGAGAGAAGGACCCTGTTTGACCCAGATGAGAATTAACAATTCACTTTTGAATTGCCCGTGAGTCACTGAAAAAAATCAGGGAGGAGATAAAAAATTTCCTAGAATCAAATGAAAATGGAAACAACATACCAGAATCTCTGGGATACAGCAAAAGCAGTATTAAGAGTTTACAGCTCTGAGTGCCTATGTTAAAAAAAATGGATCTCAAATAACTTAATGATGTATCTCAAGGTGATAGAAAACCAAGAACAAAGCAAAACCAAAACCAGCAGAAGGGAAGAAATAATAAACATCAAAGCTGAAATTAATGAAACAATAAAATAACAACACACAGGATCAATGAAACAGAGCTGGTTCTTGGAGAAGGTAAGTAAGATTGATAAAACTCTTAGCCAAACTAAAAGAAAGAAGATCCTAATCAATACAATTAGAGATGAAAAAGGGAATGTTAAAACAAACACTACTGATATCTAGATAATCATTAGGGACTATTCTAAAAACCTATATTCATATAAACTGGAGAATACAGAAGAAATGGATAAATTTCTAGACACATGATCTACCAAAACTGAACTAAGAGATACAAAAACCCAAACAAATCAGTAACAAGTAATGAGATTGAATCACTAATAAAAAATCTTCTAACAAAAAGCCCAGGACTAGAAGGGTTAACTGCTAAATTTAACCAGACCTTGAAAGAAGAACACCAATGTTCCTCAAACTATTCCAGGAAATAGAAAGGAAGTCAAGCTTCCAAACATTCTATGAAGCTAATACCACTCTACTACCAAGATCAGATGAGGATGCAACAAAAAGAGAAAACTACAGACCAGTAATTTTGAGGAAGATAGATACGAATATTCTTAACAAAATACGTGCAAACCAAATTCAATGCCATGTTAAAAAGACCATACATCATACATACACTCAATGGTTTTATTCCAAGGATGCAAAGATGGTTCAACATATGCAAATCAATAAATGTAATATACCACATAAATAGAACCAAAAATAAAAATCACATGATCATCTCAATTGATAGAGAAAAGGCTTTTGACAAAGTACATCTCTTCTGTGATAAACCCTTGAAGAAACTAAGAATTGAAGGATCATACTTGAATATAGTAAAAACTGTATTTGACAAACCCAGAGCCAATTATCATGCTGTTTTTCTTTTTTTTTGTGATGCTGGGGACTGAATTGCAGGGCCTTGCACATACAACATAGGTGCTGTATCACTGAGCTACATTCCCAGCCCTGCCTGTATCATTCTGAATGAGGAAAATCTGAAAGCATTTCCTCTCAAATCATGAATGAGATTCAAATCATGATTCCTTCCTTTTTTTTTTTTTTTTAATAGCATTGTCCCCTCTAATTCCCAGATATGAAGCAGTCCGAATATTTTCATTTAGTTTCAGGGTTAAAAGAGGTTATAAAGAACTGAAGTTTTCTGTTGACCAAAAGACACAGGTTTCTCATTAAACTTTGTTTTAATGGGTCTCAAAATTCTGTGACAGATTTTTGGTCAAGCTATTTCCATTAGAAAGTGATTTTGGAGGGCAGAGGAGGTGAGCCAATCCCAGCTCCCAAGAGGAGGCTCCCTAGCTGCCATTCCACTGCTCCCAGGGCAGAGGAATTTAGCCAACAATCCCAGTGCCCTGGAGGAGGCTCCCTAGCCGACATTCCACTGCTCCCAGGACAGAGGAGGTGAGCTGCGAGGGTGCCAGCAGCAGCCCCGCACTCCGTGGAAATGAGAAGACACATAAACTAGCCTCAAAAACAGATTTCCAGATCACCTACAGCAACCCCAAAGGAAATGAGATGGAAAAATCTGATACTCAACCACCTAGACTCTCTGAACTGGCAACAAAAGAGGATCTGGAAAAAATGAAATGAGAAATCATTTCTCACATAACAACAGAGATTGTGCCCATACTGCAAGACATGATTAATAAATTTAGAGTAGATAAAAAAATAGACGAGCTGAGGAACATGACGGAATCCCAACATAGGAAACAAATGGAATCCATAAAACAGATACTAACATTTCCAGGAGATTAAAACTCCATTGAAAGTCTGCATAGCAAAATGAACCAATGTGAGGACAGGATTTCAGATTTAGAAGATAACATTGCAATTAGTGACCAGGAAAAGAAAAATTGCTTTAAAATTGTAAGGGAACATGAAAAATCAATCGAGCAGCTGCTAGACAATGCAAAGAAGAATAACATAAGACTGATTGGAGTCAATGAAGAAACAGGAGAGAGTGGAGATGACA
>NW_004624730.1:18208203-18231707 GCF_000247695.1 Heterocephalus glaber | reverse complement strand
TAATTTAAAAAATGTATAACTGATATTGTGTAACAGGAAGAAAAGGTCTAAAAGAGCAGGGGAATTGGGAAGGGTAGGGGAAGGGAAAAAAGGGAAAGGAAAAAATATGAGAAGAGGAAAAAAATGCAAACAAGGTCTTTGCAAATAGGGGAGGGTGGAGGGGATGACGGGAGGGCAAGGGAAGGGGAAAAAAAATAAGAATCAAGAGACTCATGTAATGGTACAAGATCCCAATGATGAATGTAACTGTACTTTATACCTAAAATTTACCAATAAAGTTAACGGGGGGGGAAAAAAAAAGAAGTACAGATGACTAATAAGTATATGAACAAATGTTCAACATATTTAGCTATCAGGGAAATACTAATCAAAACTACACTGAGATTTCATTTCATCTTGGTTAGATTGGCTATCACCAAGAATACAAAAAACAACAGACGCTGATGAGGATACAGAGAAAAAAAAAAATCCTTCTACACTGCTGGGTGGGAATGTAAATTAATGCAGCCACGATGAAAATCAGTATGGAGGTCCCTCAAAAAACTAAAAATATAACTACCATCTAAAACACTCCTTGCTATATGCCCACAAGAATTAGTATACTATAAGGATATCTACATATCTATGTTTATTGCAGCAGAATTCACAATAGTCAAGATATGGAACCATCTTAGGTGCTCATAAATAAAGAAAATGTGACACAATGGAGTATTATCTAGCCATAAAGAATGAAAATGTGTCATCTGCAGGAAAATGGGAAACTGGAGATCATTATATTAAGCAAAATAAGCCAGACTCAGAAATACAAATATTGCATATTTTCCTTAATATGTGGAATCTAAAGAAGAAGACGTTAAAGTAGAAGGGAGATTATTGGACAAGAGGGACTGAATAAGGGGTAAGAGATGCGGTGTAAGGTAATGGGGGGATGACATGATTAAATTATATGTATGTATGAAAACAGTACATTGAAACCCAGCATTTTATAAAGTTAATAGGCACTAATAAAAATATATATTTTAAAATTGTGAAATGTTTACCAAGCCTTTCTGGGTAAAATTCCAAACTATCCCTCCTCCCCTGAGGAGAGGAGAAACTGAAATCCCTGCTCATTTTTAAAAATCTTTCAGTTATTGCTTTTTATTAGCCTCTTCCAAGTTTCCCCTTGGATTTCAAAGGAGTTCATATGCATATCACTACGAACAAGAGCTATTCCTCTTGTCTTCTCAACTTCCAGCTTTTCTGAAGTTTACAATTATTATCTATGAGACAGTTGGTCTAGTACAAACTCCATCAGAATTCATGATGCATCTATTTTTAAAATGGGAAATTTATCTTTCCAGTTGCTCATGCCCAATCCTTGATTTGTCTGTCTCACTCTTAGAATCTAATCCTCTACAAATCCTCTGAGCACTACCTTTAAAATAGATCCCGAATGTGATTTATTTTTACAACTTCCACTGCTACCAACTGGTCCAAGTCATTATCTTCTCTCCTGTGGATTACCCCCACCACTTCCTTCTCCTCTCTCTCCCTTCCTTTAGCTTAGTGTCTATCACTACTAAACTATAAGCTCCATTAAGGCATACATATTGTTCACTACTGTTTTCTCCTGCACCTAGAACAGTGTGTGGCACAGGATAGGTCCTCAACAAAATATACACTGAAATGGGCCAGGGATTTAGCTCAGTGGTTCCACCGCCTGCCTCACAAATGCAAGGTCCTGAGTTCGATCTCCAGTACCAACAAAACAACCCCCCCCCCCAAAAAAAAACAAAAACCCAAAATACACTGAACTGAAAATATATGATCAATGATGTATTTTGTTCTTCATATGTCAGAGAAAAACACCCAGCAGAGTCCTGTGTCTGAATGCATGGGCAGGTGAAAACAAAATTGTTATGGCTTATATCTAGATGTCTCCCCCAAACCTCATGCACTCACAGGTGGGGCTTTTGGGAGGTGGCTGGATCATGGATGTGATACTGGACTAGCCTACTGATTGGTTTAGCATAGTTCTGGTTGTAGATGATGGACTTAGTGAAGAGAGAAGACCCACCCTGTATATGGGTGGAAGCAACCAAAAGGCTTGTAGCCTGGATGGAATAAAAAGGGATAGAAGGAAGAATCGCTGCCTCCTGCTGGCAATGCCATGGACTGTTTCTCCTCTGCCATGCTGCCCTGCCTTGGAGCTAACCCATTATGAACTGAAACCTCTACAAACTTTCAACTAAAATAAACCCTTTCTCCTTTAACTTGTAGATGGCAGGTATTTTGTCCTAGCAATGAGAAAGTTAGATACAAGTCAACCTAAATGTACTGAACATTTATGTTTATGGAAGTTTCTTTACACTGTCTACAGGCTATATGAGCTAGGACATTTTGATATCACATGAAAGTTCTGTGCATGTATCTATTGTAACAGGTCTCCTCAAAGCAGATAATATCTAATCAAATTTTACAGAATATAATCTCAAAGATGAATTTGTTAATAATTTGTTATTACTATGCTTGATGAAAATTTCAGAAACCTAGAAGTAGTTCTTAAAGTAATTCAGATGATAGTAGAGCTGGAAGACCTGGTGTTCTATGAAGAGTATTTACTAAATACTGTACCTTTATAACACCAATAATAATATGGTTCTTACGACTGCAGATCTTTAAGGCAAGAGGAAGTAATAGATGAAAGTAATGGCCATACAGTGTGCCAGATGTTACTGCTAAGGTGGCTTAAAAAAATGAGGTAGCTGGAGGTTTAAAATGACTTGCACAAAGAGCTGACACTTATTTAACGCTTGGACATGAGATTACACAAATGAAGGAAAGAGAGGTCTACACAGAGCATATGAAGACATGACAGTAAAAAAGGCACAAGTTAAAGAAACTATAAGAGCTAGTTTGGTGAAGTAACAATGGAGAATGGAAAAAATGAGGTTGGCTGAGACAAAAAGAGGTTGGCACATTAATAAGAATTTTTCCTTGTTGATGACTATACTACAGAAAATATAAAATCATAATCATCATACAGATCTATAAAAAGGTATCAAGGTAATCATGTCTGATAGTTGACTGACACTCATTTGCCACACATTAATTTAACTGTATTGAAGATTAGCTGGTTAACAGTGCTTGACAGCAACTATCTGTGGATATTAAAAAATTTAACAATTTGGAGAATAATCCTTAAAATTGAAAAAATTCTATTAATTCCTTTGCCAGTAAATTGGGAAGAGACATTATTTGATTTTAAGAGGTAGAAACACTTGATTCAGAATACTACTCTGTAGCAAGAGGAGTGAATGAAAGACTCAATGTTTTAGAGTTATGTGACAGAAAATTTCGGACACATTCTTTCAGACACCACCAAGATCACTTAGCAAATGTAGCAAAAAATTACTTAACACTGTTGGCTAACTGGAGAACAGCAAGAAAACAGGAAATAAAATTGATGAACAACCAGGAAGACAAAGCCCATGCACTTTATTCACAGGGTAAAGTCCTGATAGCTTCACTCATCTTCCAATCTTATGCATAATTTTAACAAATAGTATCTGCACCCTCATTTACTACACACTGGCAGTAAAAAAAAGAGGTTGATAATGGGGACAGGAGTAAGATGCTATATAATGGTTTGTTGACAGCACAAGAAATTTAAGGTCACAGCCTGACCATAAAGGATAGAGAAAAACTATATAAAGCAGGAACACAAGACACACAGCAGTCCAAGGCATTTAGCTGGGGAGTGAAGGCATTTAGCTGGAATAAACAGTTGCATACTGCTGGGGATTTAGCTCAGTGATGCCGCTGTCTGCCTCACAAGTGCAAGGTCCCGAGTTTGATCCTGGTACCAAAAATAAAATTAAAAATAAATAAATAAATATATAAAATAAAATTATTTAAAGACAAAACAAAACAAAAAAGGTGCATACATCCTTAAGCAATCCTGAAAACATCTCTAAATCATAGTACAATATAATAATACTATTAATGACAGCTCCAAATCAACTAGAAAAATGTTAACTTATGTTCAATGAATTCTTTTTTAGAAGACAGGAAAGTATGTAATATATTTTGAAAAAAATCCATCAAAATAGTTAAAACAAAAGATATAAAACTATAGGCTTTGGTAAATAACCTTAAAATCTCATAGGTTCAATTCTTTCAACATGAAAACAACGCAGCTTCCACATGTCTATTTTATACTTACATAGCCTAATTTTATAGAATTTTAACCTCTTAAAACCATTATATGGAGGTTTAAACTTGAGAACTGGATGGATTTAGGGGCCATAGGACTATGGACTCCCTGAAATTATATGGGAAATTTTGTGTTTATGTTTCTATATGTAGTTTTCTAGGAAAGAGGGCCTGCAAGTATCATCTAATTCTTTTTTTTTTTTTTTTTTGGTACTGGGGATCAAACTTGGGACTTTGTGCTTGTGAGGCAGGTGCTGGAACCACTGAGCTAAATTCCTGGCCCTGTATCATCTAATTCTTAAAGGAGATTATAAACCAAAAAAACCTTTAGAATATCATTTTAGATTAAAAAAACGTTTTCAATTTGAAAAAAAAAAGTATTCATACAGAATGACTTTTAATCTAAAATTTTATTTAAATGTACACAGTTATATGTACCTAATAAGCACCTATGCTATTCATAGGTAAGAACATTTATGTGAAATTCAATACAAACTACAGTTTCTAATACATTCAAATATGCTGAGCTTAGAAATGCCTGGAAGGGAAAGTACACAGCCTGCTGATCTTTAGTTATCTGAATATTGATATACTATAACAAATCATCTGGGTGCTTAGAAATTCATTGTGTTTTGTTTCTTATTGGACATATACTGGCTAAGCTATTCCTAAAGGATTATGAAACCAATCATCTTTCTTAGTCAAGGCAGTAGTGCATGCCTGTAGACACTGCTACATAGGAACCTGAGGCAGGAGGATCCCTGAAGCCTACGTGCTGGGGCTAGCCTGGGCAACATAGTGAGAACCTCATCTCACTATTTATATTCCAAGAAAAGTTCCTAGTTCTCTATTAAAAAATTGGTGAACAACCTACAGGCTACAAACAAAACAAAAACCTCAAATGCACTAGTATTCAGGGTTTATATATGCATCCTTTCGTTTATATTTTAATTTTTAACTCATTTTTTGGTTAAATGAACATCTCTGGATTCTGATCATGTGAATAAATGGGATTCTATTATCTGTGATATTACATTCTGCCTGCTAAAATATAAGAAGCTAAGGGCCTTCTGTAGATAATGCTTTATCCCAAAGGAATAAACTTTAAAAAAGATTTTATGCACTATTTTAGTCCACTGAAGGACAAACTTTGCCTTGTTGTTCCTCTAAAATCAGATTCCCGGCCATCTTCTCAGGTAGCCCATTTGTGACATTAGAGTCTTTTCCAGAGACAAACTATCAAATCTTCCATCTTGGGATTAGCTTGACCAACAACCTAAAATGAATCTGACAATTATATAGTGATCATAATCTATGGTGTGACTGTGGTAAATTTTAGCTGGAAATGTCAAATAAAGCACAAAAATATTTTCATTTATTGATACTGAATCTTTTTTCTTTTTTTGGTACTGGGAATGGAACTCGGGACCTTGTGCTTGCGAGGCAGGCGCCGGAACCACTGAGCTAAATCCCCAGCCTGATAATGAATCTTAAATTGGTTCTGAGAATTAAAAGAACTTCAAACTCTGAAGGGGCTTGGAACTTGCTCATTATATACTAATAACAGCGGGGTTTTATCAGGGATTTTGAGGAAACAGAATATCCTGAATGTCATTTTTAGAAATACAAGAAATTCAATGTGTGAGGAAAAGATAATTTATATGGTGTCACTTGTCAAATAGCTATTTCATTCTAAATATGTGTGTATCACTACGAGAAACTATAAACTATTAATACTGGGAAAGAATTCACTAGAGTCACATTAAGAAGCAAAACAGAAATCTTCACTGAGAACCCAAGAAAAACCCCTCAGTAAAGCATAAGCACAACTACCTGGTTGTTTGTGGTAAGTGAGCTCTCTGCTTGTTAAGCAGAACCACCGTTTCTTGAAATTCTTTTTTCCAATTCGAGTTCTTCCCTGAGCTCTTTTAAACATCTCACTGCCAAAACAATGAAGGTAAACATTTAGCTACAAAGTTTAAAAACAGTTCATTCAAAACAAAGAATTGTCTTTTAATTTTAAATGACATACATAATTATATAAGACTATATTAAATTTGTAAAAAAGTTTTTGCCATTTGTGACTCATTTATTTTGGCTACACTAAGGTAATAAATTCTTCAATTAATATTTTAAATTGTGTTACATAGAATAAAAAAGAGACATATAAGTGATTTTTTTCCCTTTAATTACCAATAATAACCACTCTAAAACTGAATAGTGCTGTTAACTTTTTGAAAGTATTCTCATACTTATTTCACTACAACTGCAAAACTCTGCGATTTGCATGTACAAGGAGTTATGCCCATCTGACGGTTTATAAGGTAGTGAGGTGACTTACTTGACTGATGTGACTTAAGCAGTTTTAGCACATAACAAAAACTCAGATTTCCTTACTCTCAGATCCATACTAAAACACAGTTTTCATGTCTAATTTCATTAAATTACCCTTCTTTCAAGTGCACAGGTTCACTTGTTCCACTGGACACTTTAGTTTCAGTAGATGAAATCTCATCCAAGAACTAAATAGGAAAATGGGAAAATTCAATTTCACTGTGCAATGAGGTACATCATAAAAAACTCAGTTTAACTTACATGTCACTGATTATATTGGAATTTCTTACTTACAAAAGAGCATGCATATTACAGGCTGAGTATCTTTTATCCAAAATGCGTAAGACCAGAAGTATTTTTTATTTCAGATTTTTTTTTGATTTTTGGAATATTTGCTTATATATAATAAGATTCTTGGGGTCGGAACCAAGTCTAAACATGAAATTTGTTTAGGTTTCATATAAGGATACCCTATTGTATAGCCTGATGGTAATCTTATACAATACTTTCAGTACACCTGCACTTTTGACTGTGGCCTATTATATGAGGTCATCTGTGGAAATTTGTACTTGTGGCATCATGTCAGCATTCAAAAAATTTCACATACTGGAGCATCTCCTATTTTTGAGCATTTTAAATTACAAATGTTCATCCTGTAGTAATTCAGAAAATAAAACACAATTATATAGGAAGTCCTTAATTTACAAATGCCAATTTACAAATGAGAAATTCTTAAATTACTGTACTTAAAACCCTGAATAAATTTCCTATAGAAATAATTCAACCTACAATCCTGATATCTATAGAGTTCTGAATACATAATTTTTTTTATGTTTGATTTACAGTAACTTCATTTGAAGGTGTAAGTTAAGTTAAACTGGCATAAAGCTATTTATGGTCTGTATTTATTTATTTATTTTGGTACCGGGGATCGAACTCCGGTCCTTGTGCTCGCGGGGCAGGCGGCGGAACCTATGGTCTGTATTTATGCACTTAGTGTGATTATTTGTACATTGTGCTTACATAAACATTAACATGAATGATTTGGGCCGGGGATTTAGCTCAGTGGTTCTGCCGCCTGCCTCATAAGCGCAAGGACCCAAGTTCAATCCCCGGTACAAAAAAGAAAAAAAAAAAAAAAAAAAATGAATGATTTGTGGGAAGCTTGGTAAATAAAAAACCAAAGACAAAGTTCTTTTTCTATTGTATGTGATGATGCAAGTGCAAGTATCCAAGGGAACTAAAGAAATGTCCTATCACATTTTTTAGTTCTCACAAATGAGCCATCTACCAATGGAATGTAAGTTATTTACATACTTCATTTCTTAGTGTTTACTTGAAATCATTGATTTATTTAACAAATAAATCAGGAGGGTGACTATAGGTAACCAGTTTGCTCAGAATTGAGCCTATCTGGCCAATACTTATTGTCCCAGAATAATCACTAATAAAACTTTCCATTCTTAAAAGTATCCTGATATAGATACCAAATTATATGGTCACCCTATATAAAGAACTCTCCAGATTACCTTCCTAAACTCTTTGGGAAATAGTACAATAAAACATTGGATTGTAAGTAACTTGTTCTTTGAGCATTCTGCAAGATGGGCATACATTTCTAATAAATTTTAACTTGATAAATGAATGATGCCTTGCAATGTAAGTAGTACATGACACTAAATATCACATGATCACAACTAAACCAATCGTCCCCCCCATCTCCTCTCACTGCAGGATTGTGGGTGATCATATTGGAAGGGCAAGAGGTTATGAAGAGATCTATAGAGGAGGATGGGAAAAAGGCAGAAGAATTTTTCACTTTAAAGGAGATTAGGGAGATGTGCAAAATGCAGGCAACAGTATACAATTTTGTTGAAAAGCACCGCCCGAATAAGGCTGTAGCAGTGTGAGTGATGAATGTGTTAAACAACAATGCAATGTCAAGTTTCCACAAAACCCCCAAAAGGGAGGCCAAAGCAATTGTCATTGGGTAGGTTCCTTGTTAAGAGTCATATGAAAAGAAAAAGATTCCACTGAGCCAACAGACAGCAGTGATTTCATTGTGAAAGTCATCCCACACAATAGCCCTCTTCTCTCGTCTCCTTCACACCAGCTGTGAGAGTTTGCAAAAGTGCAAGTTAATTTTTCTTTACATTTTGTATTTTATTATTTTGTATTACAGTATTATAATCATTTTATATGAATATTTCTGTGTTGTGGAACACATCATCTGAGTTTCCATTATTTCTTATGGGGAAATTTGCTTTGATACACAAGTGCTTTGGATTACAAGCATGTTTCCAGAACAAATTATGCTCACAAACTAAGGTTTTACTGTGATTCAGAGTTAAAAGCTAGTTTATTTTTGACAACAGTCAATGTCAACAGTGAGAGTGCCAATATGAAATGAGAACCTGGGTTTCACAGGTGTTTGGAATTTCTAGTAATGCACATATCCAGACTTCATGAGTAAACAATCAAGAAAACTGGGATATTAGGGTGAAATATCCTATGCCAGGCTAGGAGTCTAGAACCAAATTTAAGACAGAAGACATACTATGGGTGAGAGTACATGAGAATATTAGTGGATGACTTAGGGCAGATCAATAACTGACTGAACTCCTGGCGTCCTTAAATCCTTTCTCTACTGACATTATTAATGCCAGATTCTGGGGGAAAAAAATCAGATGCTATCATAGCCTGGGTCATAAAACATAGAAAAATATCCCCCAAACAAAAGATAGCACATCATAATCGTGCCAACAAAAGTCTGCCTATACTATCCCATAAATGTTTCAATAATGTCCTAAAGACACAGGGTAGATTTTTTTCTTTGCCTATTCTCTTGAATAATTTTTTCCACAAGAAGACTTCAATGATTGTTTTAAAAAAATTTTTGATTGAACTTACAATATTCTACATGAAAAAAATCCAAATGATTTTACTGTTTTCAATAATTTTCATTTATGAAATCCCTTTGTAAATAGTAAAAGTATATAAAAGTCCAAATGAATACTTAAAATATATTTTTGGCCATCAACTGCTAATCATGCTATAGAAACTGAATGTGGTCTTTCAAATTTGGCTTTGTTACTTTGGATTTATGGAGTTAGGGTTGTGATATAAGATACAGTACTTTCTTCAACCCTAGTTTAGATATACTTCAAAATAACTTTTTTCACAAGCTATCCAGATTTACAATAATACTAAATTTTATATGGATGGCTTAATGTACAGTAATTTTTGTTATAAGTCTCATGTTAAAATATTACATATTGTAGGCTTCTAGGTTTTTTTTTTTTGAGACAGGGTCTCACTATGTAGTTCAGGCTGATCTTGAACTCACTACATAGCTCAGGCTGGCTTCAAACTTGCAGCAATCCTCCTGCCTCAGCCTCCTGAGTGCTGGGATTATAGGCATGTACCACCCCACCCAGCTCAATACTGTAGCCTTCTGTGCATTTTATTTTTAGTAATTTTTCTCTGATTAATACCATAAATATATTATTATTCATTGAAGTTCAATGATTTATTTACTTTGGCCATTACATGTACTTGTACCTATACTATACAACAAGTACCATTATGAGCCCTGACCCCAGGCCAGGAATTCTCAACCAAAGGAATTTGGCAATGTCTGGAGGCATTTGGCAATGTCTGGAGGCATTTCTGGTTGTCAAAACTGGTGACATATTACTCACATCTAACTCAGGGAAGCTGCTAAGCATACTACGACATAAAGGCCAGCCCCTCACAATCAAGAATTATGTAGCCTTGAAGTTGATTCTGTTGCTGACAAACCTCAACTCCAGAAATTTATAATTTGTGTTACTAAGGCAGAGGCAAGAGTAGCTATTGCTAAGACTTGTTTATAGATATTTTTATGGCTGAAAACCTTAGCTCTGTATGAGAAAACAAAGGAAGAAAAAGAAATCCCTTTTGATGGACAGTTGAGCCATTTTTTTTAAAACTGGAAACTAACTCCTAGAATATGAAATGTTATTTTGCCCATGCAGTACAACAAGAAATGGTAACATTTTTAGGGGAAAAAAAAACATACCTTTTTAACTGCTGTAATATATCCTTCTTCTTGAAACATTTTGAAAAATTCACACATGAATGTCTCTTTGAAACTTGACTAAGAAAAAGAAAACACAGAATTTACATATTCTAAGTAGAGCACTGAGAAAATAATGAACTGTATTTTTTTTTTTTTTTTTTGGTACTGAGGATAGAACTTGGGACCTTGCACTTGCGAGGCAGCTGGTGGAACCACTGAGCTAAACCCCTGGCCCTGAACTGTATTTTTAAACTGAGGATTAAGGACTAAAAGGATTTAATTACATATTTCCAGAGAGTTACAGGGTATGAACTGAAGACTTCTTTCAAAGCTGTTAGGTGATTATGGCATAGACAAACTAAATTGCTAATTGTATCTTCTTACTATGTTCCCTTTCACTTTCAGGTTAAGATAAGTAAAACTGTCTTCTTTAAAAGGTAAATAAGATGCTTCTTTAATAGGTAACTACCTAAAAGACAGCTTTAGCATAGACAGACAGATAGATAGGGGGCACTAGTGATCAAACCCAGCAGCTTTCTTTAAATTAACACCTTGCATCACTTTAATCTGTATTATTAGGTTATCATAATTTTGTTTTTGCTTTGTTTTCTGAGGCAGAGTCTCATTATGCCTCAGTATCAGGAGTCCCAGTATCACAGGCCTGCACCACTCCACCTAGTAAGAGACTTTACTTTTTGCACTTGAAGGTAAGTCTTAGTCCACAACACAGTGCTACTGTTTTGTTTTGTTTTTTTTGGTACCGGGGATCAAACTGGGGACCTTGTACTTGCGAGGCAGGCGGTAGAACCTCTGAGCTAAATCCCTGCCCCTACTGTTTTGTTTTTAATAAGGACATAAGTAAAGAAGTAATCATAGGATATATAACAATATTTAGCAATGTGAAAAGTACATGTATCAGCTCTCCATGATGAATGTAATCATTATGTACTGCAAAAATAAAATGAAGGTTAAAAAAGAAAGAGAGAAAAAAAAGGTATAAAGACTTACCTTACTTTTGGACAGGCTGCCCCAGCTTCCCAAAGTCTGAATGGTTTTTGAGATGAGAGTTAATGTCCTAATTGTCTGTGCATCCTAAAAAATGTAAAAAAGGCCAAAATTCTTAAGTTTTCAAGATACAAAAGTTTATAAAAAGTAGAAGAGATGGCTCTAAAACAGTAACTCAAAAATGTTCATTCAAACCACCAATGTAGTGGCTGGGGATGTAGTTCAGTGGTGCGGCGTGTGCCTGGCAAATGCAAGGTCCTGAGTTTGATTCCCAGTGCCCCCCAACCAAGAACTAGTAGGCAAAATCTAGCTAAGGCTGGGCGCAACTCATTTATTAAGGAGTTAAGAGAGTAAAGAAGCTATGTATAATTGAAAATTCCATGTGAGCTACAGAGACAGAGACATACACAAAGGATGCTGTAGGAACAAGTAAGAGAGGCTATAGGAAAAAATGAAGCCCAAGATGGCTACACTATGGGGATGTGGGGGGTATGGTTCTGGGAGATATTAAGTCCAAGTTAGCACAATCCCAGCATAAGCACATCTTGCAGTCTCCATGTAAGTAATTTATAGGTCAATATTGACACATAGCTACTATTGTGTATTTTGCTATAAATGTGGACTGCCACGAGGGCTGGCCGGCTAAGGGGCTAAGGACTGCTATAAGAATTAGCAGTAGGCTGGGAGACTTAGGCTGCCCATATCTCAAGTGAACCTTACCAAACTGGTGACAAGACAGAGGCATATAACCAAAACAAGAGGCTGAAGAAGTTGGCCTTGGCTGGGTCTTAAAAGCAGGTATCAATAAGACAATGAGGGAATATAATCAAAAAGATGGTACAATCTTTTTTTTTCTTTCTTGTTAACATGAAACTTCTCAAGAGTGGTCTACCATGTCAATGTTAATAAAACCCACGAATGTCTTTTAAAACAAATTATCCACTCATTCATATATGTATGTGCATGCACATGTATGTGCTTGAATTCGTAAACTTTTAGCAGCAAGAAAAGCTCACTTCTGATATATTTCCTAGGATAAACTATATTTACCTACTTTTTTCTCTGGTATTCTGCAAGGTGATTTCCTCTTTTACTCTATTAAAATTAGTTTCTCAAAATTTAAAGAACTTCTAAATGTAAATTATAAAAACTTATTTTTATCAGTTCTCCTCCCTAACTACTATGTAACCTTCAATATTGGTCTTAATAATGTCATCATCCCCAGGTCACTGGGATCATTTCCTGCTCTCAGTTTCTATATCAGAGTCTTATGTGGTACTAATCAGGTAGTAGCTTTACATTAATACAGGCAGTTTTGAATTATCTATCTTATCCATGTGCCCTATTTACCCAACTAGACAGGAAAGTTCTTAAAAAATAGGAATGTGGTTTGAAGACTGCTGGGGAATGCAAAAAACAAATAAAAACCAACCAAAGAATGGCTTAGAATATAGAGATAAAAGCACAGAATAAAATTGTACAACAATTTTGCAGCAGTTCTTCTGGCATACTGGCTAGAAAATACTGACCTAAAATACAGTTTGTGTTTAGAAAAAAAGATACTATTTCAACATCTGTTACAGGAATATGGACTAATACAAGGCACAGTCCTACGTTCAGAAGTGGGAGTTCTGTTTATGTACAAAATGTTGCTAATAAGTTTTACTTATTATCTGCGCAGTTTACTGTACAGCTTCAGTAACCTAGGGACAAAAAGAACAGCTTTGCAAACAAAAGGACAACAGCTGACTCTCCATTATGGCTACATAGAGCATTTGTCCTTTAGCAAGAAAGCATGTGTTGCTGGCACTGTAACATGGTTCTACTCAGTTCTCACAAAGCTGAGTGCCCAGTGTTGTGTAGTTGTCCAGAGGAAGAGTGGGCATTCAGAACCCATTTAACTCAAAAACCTACATGTCTTCCCTATACTGTATTGGTCAATGAGCAACTTCTCTGGACTATGATTTTCTTAAGGAAGGACTCCCTATTACTCATGACTGCATTTCCAGTGCTGAACACAGTGCTTGATATATCACAGGCACTTCAACATCTGTCTGCTTAAGAGTTTGGAAGGAACAGGTTAAACTCAGAGGCTGTGAAGACTGATTTAGAATCCCACTTTAATCCAGTTCCAACTGAATAAGAACTAACCATAATTTATTAGCTGTGTGAGCCTGGAGAAGTTATTATACTGTGATTTCCTTACCTGTACATAGAGAATGCATAACAGAATGCATTCCTAGGGTTACTACAAGGACTAAAGTGCTTAAAGAAAGCCTAGCACAAAGTGAGCACTAAATAAATGTTGCTTGTTGTTATTATTTGTTATACAAGTCAGCACCTAGAAGCAGTTAAGGTTATAAAATACTTGGAACATAAAAGGTTAAAGCAGCAGCAAAAATACACAGTATATGAAAACATACAGCAAAAAGAATTAAGAATTTCAAAATATTAAGAAATAAACATGTAAATCTGTGGAGTAGATTTAGGTAAATGAATACCACTTCAGAACAAAAAGATTATATGCTTTAAAAAATTTAAAAATATCACCTTAGGTGAACGAAAAGTAAAACATATAGAGATATGAAACAAATTATATTCTAATAAAAGTTCCTACAATTTTCAGAAATGAGCTTCTTCTAATTTCTGTGAGATTGTAGAGTATCTGCAAGGTTAGACTATTTTAATAAATCAGGAAAGCCAGTCTGTTAATAACCACCCAACAACAACCAAAAGTAAACCTAATGGGGGTGGGGGGGTGCGGACCATATGACTTGTATTATGGAAATTTACAAACATATACAACAGCACAGGGAAAAATATAATGAATACCCGTTGTGGTCATCACCAAACTTCAACAATTATCAACATTTTATCACTTTTGTGAAATACCTCAATAAAAGAATTTTCAGTCTTATCTAAAAGACTAAAATGGCCAAGAAAAATGCTAAGTAAATTTATGTATCAGTTACCAGAAAATAGCCAAATGAAATTTGCTTATTTTATCTTTTCTTCATTTTACTAAAAATAAATAAAATGGAATAAAGCTTTAAGAAGAACAAACACTTACTGGATGATGAGGTCGCAAATGAAAAGTATGAGGTGATACTACGGCTACAGCAAAGAAACGAAGGAATACAAAGCTGCTCACTGCAGAATACTGAACATGAGGGTCATCTGCAGGAAAAAAATGGTGAAATGTCATGCACAAAAACACTGAATTGAAAAACAAAGATGATAAAGTAAAAAAATACCAAAAAAAGTGAACTAAGCAACAGAGCAATATAATTTGTCTTGTAAGTATTGAGTTGATGAAATGATAATGATTATGACTAAATTAAAGAAAAAAACATTATGACTAAAAAATCTGAAAGAAGGAATAAGGAAAATGAAAGGCCAAGTTGTTAGGCTTTTAGAAATATTTTAATTTGAAAAATTCCTCTTTCCTCATCTACAAAAACAGACTCTTGAAATTCCAATAAAAATAAAAGTAATGTCTAGCACTACCTAGTGGTAACACTGAATCCCTCTAAAAATCTTGTTGCTATCAAAGGCTATGCAATAAAAACAATTAAAAGAGACATTTTTTTGTTTTGAGACAGGTTTTTCTCTGTGTAGCCCAGGCTGGCCTTGAACTTGCAACAATTCTCCTGCCTCAGCCTCCCACGTCCTGGGATTACAGGCATGTGCCACCATGCCTGGCTGGGAGACATCTTTACTTTTAAAAAGTTAAAAGTTCAAGTAAAAATGCAGATGAACTGAAGACTACTTGTAGCACTAGCCACTCACCTACCAGCATTTCTTTCAGCCTGGGGTCAATACTTAACCCACCAATCAGATGGTAGAGAAGCAAGTGGTAATGGGGAGAATCTCTGGGCTTGGATTGAGTTTTAACACTTATAAATCACTCAATAGGTAACCAACAAATTGCTGTTTTTAATATTTTCTTCTCGCTTGCTGTCTCCACCTCCATATTCCCAAGGTACTAAGAACAAATATGAAACTATCAATACTGAAGTCTACTTACTGTGGATATGAAGATACAATAGTAGTTAAGCCACCAAAAGACAGTCGAGGAGATATTGTTACATTTATTTTAAAAAATTATAAAGTATGTTTTGGATAATTTATAGAAATAAGAATTACACAGTTAAAGCAGATGTGAGGCTAAGGTTACTGGGTAGTAGAGAGAACAGTGATTAGTAGTTATACTTTGGAGAAACCCAGGCCCAGGTTGAGATGTTGCTTGTCTGCTTTGTCCATGGCCTATTATGGGCCTTGTTAAAGTTTTTCAACCTCTTGACTTTAGTTTTGTTACCTAACTAATGGCAGCAATGATTAATTCAAGTGGACATTGAGAAGATGAGAGTAGATGATGTAGGTTAGCACTGTGCCCATTCAATAAGTAGTCAATGTAGTTATCACAATCTAACTACTTAAAAATATAATTTAACCAGCATGTCTTATTTCCATATATTGTTTCTACTCTCTTTCTGTTATGAAGACTAGATTTAGTATACATATTAGAAGTTAAATGTTTGTGCCTTTATTATAATTAGCCAAGATAACTATATCTGAATTTATCCACGAATTACACAACCACAGCACTTTAGTATTGGGTAAATTAAACAGAGGAGTAGATAAATGCATACATTTAAAAAAAAACTTGAAATAGCAAAATTTCTTCAAATGGCTACAGAAATAAAGTTTCATATAGTTGCAAAAGACTAACAAATTAAGTAGCTGTCTTATCCTTTCATGCCATTATAGTTAGATCTGGAAAGACAGCTATAGTAAGTTTATTTACATATAAGATGTATTAGAATAATTCCAAGTACTGACTGAAAGAGACAGTAACATCATTTTATGAAATGTTTCCAAGTAAAACCTTAACATAGCTACTTGTGCAAAATTAAAGCATGCTAATTACTGATATATGTATACCAAAATTCTATGTACCCTGTAAGTGAGATGTTTCTCTTCTACCTGTCCTTTTTAATGCTATTGTGAGACAAGGTCTTGCTAAGGAGCCCAAGTTAGCCTCAAACTTGACTGTCCTGCCTCAGCCTCTAGTGTAGCTCAGCATGCACCAGTATGCCTAGCTCAACTGAGTTGTTTCTAATGTCACAGATATTTCTAATGTCAAAAACCATTTCTATAAAAACATCTGACCACCAAAGTTTTAGCATTCTCAATCTGTCAAATCTAGTCAATTATATGATTACATTCTAGTCAATTATAAAGATTATCACTATTTCAATATATGCAAAATGAAAGGACAGTTAGTATAAACAACAAAGTTCTTTGTTTACTATATTTAAAAATCTCATAAGTATATAAATGTTTACTTCCACAATATTATAGTTCTAAATTTGTGTTTGTTAAAACTAATGGTGATTTTGATTTTGTTTGTAAAGCTATCATTATACTGAAATAAAATGGACTATATATTTTGAGATTACAAGAAAAATAAACCAGATGTCATATGAAACCTCTAGAACAATTTTGTTGTTGTTGTTGTTTTTGGTACCGGAGATCGAACTCGAGTCCTTGCGCTTGCGAGGCAGGCGGTGGAACCACTGAGCTAAATCCCTGGCCTCTAGAACCATTTTGAAAAACTGAAGAAGTCTGTACTATTGAACATTTCACACAAACCAAACACACAGTATCTACAAAAAGTACAGAAAATGAAATGGCAGTGGATTAGTAAAACAAGGCACTTACTTGGAAATCTTTGAGTAGCTATTTGCCTTAAAGAATAAAAGATATCACACATTACAGTAGGACAGCTCATACTTGACTTTATAATTGTATTGAATAACTTGTCCACATAGTAGCGCAGATTCTCCTGCAGGATTTAAACAGGTAAACATTAAGATTTTGATTTTCACACATTTTCAACAAGCTTTATAAAAAAATAGTATTGAAAATAAGCTTTATTAGTCTCTATCTAGTATTCGAAATCCTTGCTTTCTTTCTCCAAATTCAAAGAGCAATTAACATTGACCTAATTTAATAAATCCATTTTAGATGTGCTAGACATAAGGTGAAAATATTTGAACAAACTTCTTAAGAAGCAACAGAGAATAAAAGGATGAAAAGGGAAATGAAAGAAATAATTTAGATATGCAGGCACCAAAATACTGTAATACTACTATGCATTACAATGAAAACTTGTGGCCCTAACACAATTATGTTTCCTAGAGGTAATGATGAGTTTGACCTGAAGGAAACAGAATGGAGGTCTCAACTAGATACAGCCTAAACCTCATATTGTTACTGCAGCCACAAAGAGCCAATCAAGAGCTAAAACAAAGTCAAACCATTGAGGGAATAATGTTTTAAAAACCAAAACTAGGAAATACTGTGAACAGTGAAGGGTAGTGCAAAGAATAAACAGCATTGCTTTCCTCCAAACAGCAATATTACAATGTAAATGGGAGATTATAACACTATTAAGATCAATGTCAATGCAGTTATGAACACAACAAAACACTTACCTTATTATTTTCTACATTATCTCCTTCTTTTAATTTAATAGGATCAATTTCACAAGATTTTGAGGATTCACATATCTGGAAAATAAAATGAATTTTTTAGTTAATGTTCTTCTTTCCTAAATAATGACAAAATGAAAATAACATTTCTGAGAAGTTTACTGTTATGGCCTGTGCTTAGATGTCCCCTCAAAGCCTCAAGTGGTCATAGGTGGGGCTTTTTCAGAGGTGGCTGGATCTACAGTGGTGACTAGTTCATGGTGCAATGCTAGGACTAAGGGTGTAAATAAGAATACAATACAAGGGACAGAAAGAGGCTTGGTGCTAGTTACTTGTAGTTGGTCGTTTGCTTGCTTTGCTACTTTCTGCCCACCATGAACTGTTTCTCCTCTCTGATGCCAGTCTGGCATGCCAGCCTGCTTTGGAGCCAGACCATTCTTAACTGAAACCTCTACAAACTGTGAGCTAAATAAACCTTTCCTCCTTTAACTTTGGGTGTCAGGTATTTTGTCTCAGCAATGAAAAAAGTAACTAAGACAGTAACTATAAAAATTAAAACTCAATGAAGTTTAAAACCTCCATTCAAAGATAATATATCCAATTTTCCTAAAGAAATATAACAAAAGTATTTCTCATATCCTTAAAACTCTAGCTAAAGAAATATATGTAGATTACATAATAATGTACCTTTTGGGTAAAAATCCATTGACAGAATAGTAAATACTACTGAAGTGTTTAGGCTTATTCTTTCCCTAACACATGAATGGACAGATCTTCCTATCATAGATTATGTGTTGAAAGAGGTGGTATAACAAGGCCATAAACTGTCAGTACTGGGGGCATATTCTATACCTCATCTAGTATAGATTTTAATGTTACTTTCAGGTAGTGGCCTCCCACTATTTTCATCATCTCATCCAGACATCGGGTAGCCAAGGAATTTCCTCTAAAAATTGTGTTTGCATCTCTGAAACAGAAATATAAATAGATGAAAATAAGTGTAGTAAAAATAAGGCTATGAAGATAATAATATGACACATTTGATTTGTACAATTTTTATAATCTATTTAAAAAACTTTGCTGCCATTAGGTTTTTCAAACTTAAAAGTACTTTTCAAAAAACCGTGAAAAAGCAGTTAACCAAGAAACAAAGAAATCATGTTTATGAACCAAGAAATCTTTTTTCATGAACATTTATGTATCTTTTTAATTAGATTAGCTTTACAAGCAACCTGATCGCTCTTTCATAAGGAAACACTGCTTTTCAAATTGTATGACTTTATAGTCTATCTTGAAATTCATTGCCTGCTATTGATAAAGGTCTGTGTTTTACAGGTGGCCAATGTGTTGAATAAAAACAGTATTATGAAGCTTCATCTTTAACCAGGATTAACCCATATAGGCCACAAATAGTTTTAAATAATCTTGGTCTGGACCAAAAAAATCTTTGTGTGTGTGTGTGTGTGTGTGTGTGCGTGCGCGCGTGTGTCTGCACACATGTGTATGCATGCATAAAATGAGTGTTATCAGATCATAATAGGAACAGAAATCTACTTGACTGCTTTTTATAATGTCACACATCAGTGTCACATAATAAAAATCTTCATCACTGAGTTTAAAAAAAATCTGTCACTGGGATGAGGATGTAGCTCAGTGGTTCCACTGCATCGTAAGCAGAAGGTCCCAAGTTCAACCCCCAGTACCAATAAATAAATAAATAAATAAATAAACAAATAAATAAATCTGTCACTATTATCTTCACTGTAAATGGATACTGTTTGATGACTTTATGCCTTTTATTACTTGCTAAGCAGTTTTTTTCAGTTAGGCTAATCAATACAAAAGAATTTAGGCTACAGAACAATTTGGCAAATCAAGGCCTAATTTCAACAACACATAATTAACATTTAATAAAATATAATTCTTACTGGGTATCCTTCAAGTCTAATTCAGCCACTGCAGTGACAAAAGGAACAAGTTTATCATGGTGCAGCAGCAGTCGAACAAGGGGCAAAACAGCATCATTTTTATCTCGACATATTTCACCCAAAATGTAAGCAGCTGAGGCAGATATTGGCTAGAATATAGAAAGGTAAAAAACAAGCACAAAATCAAGGAAACATGATTAAATGTTGAATAACTAACCTGTAAAAGTAATTCACGTATGTTCATTAAATACATTGTTATGGCTTGTGTCTAGATGTTCCCCCAAAGCCTCATGCAGTCATAGGTGCGGCTTTTCAAAGGTGGCTGGTGCTATAGTGTATGGTGCTGGGATCAAGGGTGTGTGATTACTAAATTAGTCCACTGATTGGTTTGGCACAGTTCTGAGTGTGGATAATAGGAAGGCCTACCCTGGGTGTGAGTGCTACCCGCCTTAATAGCATGTAGCCTGGATAGAATACAAAGGACAGAAAGAAGGCTGCTGCCGTTGCTTGGTGCTTCGTTGCCACTTCAATACTTTGTTGCTTTCTGCCTGTCGTGAACTGTTTCTCCTCTGTGATGGCCCTCTACCATGCCACCCTGCCTTGGAGCCAGCCAATTATGGGCTGAAACTGTGAGCTAAAATAAACCTTTCCTCTTTTGTTTCTCTCTCTCTTTCTTTTGAGACAGGGTCTCACTACATAGTTCAGGCTGGCCTTGAACTCATGGAGATCCTCCTGGCTCAGCCTCCCAAGTGCTGGGATCATAGGTGTGCGGCACTGTGCCCAGCTAAACCTTTAATCTTTACACTTTGGGTGTTGGTATTTTGTCTCAGCAACAAGAAAAATAACTAAGATACATAGCAGTATTTAGATTTTTTTTTCTTCCCAGTACTGGGGATCCAACTCAGGACCTTGTGCTTGCCAGGCACGCATGGTGCCACTGAGCTACATCCCTGGTCCATTAGAATTTAATTTTTAAAATTCTTATCAGAGCTGAAATTTTGAGGATTCACCATAATCAGTACTCTGGGTCAGATACATTAAATACAAATACACACCGTCTTAATTAGAAGTGACACTCTGAAATTGTTTCTTCAATTAGTTTATCCTTTTCATATTAAATAATATTACATTTAATGAATATTAAGTATTAATACCCATATTAAATAAATTAAGATTTTTAAAGCACCTGAACATCTGGTGATTTTAGCAGCAAAGTTTTCAAAGGACTGTAGTACTCTGAAGGAAGCACATAATCTTCTGTATAACATATATTTAATCGAAGAGATCCCAGGTCATCAGTTTTAGATGACTTGTTCCCATTGTCTCTCGGTTGAAGCAAGTACCTAAAGTAAAAATACAATCAGTTACAATGATAGTAATAAGCATCCAAGACATAAGTAAAAAAACTAAGCTACTAAAAAAATAAACTGGGGGCTGCAATGTAGCTCAGAGGTAGAGTGTGCACTTAGCACACATGAAACCTTGGGTTTAATCTCTAGCATACTGGATAAATGAATGAAGGAATGAATAAACCAACAAACCAATTAAAAAACCAACAAGTCACTCCAATATTTAAAATTAGAATATTTCATAAGCAGCAGGCTTACTACTAGTTGTATACTGAACTAAAAAGCTGTAAGTAGGAAAAAAAAACATAATACAAAAATTAAGATCTGAAATATTTGAACATGAGATTTTTATTAGAGTGTAGGTTTAGAGACAAAATGGTGAAACTTGTTAAATTTTCACCAATGAAATTTACAAAGCATTAGGTTGAAACTGATAAAACATCCTAGAAGGCATATACATGGACCTTGCTTTTTGTTTTTATTTTTTGGTGCTGGGAACTGAACCCACAGCTTTCTGCGTGCTAAGCACTTGTCCTACCACTGAGCTTCACCTACAGCCCTGCAACCTAGCTCTCAAGTAAATTCTGAATGTAAAAATTTCAACTTATTTTATAAAAAAAATTAGTGACACAAAAAGTCATATACTGATCCCCCCCCCATGCACCCATTACCTAAGTTCAATAATTATCAAGACTAAGAAAGTAACTTTTTTTTTCCTGGTACTGGGAATTGAACTCAGGACCTTGCACTTGCAAGGCAGGTGCAATGCCACTGAACTAAATTCCCAGCCCTAATAATTATCAAGACAATCATGTTTGGACAAGCTCCCATTTCATTCCTGCACTATTTTAAAACAATTTCCAGACACTACTTTAAAATGATTAATTCAGTTAATATTCAAATTCTTCTAAATTTATTATAAATGGTTATCTATGATTTGCTGAAATCCAAATAAAGTCCACAGATTATAATTTGGTTGACAGTGTTTTAACATCTATTTTAATTTACAGATTCTTGTCACACCCCCAAGAAATTAGGTAATTTGTTCTGTAGTACTGTCCACATTTGGGACTGCATTAATAATATGTCCATGAGTCCTTGATGTGGACTTAATTCACACAGTTAAAGGTGATATAGATTAATAACTACCACAAATTGTCATTTTCTAAGAGGTACTTGATGCTATTGTGTTGCTGACTGTATCACTTGGGCTAAGGTGTTGTGACTGATCTAATCAGTTGTCCTTCCTGGTATAATGAAAATGAGATAGCCTCACAGCCATTAGAGTCTCAAAACCTAAAGACCAGCTATATCTGGAAGACACCTCGGAGAAGCAACCATTCCATAAGTGTTGTAAATACATCAACAAAGATACTTACAATAAACAACTTCAAAGTATCAACCCAGGAACTAAACCAAGGACAGTACCAAAAACAAAAATGAGAAGACATTTAAGTAAGGCACAAACTTAAGACTTCTACCCCACAAAAGGCAAAAATTCTGGGGGAAATGAGGTGGAAAAGTCTGATAATCAACCACCTGGATACCCTGAACTGATAGCACAGGAAGTAACAAAATAGATGAATGAGGCTCTAGAAAAATTCAAAACAGAAATAATTTCCCAGATAACTACACAGATGGTGAGCAGAGTGAAAGACATGATTAGAGGCTCCAGAACAAAAACAGATAAAAAAAAAATAGATGAGCTCAGAACCATGCTGGAAGCCATGAATGCCCAGCATAAGAAAGAAATGGAAACCATGACTGCCCAACATAAGAAAGAAATGGAATCCATGAAACAGATTCAAACACATATTCAGGAGACTAAAAACTCCACTGAAAGCATGAAGAGCAGATTAAGGGAATCTGAAGATAGAATATCAGATATAGAAGACAGGATTGCTGTTAAGGACCATGAAAACAGAGATTTCTTCAAAATAGTAAGGGACCACGAGAAGTCAATCCAGCAGCTGCTAGATGATGCAAAGAAGAACATAAGACTGATAGGAGTCCACGAAAAACCATGAGAAACTATAATGACATAAAAAAACTGTTCACAGAAGTAATAGTAGAAAACTTCCCAGACAGAGGTGGAGAATTGAACATACAGATAAGTGAGGCATATAGAACTCCA
>NW_004624730.1:18170842-18203804 GCF_000247695.1 Heterocephalus glaber | reverse complement strand
AATAGGGAAGGGTGGAGGGGGTGAAGGGCGCACAGGTAATGGGGAAAAAATAAGAACCAAGATACATCATGTACGGGTACAAGCACCCAATGATAAATGTAAATGTATTGTATACCTAAAATGTGCCAATAAAAGAATTTTTAAAAAATGTCCACAATGTGATGTATCATACTCCTTTGTCAGATCTCTATTTTCTGTATATTGTATTTCCTGAATATTGATAGTTAGATCTAGAAGCTTGGCTGATTCAGATTTGCTGTTCTGAGACAGTTTCATTAATAGTGTTGTGCAGTCCTACTCAGAGGCATTAATATCTGACTGTTTTCTTTTTGCAAACTTAGCACCTATTGATGATCACTGTCTAGAATGACTAATCATCACAATTAATCATTATAATTTTATATTTCTATCATTCTTCCTTCAATTATTAGCTAGAATGCTTTTTATAAAGTTGTCAGTTGTTTTAAATTACCAGCCTATGGCTTCCTCTAAGAGGCTAACTTGTTTAAAAATAGAAAAGAAGGGGGTTTAATATAACATTTATTTGCTTTGAGAGAGCTACGATAAAAATAGAGAACTAGAGAATTAATAAAGCTAAATTTAAAAGACAAAGAAATGGTAATAGAGGGATAAGAAATTGTGTCATTACCCTTCATTAGAGGAATTCTTTTTTTTTTTTTTTTTTTTTGGTACCAGGGATAGAACTCGGGAGCTTGTGCTTGTGAGGCAGGCACTGGAACCTGAGCTAAATCCCCAGCCCAAGGAATTCCTATCTTGAAGATCAACCTTCAGAACTTCTACTCTGATTCGAAAAATATGATTCAAATATAATAAATAACTAGAAACAATCCTGTTAGTAAATGTGATTCAGAAGTATGTCTAGTCCAATAGCTGATGTCCAAACATCCTGACAAGGACATTACTTTGGTCAATTTTCCACAATCCAGGATATGTTCTGCAGCCTTTTGCAAATTCAGACCCCTAGTTTTATGAGTACATCTAAAAGTGAACCTGAATTGCAATGCCTGAGGAGCTCAATATACTTAAAGCAAGACAATAACTACATTTTGGGGGGGAGTGGGGCTACTGGGGATTGAGCTTGGAACCTTGCGCTTGCGTGGTAGGCGGCCGAACCACTGAGCTAAATCCCCACCCCCAACAACTAAATTTATCAAAAGAAATACAACAGGGCCAGGGATTTAACTCAGTGGTTTTGCTGCCTGCTGCGCAAGCCCAAGGACCCGAGTTCGATCTCTGGTACCAAAAAAAAAAAGAAATACAACAGCCAAGTGGCATAGCTATTTGCATTATTTGGCAAGTAATATAGTTTATTATGGAAGAGTTCATTTACAAAAGTAAAGAGAAAAAAAAAAAAAACGATGAACTGGGTGTGGTGGTACACACCTCTAATCCCAACACTGGGAGGCTGTGGCAGAAGGATTGCAAATTCAAGCCCAGCCTGGGCAGTTTAGCGAGATCTTTTCTCAAAATAAAAAATTTATTTATTATTATCAGTTCATTTTTTGATAAAGTCTCGCTATGTAGTTCAGACTGGCCTTGAACTCACTATGTAGCCCAGACTGGGCTCGAACTCATGGTAATGCTCCCATATCAGCCTTCCCAGTGGTGGGATTACAGGTGTGCACCATCATGTCTGGCTTTCAAAATAAAAAAATTAAAAAGGACTGGAGGTTAGCTCAGTATGAAGGCCCTGGGTTTAACCCACAATAAAACACACAAAAAAATTTTTTAAATAGTAATATAACACCTTCACCACTACTCCCAGGTATTTTCTTACTGTCCATTTTTACATTTTGGAATATCAGCACAGGGAGAGGGATTATTTACCAATTTATACTTAAAGCTTTTGCACATACCCTGAGATCTCTGACACCAAGGTAAATGGCAGAATGAGACTGATTTAGATTATTGTTTAGATTGTCTTTATTTATATCCAAGTAATGGACTATAATGAAAAAATGCAGAAATTCTGTATGTACTGATTTGGAGTAATGATGACACAAATAACAATAATTATAACAATGATAGTCTAAGTTATACTCATTGACAAAATACTTGCTGCTTAATTTATATTATCTCATTTCATTCTCTTAACAACTTTAGGAGGTAAGTACTACTAGTACCAACCCCATTTTATAACCAAAGAAAAGTAAAAGCAAATAGGTTAAGTAACTTGTCCAAGGTCATATAAATAGTGGCAAAAATGGGATTTCAATCAACATAGTTTGCTCCCAGAGTCCATGCTGTTAACCACTCTAAGAGTCAACATATATTTATTGATATTCTACTATAGTGTTAATTTTAAAAAGCAAGATGGAGAGCAGGATATAGTATGTGTATATTTGTATAAAGGAGAAAACATATGTATTCACCTGTATAAACACAAAGTATTTTCTTTTTTGGTACCAGGGATCAAACTCGGGTCCTTGAGCTTGCAAGGCAGGCGGTGGAACCACTGAGCTAAATCCCCAGCCCAACACGAAGTATTTTTTAAAACTTAGAAACAGTGGCTGCCTCAGACGTGGGAAACTGAGTAGTTGAGGGACAGGAGACTGATTTTTATTTTTTAGCCTAGGAAAATATGAGCATGTTACCTATTTTAAAAAACAAAGTAAAATTCTATTATCCACACACGGCAAAGTAAAAACTAGCTAATAGCAACACCAATGAGGTAATCCTATAATCTGAATGAAGCATTGCCATAAAGGATATAGCATTACTAAGGAACTGAATGGCCAAGAAAAAAAGGGGAAGGTGAATCAATAGTCATTTGAAAATGAAAGTAAACTAGAACCACCAAAAATAAGCGTTTAGGAAAGGAGACAAATATTAATGAAACTACTGGGAAAAGTAAAGCAAATTGAGAATTTTCAAACAACAGAACTGTACAACTGAAAGAATCTAACCCTTTCCTAATATCAAAATTACAAAGAATATGCTAAAATCCTGAAAGCAAACAAAGCTTTTTTGAGTTTTCATTCAGTTACCACGGATTCCACAAGGGGATGCTATGGCTCTACAATGATGAAGGAAACCAAGAGTTTTTTGTTTTTTTAAAATTTCCTATTGAAAGTATGGGCAGCAGAAGTGATCAATGTGAGCACAGAGTGTCAGAACTAGAAGACAGGGCTGATGAAGGTGACTATATACTCACAAGATAACTTAAAAACAACAGCAGCAACAAAAAATTATGAAACATGGGTGCAACAGGTGCCAAATGATGCAAAGAAGACTAATCTAAAATTAACCGGAATTAGTAAAAAATGAGAATATTGCATGAATGGCATTAAAAAAATCCTCTTTACAGAAATAATAGCAGAAAACTTTCCAAGTATGGGGAAAGAATTTAACAGACAGATAAGGCATACAGAACCCTAAATACCCATGATCAGGAAAGAACTTCTCCATGACACATCAAATTCAAAATTCCAGGAGTCCAATACAAGGATAGACTCTTAAAAGGTTTTAGAGAGAAGCAACAAATCATTTATAAAAGTAAACCCATTAGAATTACAGCAGACTTTTCAAAGGTCAAGAGAGCCTGGAGGAAAATGTTTCAAACTCTGAATGAAAACAACTCCCAACTCTAAAAAACTGTATTTTAATGGCTGAGCATAGTGGCGCACACCTGTAATCCCAGCACTTGGGAGGCTGCGGCAGGAGGATTGCCAGGAGTTCGAGGCCAGCCTGAACTACATAGTGAGACCCTGTCTCAAAAAAAAAAAAACCCCAAAAAACAACTAAAAAAACCCTGTATTTTAAAACTGATGAAGCAATGAGGTATTTCCATGACAAAAAGCACCGTAAGGAATTCATGACCCCTAAACCAGCACTCAAATAAATTCCCAGGGATATCTTCAAAAGAGACAATAAAATCAACAGTACCAAAATAATCTAATGAAATGAATACATCAGCTAGAATGAGCAGTTAAGCAGAGTGAAAATAAAGGAAAAATAATGCAATGACTGGGATAACTCGATACCTTTCTTTTGATATGAAAGGTCTCAATTCTCCACTCAAAAAACACAGATTAGCAGATTGGATTAAAAAACAAAACACAGTGGTATGCTGCATACAAGAAACACATTTAATCGCAAAAGAAATTCACAGACTAAAAATCAAAGGATGGAAAACACTATTTCATGCAACAAGAGCCTGAAAACAAGCAAGAGTAGCTATCCTACTTTCAGGCAAAGTGAACTTCAAGCCAAAACTGACCAGAGAGGCAAAGTAGGTCATGACATACTGTACTGGATAAGAGAACAATTCAACAGGAGGAGATAACAATTATAAATATATATGCCCTGAACACCAACACACCCAACTTCATAAAACAGACAGTATTGGACATAAAAGACCAGATGAACATCAGCACAATTACAGTGAGGAAGCTCAATGTCACTTTCACAAATAGATCAATAGTGGACAAAATATCAACAAAGAAATATCAGAATTGAACCATACCTTTGAACAAATAGACTTAAAACAGAGTTCTACAGTGTTCCACCCAACAAGAGAATATACATTCTTTTCAGCAGCACATGGAAATTTCTGCAAAATAGGCCACATACTACCCCCAAAAGCAGGCTTAAGTAAAAAAAAAAAAAATTAGAAGTACCTCATGCAGACCATAGTGCAATGAAACTAGCAATCAATGGCCTTTTGCCACAGAAATTATGCAAACACATGGAGATTAACACATTCCCTCTGGCTAGATGCATTCCCACTGGGTACATTCCCACTAGGTTCATGCATAACTATTTCATCAGGCAGCTTGAATCACCAGTAGTACAAATGAATATAATCACTTTTATCTATTTTCATTAATAAAATTAATAAACAGTCTATAAATGGACTGAATCTAGTTAGCTGCTTGAATTTGAATTACCACCCAAATATAAATATTAATACTATTCATACCAATTAAAAATAATTTCAATAATCAACAAAATTTCATTAAATAAAAAATTTATTTCATCAACTTCTTCAAAACATTTTATACATAAAGGCGGCTGATTTGCGCCAAGTGCACAAAACATCATAATGTGTTTGGTTTTTTTTTAACGGGCACACCAGCACCCACTTTTTTCAGATAGTCATACATGTATCACTGGTGGTTCATGCTTGCAGGACAATCAAACTCAAATCAGCACCCTCCAGCAGTGATATATGTGAATTACAGCCTCATCATGAACCTGTTAATACACTCTTAAATAATCAATGGGACACAAAAGATATCAAGGAAGAAATTAGACCTGAGAATCAAACAATAACGCCAGTACAACATACCAGAACGTATGAGACACAATGAAAGCAGTCTTAAGAGAGAAGTTTATAGTTGTGAATGACCACATCAGAAAAAGTGAGCCTAAATAAATAACCTAATGATGTATCTCTAGTAAACAAGAACTCAAATCCAAAGCAAATTAAAGGAAGATAATTATAAAGATCAGAGCAGAAATTAATGAAATTGAGACTAAAAAAATACAAAGAATCAATGAATCAAAGAGTTGTTCTTCAAAAGAATAAACAAAACAGAAACCCTTAGCCAATCTTACCAAAAAAGGGAAAGAAAATTCCCAAATCAATACAATTAGAAATGAAAAAGGTGAAATCACAACAGATACTACTGAAATCTAGATTAATAACTACTTTGAAAACCTGTATTTTAATAAATTGGAGAATCCAGGAAAAATGGATAGATTCCTAGATAAATATGAATTGCCAAAAATGAACAAGATATACAAATCCTGAATAATCCAATAATAGGCAATGAAATTGAAGTAGTAGTTTAAAAAAACACCTACCAACTAAGAAAAGGCAAGGACTCAATGAATTAATTGCTGAATTCTGCAAGAACTTTAGGGACACTCTAATGCCAGTACTCCTCAAACTCTTTCATGAAACTGAAAGGGAAGCAGTATTCCCAAAAACATTCCTTGGAGGCTTGCATTCCAAAACCAGATAGGGACCCAAGTTAAGAAAAGAAAACCACAGGCCAATCACTTTAATGAACAAAGACATAAAATTCCTCAATGAGATACTGGCAAATGAAATGCGGCAAATCATCAAAAAGATAAAAAATTATAACCAAGTAGACGTCATCCCAGGGATGCAGGGATGGTTCAACATATGAAAATCAATAAATGTAATACATCACATAAACAGAAGCAAGGCCAAAAATCAAATGATCATCTCAACATATGCAGAATAAGCCTCTCACAAGATCTAACATCCATTTGTGATTTTAAAAAAAGACCTCTGGGCTAGAGACTTAGCTCAGTGGTGCTGCCGCCTGCCTTGCAAGCAGAAGGTCCTGAGTTAGGTCCCTGGTACAAAAAAAAAAGACCTCTGAAGAAAACAGGTATAGAAGGACCTTATCTTAATCTGATAAAAAGTCTTGACAGGCCAGGGATTTAGCGGTTTCGCCGCATGCACAGCGCAAGGACCCAAGTTCGATCCCCAGTACCAAAAAAAAAAGTCATGACAAACCAACGACCAACATCATATTAAATGGGGAAAAGCTGTAAGTTTTCCCTCTAAAATCAGGAACAAGACAAGGATTCCAATCTCACCACTCCTGTTCAATATAATTCTGGAAATATTAGCTAGAGAAATCAGTCAAGAAGAAGAAATAAAAGGGGTATGTACAGGAACCGAAGAAGCCAAATTGTCATTATTTGCAGATGACATAATCCTTTACATAGAAGACCCAAAAAGTTCCACCAAAAGACTATTAGTATAACCAAATTCAACAATGTATCTGGATACAAAATCAGCATACAAAAATCAATAACATTTCTATGTATCAATAATGAACTCACTGAGAAAGAAATTAGGAAAACAATACCATTCACAATGCAAAATAAAAATTAAATACTTAGGAATTAATCTAATCAAGGAACTAAAAGATCTCTGCAACGAAAAATACAGTATTCTGAAAAAGAGGACCAAAGAAGACATCAGATAATGGAAAGCTATCCCTGTTCCTGGGTAGGCAAAACCAGTATTATCAAAATGGCCATGCTCACCAAACTGCTATATACATTTAATGCAATCTCAAAATATCACCAGGATTCCTCACAGAACTAGAGAAAACAATTCCAAAGTTCATATGGAATGAAAGAGACCCAGAATAGCAAAAGCAACCTGGGCAACAAGAACAAAGTAGGAAGTACAATAATCCTGGATTTCAAGTTATATTACAAAGCTATAATGAAAAAAATGGCACAGTACAGACACAAAAACAGATATACGTATGATCAGTGGAATGGAATGCAGGATGCAGAAACAACCCCAGGCACATTCAACTATCTGATCTTTGACGAAGAGGCCAAAAACATAGTCTGTTTAACAAACACTACTGGGAAAATTGGCTATGCACATGCAGAAGATTGAACCTAGACCTAAATCTCTCACTACGTACTAAACTTATGTCAAAATGGATCAAAGACCTAAGAGCTAAGGACATCATATTACAGTGATACGGACATATTCATGTTTATAGCATTCATAATTGCTATATCTTAGAAATGGTCTATACATCCGTCAACAGATGAATAGAAAAAGAAAATGTATTTATACACAATAGAGTACTACTCTGCCATGAAGAATAAATCTGAGTCATTTGTAAGAAAATGGTTGCAATTTGAGACCATAATGTTAAGTGAAATAAATCAGACATATAAGCTTAAATATCACGTGGTTTCTCTTATGTGAGAAACCCAAAGTACAAATAAAGAGCAAAATAAAAGACAGACGATGGGAAACGGGGAGTCTGAACTTTTGCAAAAAGGAATAGGACCAAGAAATGGAAGGAGGAAGGAGGGAAAAAGAACAGAAAAAGATTTAAAATGTGTTATTTACAAGTGCCCATTCCTCATGATTAGTGTAATCACTATGTACTGCAAAGATGTATTAATAAAAAAACAAAGATCTGTCTGCAAGAGGTAACTGGTAATAGGACATGAAAATCCAAAATGAAGAGTGTCTGATGGCCAGGAGGGGAGGCTCTTTTAAGGACATCCAATAACCAAAAGAAATATTTAAACATTTAGTGTGAACTCCTCTTCCAAGCAGTAGAAATTAAGTTTTAAAAAGTGGTCTTATGGCTAAATAATATCTCATGGTGCATATATATCACATTTAAAAACTTCAATCATCCATCAATGGAAGTTCTGCCATAAAAAGGATGAAATCCTGTCATTTACAACAACATGGATGAAACTGGAGGACATTATATTAAGTGAAGTAAGGCACAGAAAGACAAAATTCTGCATGTTCTCATTCATTTGTGTAAACTAAAAATGTTGATCATAAATAGAAAAGCAGAACACTGGTCACTAGAGGCCAGAAAGAGGAGGGAAGAGGGTATAGAGAGAAGGTAGATAATGGGTACCAAAACGTAGTGGGTGGTAGAGGTAGTAGTTCTAATGCTATATAGTATAATAGAGTAACTATAGTCTACAACAATAAATTACACATTTCACCATAACTAGAGAAGAGTTTTAAGTTTTCCAACACACAGAAATGGTATTTGAGAAGACAGAAATGCTAACTACTCAATATATATCTGTATTGCAGTATAATACTGTACCCCATAGATAAGCATAAAGATTGTAAGTCGGTTTAAAAAGGGGGACTTTGAAAGGCAAATGAGAAACTCATGTTTAATTATACTCAGTTGGAACCCAGGTCTAACAAGAGGGTTGCTGGGAAACCTACTTGAAGAAAGAGAATACACATGCTTTTAAATGCTATAGATGGAAAAAACAATAGTACCACATTGATTCTGCTAAGGAAATGAGCATCAACTTATTATCTGAACAGCAGAAATGAGCATCAATTTATTATCTGAACATTAAGTGTAATTTAACATCAATATAATGTCACTATAGAGTCATGAAAAGGTAAAATAATATTGTAGCCATTTTTGAGCCCCAGATCTCCTGAAACATGTACTGACCGACTCAACAACATCAGGACTGCAGACACTCAGAAAATAACATCAAGGTCATCCACAGTGCATGTCAATGGAGCATAGTGAGGGAAAACCATTGGTTAGATCCCATAAACAACTGAGTACCCTGAATAAACTCTTTGCTTTCAAATCTCCACAGTTCTTATGATCAACAATAAAGCTTCTAACTGCAGATGTTGATTTGTGACCAAATATCTGCCCACTTGGGCAACTCATGTAATATTTTAAATGTTATCCATTTCCTTAGTGTTAAGATTTCATTTTTAGGGCCCGGGATTTAGCTCAGTGGTTTTGCCACCTGCTGCGCAAGCACAAGGACCTGAGTTCGATCCCCAGTAACAACAGAAAAAAAAGATTTCAGTTTTTAAACAGAAAAGTATTCTTAGACAATTCAGTTCTTTTATGTCAGTAGCACAAGCCAAGTTATAATGTTATCAAATTACTTATATTTCTGCAATAATGAATTCATAACCAAATTAATTAATATTAATGACTTTTGGCTTATTCCATAGCAAATTTAAAACATTCTGACTAGCATTTATTTGCATGTATATTGTATTAAAGGGGATTAATCTATGGAATTCACAAGAATTTTTTTTTACCAGGCTTGATGAGAGGAGTCATTTCTTAACACACTCACAGGAACCTTAATTTCACCCAGGAAAACATCTTGGACCAGGTTTCCATTATTCCACAAGTCGATCCTAAAAATTGAAAACTGACTTTATTTATGCAAAAAATGTTTGAGAATGCAGATCAAACTACTGTCCTTATATTATAGCATTAATTTTACATGCTTAAAAATAAAAAATGTTAGCAGTGTCATGTACCTCACTTTATATATATATATATATATATACACACACACACACACACATATATATATAGGAGGAAAGCAAAATATTACAATGGCTTTTATTTTAAAACACACACACAAAAATTAATTATAAAAAGTCTAAAAGAAGGCACTTAAATTTCTTAGTCTGAAAAGTCTAGGCTTTATTTTAACCCATACCAATAAGGATAGGAGAGTTACTTTGTTGAATTTGAGAAAAGAAACCAACACAAGATTATAGTTCCTCTCTTATTACCAATCCATAAAAATAGGTGACTTAGAAATATGTACTACCTGATCACTCCAAACACATGATTAATATACCCTTTAGATGACACACTATTAACACCACACCTACACATGCATTTTTAAAACTTTCCTTTCTAAGTAAGTCCTAGGAAATATCATAAACTTCAAACACATGCACCTGATGAATTTATCTTCTTACCTCACTGAAATTTGATAGTCAGCAGATATGTTAAGAAGAATAAAACAATTATTTCTAAATGGCTTAAATGTAATTGGTTTTCCATTCATTATGCTATGATCCAGATATTTAAGGAGCAACTCAATTAAGAAAAAAATTTAAAATACAATGAAATAAGTGAAAATTAGGTCATCTTTGTTTATAAAATATACTTTATTTCTGCAAATACATCAGATTATGAAAAAATAATTTGTATTTAAATTAGACACATGTTCAACTAAGTGTCATCAACCAACTTGCCTCAAAATTCTGTAAGCCTGGTTCATCTTTCTCAGTTAAATTTAGGATTTTCTTTTGGCAGAGAAAAAAGCAATTCTGTAAAATTCCAAGGAACATACCTAATTTCTAGCTTTTCAATGTCCTCCTCTTCTACCTGGAACTGGGATTTTCTGGTGTAACTACTGGATCTGGTTACCTATAGACAAAATATTTTAGTAAAAACATTTTTTTAAGTATCCTTTTTTCCTCCTAAAACATGAACTTAAAATGACCAATCTTCAAACATTTGATTAGGACTATAAATAAAGGAAAATGAGGAGATAATATTTTGCCCGGAAGTCTGGAAAGTGTGCTATGGAAGTAGCAGAAGTTAAGAATGAAGTGGAGTGGGCTGGGGATTTAGCTCAGTGGTTCCGCCACCTGCCTCACAAGCACAAGGTCCTGAGTTTGATTCCTGGTACCAAAAAAAAAAGAATGAGGTGGAGTAAAAGAATTTTTAAAAACCCTCTTATCTCTGATCAACTTAATACACAGCAAACATTAGGCTCTCTGGCTAAATGTTATCTGCTAGTGACTCAAACAGCGAAAATGTCCTATTTCAATGAAGTTTATAAATTGTTTAAAGACTTTCTCACATTTCTCAAAATACCAATCCTACTCACATTTCCTTCCTACATTTTTCATGAAGATATCAAGACCACTGGCAGGAATTTCCTCACCTATAGTACTATCCACCTGAACATGTCTACCCCTACACAGGCCTATTTGATTTTTCTCATCCTCTTCTCAACAAGAGAATAAGATGATTCTCATCTTTTCTAAGATTACTCTACCTACATATAGTATGTAATAAGCATGCAGAAAGCATCCAATCTATTTTAATTACTGCTTTCTTTACTAGCTTGTTCATGTCACTCAAGTCAGAAAAATTCTCCCCTTAAATTATGGTCTTTCTATCTCTTTCTTTTCTCAAATATCTTAAAACTGTAATTCATCCCACAGCCTGTACTTCACCACCCACTCACGACAGTAACTCCTTATATCTGGCTTCCTCACAGATCATCCTCCTAAAATCTCTATCTGTATCATCCAATCTGATGATCAATTTTTACTTTCACTGTTGATCTTGCTCTCTAACTTACTGATCAATACAACACAATAGCTTTTTTCCCTAAATCACGTTTTGCTTTGAGTTTATCCTGGCACTCTTCAGATACTGTTTCTTCCTCAGAAACAACAAATGGGTATTCTCCAAGGTTTTATCTTTTATTTTGCTCTAAAAATGTCTTGGAGCTGCACAGGCCTACACAGTTTACAAAGTGCTTTCACATCCATTATCTCCTTTGTTCATCAGAACACTGCTCTGAGGCAGGCATGGCTAGATTTACTATCCTCATCTTAAAAATGAGGAAGCTAAAGTACAGAAATGAAGTGACATGCTCAAAACTGGATCCTTAGTAAGTGGCAGAACTGAGCTTCTTCACTTTTCTCCTTTATTGTATTTGTCTACCCGCTTGGCCTTCCTGACTCTCTGTAAACAAATCCCGCACCTTCATCTACAACCATCATTCCACCTTATGTATTAGTCATGAACAGCCAATTAGAGCATTTTACATGTCAGATCTCAAGCTTGGTATGCCCCAAACTAAACCACTAATCTTTTTTCTCCTAATTTATCTATTTTTGCAGATGTAAAATCATGGGGGCAAAATTTGACTTCTTTCTGTTTTCTTCTATAATTGTTATTTTGCCCTTTCTTATCTTCCCCCTCCTATTTCCATATTATTTTTTTTGAAAAGACCTGCCCTTTTGTTACACCTACACTGTAACAGTCTCTTGAGCTTTGTATTCTCTCCCTAAGCCATCTAGCACACAGATCATGGTTAATTCTTTCCAGAAATATTGCCTTACTTCCTATCACTTCCAGGATCAAAAACATTCAACGGTTAAAATTAAAGTGCCTCAGTCAGGCACTGCAGAGCTTTCATCAGCTGGTCCTATCTTATCTTTCTAAACTTACTTCCCATTACATTCTTAAAGAAAGCTAGCTAAGTCACTATTTCCTCTTCTTTGAACATAACTCTGTTTTTGTGTCCCTGTGCCCAAAATGTTCCTTCTCTATATATTATTTCCTATAAATTAAGACAATATAATCTTTCTTCAAGTCTTTCCTGACCAGCTCAGCTCTAAGAGTATCTCCTACACTTTACTGCTGGGTATATGCATGCACATGTGTGCTTTCTGTCTCTTGCTCAAGTTAGAGGACAGAGACTGCAACTCGTCTATTTTCACAACTAACTCAACAAAGAGCCCACTAAATACTGCAAGCAGGTCAGGACTTGACTTTCAAAAAGCCACCTGCTTGCTGCAAGGCCCTATGAAGCATAGTAGATTCTATCCCAGTTGAGGTTTACAATATATGGATGAATGGGTAGTGTGAGTGCCTTTGGTTAGTAGACCTTTAAACTTGCTACCTTATTTTCTTCAACTTAGATGTAAGAGTTAATAACAAATGTAGAACATCTGCACCAAGTCCTTAGCCACAAAATGGAAAAGTCACATTAGTACATTTTCTTTTATTTTCTTTCTGCCTTGCTTCCACCCACCCAATTTCCTATTTCATTTTTGGCATTTTCTTCAGCTTGTGCTCCTTTATTAAAGTATAGTAATCAGGCAGATACAGTCCTCTAGTACTCTTTCCACTTTAAAATACAGAAAAAACACATACAAAAGAAGAAAAAGCACAAAATGTAACTCCTTTTTTCAAACCTTTCTCACACCAGTACCAACTGCAACATGTTCCATGATTACAGAATCTTTTAGAAAGTTTGCTTGATTTTTTTTTTCTGTAGTCTTCAAGTAATATGAAAAAGGACTTCTTTAACAAACACTGTAAAGAACTCCCAAGCAATGAATTGGGGGACAATTTCAAGCAGATGAAGATCTCCATGAAAATAAATATGTGTCTACAGAGTGAATCAGATTAAAAAGAAACTTAATAATAACTATAACTATATATGTCTATATAACATTTTATGTTTTTAAAGGATTCTCACATGCTTTGGGCATATATGAAAAAACTCCTGAGTTAGGCTGGGCTGCCACTGTTTTCCTTTTTCCCTTCTTCTGTTTTCCCTTTTCCCTTCTTACAAGGTAAGAAACTTGAGCCTCACTAAGTGTGACCTGTTCAAAGACACATGGGATTAGACTTCTGATCTGCCAAGTCATGATCATACTGTACTAGGAGTTTTCAAACAGTATGCTACAGAACAGTCCTGTGGCCACTATGTAGCAGAGGGGGCCTGAATTGGGAGAGGATTTGGAGGACAAAGTAACAGTGAATATGGTGAGAGTGGGTGTGTGTGGCCCTGGCCCTCCCTACTCCTAGACCAACGAAAGCTCTGCATTTATTCATTTTATGTTCATTACCTCATGGTTCTACTGCTTTCTGGATAGAAATGCTTAGCTGTATTAGTTGTTAAAATGATTACCATGGGCACAGTTTGAAAAAAGAAATCAATTAGAATTCAATATTGAATATTCAATGTCAACATTTACATAAAATAAGAAATTACCTCAAAGTAAAAGATTTCATTAAACTGTGGATTGCTTGTTTTCTTCTTTACTTTTGTCTTCTTCTGGTCATTCCTGTTCCAATTTGGTAGAGTTTTACCTTGTAGAACTTAATAGTACACAATTATAAAACATGCTATTTCCAACCAGGGAGCCTGACCTCTCTTTAAATGTTAAGATGACCCAGAGAAGACTGCAATTTTAAATATTACTTGGAGGAAAAAAAACCAAGGTGTCCCCACAATTCAAATAAAAGAATATCCTGTGTATGACAAGATTTTTATTATTCTCTCTATGGTTACAGTAGACTGACTGGTATGTTCTCTTAGGGGTTTTAAAACACACTGTACTCAGAACAAATGGTGAGAAGGAAAGCAGTGAGATTTAAGAGTGCTTTTTTCTATGTTGAGAAACACCCAAGAAACACCTCAGAAACTTAAATTCAGTTTACTCCTTGGGCTTCGGCTACAATAGTGACTTTATAAAGAAAAAAAACCCATTTATTTGGAAATAATTACAGATACTGAGGAGGTTACAAAGGATTGGGCAGAGAAGTCATGTGCCTTTACACAGCCTCCTCCCCCCATATGAACACCTTAAATAACTGTAGTACAACAGCAAAACCAAAAGTGACTTTCAAAAATAAAAACTAATGCTAGTTTCTAGCTGTATGTTACTAAATAAAGAATCTGTAGGGTATAGATCATTAAACATAAAAAGCTTCACTAGGTTGAACATTTTTAACAAACAAAAATAAACCCATGACAGCATTTAATGTTATGAGTATTTGCTTTTAAATTTAAAACCTTCTGTAATAATAGCATACCATTATTTGAGCACTCATGGTATTAAACATGGTATAGTATTAGGTACTTTATATACATACATAAATACATTTTGGGAAGTGACTTACTAGTGATTTTGTTTTAAAACAAGTAACTAGAGCTCTTAGGGATGGGGTGAAGGGATGTGCCTGCATATGTATGTCTGTGTATGCACAGGAAATAACTGTGCTTTCGTTTTCTAATTCTAAACCTTAAAATATAAACTAGACAAATTTTAGAATAGACAGTCTCTTAAAGAAGCCATAATAAAAAGTTATAAACTATCATAAAGTGCTATATGTTTTTTCATAACTTATAAATCCATTAAATCAATGATACTGACACATTTCATCACGTTCTATTACTTTAGCAGCTTGTCTATAGCTTGGAATTCTCTCTGTAGAGCACTGACAGATCTCATGAGTACAAAAGGCAATTTTCAGCCCTGAGCTGCTTTCCAGATAACAATGTGGAAAATGCCTTGTAATTCTAAGTTGGCATTTATTAGAAGAGGATTTCACCAGGACAAAATTTAGGACATTTGAAAGTAGGAATGCTGATGAGAAGGCCAAGTTTATGTTTAAAGTACATTTTAAAAGTATAAAACTGAGGTTTTTCTTTAGCCTAAAGAGTATGCCATTCAATTTCTGTAAAAACAAGACTTGGTTGTTTAAAAGTGTGTATGAGAGCTCACTAAAGACTCTTCTTTCAAAGCATTCATTACTTTGTGTCATAGTTACTTAGCATTTGCTTTAAGAACCTTAATTTTCCAATTCTTAAATCCAACTTTAAGCTTCAAAATCCAGTAACAATTCAATAAACATTACCTAGAAGGACCCACTAGAGAAACTGTTGCATAAGGATCACAGCTTTGTCCATTTATGAGAGGTAATCCATGGCATGCCTTGATGCTAAAGTAAAATAAAAGAGATTTAAAATGTTAAAAGAGTCATGTTAAATGACATAAACATCTTTTGCATGTGTGTTTATGCTGCTAGGGACTAAATCCAGGGCCTCATGTATGCCAGGCAAGTGGCTCTACCATTGAGCTACATCCTGAACTCTAAAACATTCTTTAAATACAAATTAATACACTCAAAAGGCTCAAAATTGTCTTCCACATATCTGCCTATATACCAAATATGTATATATACATATATTTATGCTATATTTTCAAGATAGGACTAAATAGGAATGCCACAACAAGTACTGAGACTACCAAATAACACTAACACATTTCCGCCTGCTAAATACTCAAGAAGGTAGTACATTTTGTGGTTTGCTAATACATCAAAACTGCTGTGGCTTCTAAAAAGAAAAAGAAAATGGTGTAACCTTAAATGAGAAACTACAAACCAAGTCAGCTCTGTGGTATCAAATCCTCCGCTAAAGCATGAATGACATACAAGGAAATAATTGTGGTTTTCACTTAAAACTCTGATTCATAAATATACAGCAAGCCTCATATAATTCTGTAGCTTTTTATTCTGATTCTCAGTAAGAGTTACTGCACCGTTCTGTAGAAAATGTTTTAGATCATAAAAAACAAGATCATCTAATCCACTCCATGGATTGTAGTTGTTGATATTTACATGGAACACAGAATCTGACTTAATGATTTGTTCCTCAAATTTTCTCACTAATTACTGAGTTACTTAGCTTAATATCTAAGGGTCTTCATTACTAATGCTTCATAGAAACTCATGCATGTTGCTGAAATGTATTCTCTGCTTAAAGATGAAACCTGTTGAGCAACATCCTTATTTTTCTCCATAACCCTAGATCTATGTAGGTTAAGTGCAAATGGTATATTGCTAGATAAGGAGAGAAATGATAACGTGATTCATTTCTGCTAAATTGGGTATCAAAACTCAAATTCAAGAATTTCTAACACTAACCAAAGAAAACACAGGCCAACATAATAATTCTGGTTTTTTAATGTTAGGTTCAGGTACAGTTAAATTTTTCCAGTGTGCATATTGTTCAAAATTTATACTTCTCAGGCTAAACCTCAAAATGATACCTGATCAATTTATAGCATTTGTAGTTTACTATGCACTTTCACAAAATGCACTTAATTCTCACAATTACCTTTGAGAAAAATACTATAAAGCCATTTTAATAAAGCACAAAGAGATTATGTGAGAAAGTAACAGATAAAAAGTAATATTAATTTTAAGCTAACCAACATTCAACTTATACTTTCTTAACTGTCACTAAAGTCCAGTGTTCTGCATTTCCACTGTGCTTGAAAATACTGTATTACTCTTCTTCCAATATCTAATTTATTTCATATACATATCTACTATTTGCTACATATATTCTGAAACATTATTTTCCTAATTACTTAGGATTCCACTGCTCTTTCAGTATGTATGTCAAACAATTTCACACATCATAAACATGAAAGGACAGGGCCAGGGATTTAGCTCAGTGGTTCCGCTGCCTGCCTTGCAAGCACAAGGACCAGAGTTCAATCCCCGGTACCAATAAATAAATAAATTAATTAATTAATTTTAAAAAACATGAATGGACAAAAAGCAATTACTGAAAATAACTTCACTATACTGAATTAACATATTTTATATGTGATATATAAAACATTTATATTAATACATCATCTAGAAATTATGTGGGACATAAATTTAATCCAAACGTTTGTAATATAGATTGGTCTGAATCTTTTTCTTGAATTGTTTTTGTTTTTGTTTTTTGGGGGATTTTTGGTATCGGGGATCGAACTCGGGTTCTTGCGCTTGCTCAGCAGGCGGTGGAACCACTGAGCTAAATCCCCGGGCCTTCCTTGAATTTTTTAAAAAATTAGAAGATAAATGTTAAATTCTACATCCACCTGAGATGGAGTAACAGGGATTTATCCTCCACCTAAAAGAACTTTAAAAATAGACAAAACCAGCAGCAATGGGCAGTGATCCCTCAGGTGAGAATATAGAAGATAGTGAGCCCTTCAAGTGCCCCAGCTTATTGCCAGATAGTCTCCATGAGAAGAGGAGACAAAGTTGTCATTTGCAGGAGGTCCAAGTGGCTGAATTCCCAGGGAAGAATACTAGGGAAGAAAGCAGCACAAAGAAAAACCTCCAGAGCTACAAGAATCCCCACTGGGTCTTCTGCTAAGTGCTAATAAGCATGTAGATGTGAGGAAACTACGTGGGGCTGGAGAAAGAACCGTTTGAAAAGCGTGGGGGGAATAATTCCCACAGCCCACACACAGCAAGCAAGAGATCCCACCAGTCACAGTAAAAAACATGGTAATTCATGGGTGCTGCCATGGTGGTAAGAAAATATAAGCCCTAAAATATAGGCTTCTTTCATCCATTTGAAAAGCTTAAAAGCAAACCGTAACAGATCAAACTGTTTCCAAGTAACTCAAGTGAAACCTTAACAAAACTCAAGTATAGTCACAGAAACATAAAAATATCCAGGAACTTCACATGGTTTGGCATCCAATAGAAAATAATCACAAATGCAAAGAATCAAGAAAATATGACTCATGGTGAAAATAAAAACCAATCAAAACATCTACAAATAACAAAGGAAAAGAACTGGCAGAAAAAGACATTTAAAAAGTTATTATAACTATATTTCACATATTCCACAGATAGAAAACATTAAAAACTGAAAGCCTAGAGATGAAAAATACAAAGTCTGACATAAAAAAACAAATGGACTAGAATCAAACATTTGCCAATAGTGTGAAAGGAGCTGGACAGACACAAGAATCAGAACCTTAGTTAAAATATTTTAAGTTTGCAATGTGAGATGCCAAAGTGGACATATAAGTCTGGAAATCAGAAGACAAACCTGGACTGAATGCACAAAGTATAGGCAGTTTTTAAAAACTTCTCATTTTGAAACAACTGTAGTCTTTAAATAAAAAGCTATGAAAGAATACTTAGTTTCTGTATAACCAACACCCAATGTTAACATTTCAAGTAACCACAGTGAAATTGCTGAAATCAGGTATTTTAACATTGATGTGTAATTAATACTATTAACTAATCTTAAACTGTGTACTTTACTCAAACTCCACCAGTGTTCTACTCTGGGCAGGATATAATACATGATCCCATATTACATTTAGTTGTCATGTTTTCTTAGTCTCCTCCACTATGAGACAGTGTTCCTTTCTGATATAGTTATTTTGTCAATACTGGAGCTTCACACTGAGGTATATCTCCATCCCTTTTTAATCAGTTTTTATTTGGAGACTGTGTCTCACTAAGTCACTGAATTGTCAGATGGAGCTCAAACTTGCAAGCCTCCTGTTTCAGCCTTTCAGAGTACAGGGATTACAGGTGTGTTCCACCATGCCTGAAGTCTGGCTGATGTTTGCTCATGGTTACACTGGGATTATGAATCTTGATGTCCTTTTCAATACATTGTATCAAGAGGTACTTCATGTCTCATTATTGGTGATATTAATTTTGATCACTCAGTTAAGGTGGTATCTTAAATTAGGGTTCTTCCAAGGAGATTCTTTGAGATTATACAAGTACACTATTTGTCATCGTACTTCTATTCACTCATTTAGTATCCATAGATGTTTTATCACTGGACTCAATTATTCTTAATATATGTTTTGTTTTGTTTGAGACAGAGTCTCACTACGTAGTCCAGGCTAGGCTTGAACCTAGTAGATAGCCCAGGCTGGCCTCAAACTTGTGGTGATCCTCCTGCACCAGCCTCCCGAGTGCTGGGATTACAGGCATGTGCCACCATACTCAGCCAATATACTTTTATTTTTAATCAACAAGTAGTAATTGTACATAATTTATGAGTACAATACATGTATATAATGTGTAATAATTAGATCAGGTTAATTGGTATATCTATCACCTCAGACATACATGATTACTTCTTTGTGTTAGAAACATTCAATTCCTCTCTACTAGCTATGTTGAAAAATTCAATTAATCACTATTAAGCAATATCCTACTATGGTATATAGCATCAGAAATTATTCTTCCTACCCAACCACACCTCTGTACCCACTAACCATCTTCCTTCCACTGACACCTTCCTTACACCTTTTCCAGGCTCTGGTAACTACTAGTCTACTCTCCTTCTCTGTGATCAGCTTTTTGGCTTCCACATGTAAGTGACAATGTGTATTCATTTTTGTACCTGCACCCAGTTATTAATTGTGGTGTTTGCCAATGCTGATTTTTAATTTCCTTCATTCCTCCTCCATTTATTAAATAGAATAGAACTCTACTGTAAGGAAAAAGCAATCCTTTCTCCCTTATGTATGTATTTATTTGTATCAGTACTAGCTCATGGATATTTATTTTCCTCTGCAGATTTTAATTATCATTATTACTTATTTTGAGGCTTAAGCTGTTACAGATTAGGTCATTCGGAGATTCTTCAGATTGACTTCAGTGTTCTTTCTACATACCCCCATTATTATTTGAGCACTTCCTTAACTTTCTGACTCCATAAAATACTCCAGATTCGTATTTTCCCTACCCAAGCCCTGAAATCAGCCACTGTTAAAAAGAAGTACAGATTCCTTTGCAGGAGCTATACTATCTAATAATGCAGACACTGACAACATATTGCTATTTATATTTAAGTTAATTAAGCACAATTTTAAAATCAGGGATTTTTTAGTTTTTTTGCTTTTTGGCAGTACTGGGGATTGAGCCTGGGGCATTCTACCACAGAGCTACATCCCCAGCTCTTTTAATTTTGGTGACAAGGTCTTGCTAAGTTGTTCAGGCAGAATTTGAACTTGGGATTCCTCTGCCTCAGCCTCTCTAGGTTGCTGGGATTATAGGAGTGTACCACTGTAAAAATCAGCTTGTTAGTCATACTAGCTGTTTTTCAAGTTTCCAACAGCCACACACGGCTAGTGTGTATTATATTCTACAATAAAGACACAAAACATTTTCTTCATTACAGAAAGATCTACTGATCAGTATTGACAGGATAACAGTATTTAAAAACCAAGTCATAGGTGCTAAGTATACTCACTATAATGGAGTGGTATCGCTTCTAGGCCTCCTTGGTGAACAGAGCTAGTATGTACACACACACAGACACACACACACACACACCCTATATGTTTTAGACAATTTTTCTTTAGTCTGCCTTTGGGCCAGGGATTTAGCTCAGTGGTTCCACCACCTGCCCTGCAAGTGCAAGAACCAGAGTTTGATCCCTGGTACCAAAAAAAAAAAAAAAAAAGAAGTCTGCCTTCAAAGGAGAACAGAGAAAGGGGGGTGGAATACCTGGGGGCAGGATGTGGTAAGAAGAGATGAGGTCTGGGGAGACAAGCCTTTTAATATAGTAGATACCAGAGCATGTTTACCTACTAGTGAGAACCATCTAGGGAGGCGGTAAAGCTGATGGAACAGGAAAAAAGAGGCATAACTGAAAAAGTAAGGTCCTTGAGTAGGAGAACTACATGAAATCTAGAGCTAATATGGAACAAGAGAAGAGTCTTAAACATAAGGTCAAAAAGGCAGATGCAAATCACATATTTGAATTCAGAAAAGCAAAACCAATTTCAAGTCTGTGATGATGGAGAATCTTGTTAATGTATTAAAGAAGCACATAAAACTCCAGGGCAATTCTAAGTGATCATGTGATGCTGAATTTAATGTCAAATCAGACTCTATAATTTTATCCAGCCACATCCAGATACTGATTGAACAATTTATATTAGGGTTTTTCTACATTAACAAGAGGCATGAAGACTAGAGGGAACCTGCAAGAAGATTACAGTGACAGATCATAGAAAAACATGGAAAGGGAAGTGAAAATAGGAGTGGGTAAGAACACTGTGAAGATCAATGGGGGAGATCTTATGAAGTTAAAAAAATGTTGCAGCACCTACTAAGATACGAATCTTTGTGCTGGGGATTTAGCTCAGTGGTTTCGCTGCCTGCTGCGCAAGCGCAAGGACCCGAGTTCGATCCCCAGCACCAAAAAAAAAAAAAAAATACGAATCTTTGCACACATTACTCCCCCAAATCAAAAGTTCACCAAGAAGCACAAAGAAAACCACGCATGAAACCATGCTTTCAGCATTAATAAAGAACAGAGAATATCACAAACTTAAGTATATCTATAAAGTTGAGAAAACAACAATAAATTCCACAAAACTAGCACTGGAGCTTTGTTCCTACAAGTCCTTGTTTCCAGGGTACTGGCTTCTATATCACTCAGTCTGGAATACATAAAATGAAAAAAAGACTGTGTGCCAGGAGTCTGACAGATGATACAACAGGTGAGTGAGGTCCTTCCCCACATGGTTTCAGTAGACTATTAGGGAGCATGGGTATCTAGCCTCTCAGCAAAAATAAGGCACCGTTCCCTCTTAGTGCCAGGACAGTGTCAAAGAAGGCTGAATGAGTGGGAAGCCAGACTTACCTACCTTACCAGCCTTCCCACCCATGGTGTCAGAGGAGGCCACATGGGGAATACTGATGAAACAGCCCTCCCCATTTCAGCCAGTTTAGTCTCAAGTGAGGGCTAGCAGAGAGCCTGAACTCCCATTTTCCAGTAATAAGGAGCCCTTCTCACCCTTCCCTTATAGATGTTAATACAGATTGAGTCAGGTACCTAAACTTCTACCTCTACTTGACAATAAATGAGCAAGCACTTCCCAGTCTTCCACTACCAGCACAGATCAGAGGAAGCTGTTTAAAAAAGGAGATTTAGACCAAAAAAAAAGGAGATTTAGAACCGGGGATTTAGCTCAGTGGTTTCGCCGCCTGCTGACCAAGCACAAGGACCCAAGTTCGATCCCCAGTACCAAAAAATAAAAATAAAAATAAAAAAGGAGATTTAAGTAAGATCCAGAGCCTTACAACATTAAAAAAAAAATGTTCAGAATGCTTCTCAGCTTATACTGAGGTTATAGACCAATAAATCAAATGTAAACTGAAACTATCTTAGGTTGAAAATGCATGTGATATACCTAACCTATTAAATAGCACAGCGTGGCAACATTAAATATCAGTGGTTTAGAGAATCAGTTGTTTACTCTGTGATAATATGGCTGACAACATGAGACTATCATACTGTCCATCACTAGCCCAGGAAAAGATCAAAATTCAAAGTACAGTTTCTAATGAATGTGTATCATTATAGTAACATTATTATGCTGAAAAATTATTAAGTTGAACCACTGTCAAGTCAGGAACTATCTACAATTGAAAAGTCACTCATCACACTACTAAAAAAATCTTCAATCTAAATGAGAAGGCAATAAATATCAACACCAAGATAATACATATGGATGCTGGAATTATCTAACAAGGACTGGAAAGTAGCCAATCTAAAAACATTCAATGAACAATTATGAATATACTTGTAACAAATGAAAAAATAGTCTCACCAAAATAACAAAGTCTCAATAAAGAAATAACAGATATAAAGGTGAATCAAATATAAATTTTAGAACTTCAGCATACCACCAAAATAAAAACTTCAATAGGTGGGTTCAATAGAAAAATAAAGAAAACAGAGGGAATAATCAGTGAACTTGAAAAGAGAACAATAGAAATTACATGACAAAAACCCCAAATGCGGGAAGGCAGCTTGAAGGAGAGATCCAACAGATGAACTCCAGTATCAGTGGTGTTCAGAGAAAGAAGCAGGGCCTACACCCAATGCTAATAATGCTTACTGCCCAAATCCAGTGAATATGATATCTTGGAAAAGGAATTAACCCACTAAGAGAAGAAGCAGCGGCAGCAGGACTACTGCTGTTCAGTACCTAGCCTAGCAGCTACAGCTTAGTGCCCACCTATCCTATCTCTCTTTCCATGGGGAGACAGCTTGGTGAGCAAGATATATGCAGAAGAGTACCTCCTCAGATTAGGGCACTAAGGAAGGAACAGGCCAGGGAATCACCCAGAGGGGGATGACTTCCTACGGGTGAGGCTGAGGGACAGAAAGGAACAAAGGCACAGTCCTGAATAGATAGGGACAATCTAGGTTCTAGGTGATCCATGGGACAATCAATCTCAGGAGACAAGAGGGGCTGTGACTGGTGGGATCAGGAGGAGGAGAAAAAACACTGGAGCAGTGACAGAGTGGGTACTTTCCCACTCTTCTCCCAAATGCTACCAACCTCTGTACCCATGTGGTATCCCGCCTGCTGTCCATCCTCCAAATGCTGCAGAGAGCTTGGCACCTGTGCTGGATCCATCCCACTGCCCACCAAAAGCAGCTGGGCTTGGGTGGCCATGTGAGGTCCCACCTATTGGCTCTCAAACAACTGAATTCCACACAGAAAGGCCCTCCTCCATAGACCCCTAATCACCCCAGCATCTGCAGACTGGAGAGGGACTACTTGAGAGGCTTGCATAGTTTAGTGTGAATGGTATGCTGGAGAGGAGCACAGAAGTCAGAAGGTACCACACAGAGCATTCACATGGAGAGGCACAGAAAGAGTTCATGTAAGCAGCTGTACGATTATCATGGAGGGAAGGATAAAGAGATGGAGCAAGTCCTTCCAGAGATCAATGGAAGACAGGGTTCTTGACAAGTCTTGCTATGCCCTCCCTGCCTCTGATACAACTGAAGGTGTCTGACCATAAGACAGAAACAAAAACCTCAGGCTAGTCAGGCCTACAAGGAGCACAGGCAAAAATCTAACAGAGCCCTGCCTGCAGAGAGAACAAGAAGCAGGTTCAGTGGCTGCCTGGATCCCCAAATCCCTTCACTCACTGGTAGGCAAGAGAACAAATGTAGGAAAGAAACCAGTTCAAGGACCAGTTTCCTGCCACAACCACAGAGAATAGGAGTCTAGACCCCACAACTGCTTCAAGACAAGGTCTTGCCATTTTTGAACTAAGGGTGAAGAGCATACTGGTAGAATTCAGATTTAAGTATAAGCAGGAATGTGAAGAATCTATATTATGCCTTTGTATGTATGTTTTTTTCTTTTCTTTTTCTCCTCTGGTTTGATATACATATGAGTATCTGTATATGCAAAATGGAAAATAAGAGTTAATTGGTGCTTTAGTTTAGTGTCTTTTATGGTCATGTAAGGTTAACCCTCACCAAAAACTATGTATAAAGGTGTTACACTTTGGATCTGGAATGTCCCTCCAAAGACTCATATGTTCAGAGGTTGGATTTTTAGAAGGTGCTTGGATCATGGAGATTAATTCATTGATGAATCCATAGCCAAATGTGCAGTTAGGAGGTGGGGCCTGGTCAGGGAAGAGGTAGGTCACTGGGGACATGACTGGGAAGAATGTATCTCCCTCCCCAGCTCCTCCCTTGCTCTCTGCTTCCTGGGTACCATGATGAGAGCAGTGTTCCCCACAAGACTCTCCATCATGTGTTTCTGCCTTGGAGTCAGGTAACTATGGATTGAAATTGTGAGCCAAAATAAATCTCTCTCTTTTAACTAGTGGGTGTGGGGTTATTTTGTCTCAGTGATGAGAAAGTGACTAAGGCATGAGGATTCAAACAAAAGCTTTCTGGGCCAGGGATTAGGCTCAGTGGTTTCGCCACCTGCTGTGCAAGCGCAAGGACCCGAGTTCAATCCCTGGTACCAAAAAACAAAACAAAACAAAACAAAAGCTTTCTACTAGCATATTAATGCATTTATGCTGAAGGTTACAATTTTTTGAATACCTAGAGAAATTCAAGAAACACGAATTCGAAGAGAAAAATTTTTATTACATTTCATTGTTCTGTGCTGTTCCAAAAATGTAACACCAAGTAACACCAGGTATAAAAGGATTAACTGGGCCAGGGATTTAGCTCAGTGGTTTCACCGCCTGCTGCACAAGCACAAGGGCCCGAGTTCAATTTCCGGTACAAAAAAAAAGGATTAACTGGTTGTAACCTTCTGGTAGCTTCTTCCAATCTCTAATTGTATTTCCCATTCTTCTCTTCCTTTTGACTACCTCTGCAAGTAATCTCAAACTCCCTCTTCTTCATTCCAGACATAAAAAAATACTTTCACGTTAAGTCCTATCTTTTTTCTTTCATTTGCTGTTATCTTTTGCTTCTTCCCTTCTATTTGAATATTTTCTTCCTTTTTCTTTCCCTCATCCTCTACAAGCGAGTTCATTCATCATCAATACTATTCTATTATCTTCTTGAATGACTAAAAAAAATGTGAAATTGTTAAAACAAGTTGTAAATTATTTGATTGCGTATGGTTGTTCTGTAAATGTTAATATAACCAGTAGCTCCCATCTCCCTGCAACAAGGTGACCAGGACTGATCACATTACATTAAGTAGGTTGATCAGTTGCATGATCACCACAACATTATCAAAGCCAAACTCATTTCACTGGGAGACAAGTATTAACTAAAGAAATATCTACAGAAGTAACAGAGGTTTTCTACCCTAACTGATTTTATGATTTAGATCTAGAATGTCCCCCAAAAGTCTCATGTGTTTGGAAGGTGATAACATAATGGAGAAGCTACACTGTGCTGGAAGGTGGGACAGGGTTGGAGGCAGATCAGTGGGGGGTGTGATCTAGAAGGTTATATCTCCCTCAATTACTCCCTTCACTCTCTGCTTCATGGCCACCATAATATTAATAGCTTTGCTCCACAGCAGGCACTTCTATCATGCCATTTCTGCATTTGAGCCTATCAACCATGGACTGAAACACCTAAAACTGTGAGCCAAAATAAGCCTCCCCTCCTTTAAAACTGTGGTTGTTGGGTATTGTTTCTCAGTGATGAGAAAGTGACTAAGTCATCATCTTCAACCTCAGCACAAAAACAATAGAAATATGAGAAAACGGGGCAATAAACTGTCTCCAAAAACTCTTATTCCCCAAAAGCTGATCTCATGGGCAGCAAAGTGGAGGAAGTTACATGCAAAAAAAGTTAAGAATCAAGTGGTTAAAATGTCTGAAGAGATCAAAGAAGAAACAAGCAAAACCATAAAATGTTCAGTGAGGCCAAAGAGGATACAAATAGATAAAGGATTTAATTAATAAAATGTTCAATGAGCTTAAAGAAAGCAAAAGCTGATTGAATTAAGATAATACAAGATATGAATGACCGCTTTAGTAAAGAATTAGATATTATGAAAAGAAATCAAATAAATCCAGGATATAAAAAATTCAGTTGAATGTATGGACAGCAACAATAATCAATTTTAGGAGAGAATTAAAGTAAAAGGCAAGGTTAGGTAGTGGATATGTAGTCAATGATACTCTAAAAATAAGACACCATGGAAAGTGACAAGATACTATGGAGGGTGGATCCAACAGCTACTAGATGACTCAAAAAATAAATGAAGAAAACAATCCAAGAATTACAGGAGTTAAGGAAAGATTAAAGATGACACAAAAAGGTATTTTAAAATGTATTCACCAAAGTTAGCAGAAAATTTTCCACATCTAGAAAAAAATTCAAGGCACAAAAACAAGGCACACAGAACCCTAAATAGCCATTACCAGAAAATAGCTTCTCCACAACACACCATAGTCAAAATCTCAGGAACTGAGCACAAAGAGAGAATACAAAAAGATATTAAGAGAAAAACATCAGGTAACTTATAAAGACAAATCTATCAGAATAACAGTAGATTTTCAACATAAACCTTAAAGGCAAGGAGAACTTGGAGTGAAGCTTTTTAAGCCCTAAAACAGCTGCCAACTAAGATAAACAACTGTCAACTAAGATTCATATATCCTGCAAAAAATTATCTTTCAAAATTGATGGAGAAATAAAGCTCTTCTACATCAAAGAGAACCTAAAGAAATTCAATGCCACCAAACCAGCACTGCAGAAAATACTCAAGGGAATCCTAGACAAAGACAGCAAGGCCAAGATCACCAAAGAGCACAAAGGAAAGGATACATCTGTCTAAGAAACTACATAAATAAAAGGGAAAAATGTAAAGGAACTAGCAATGGAAAAATAATGCAATAGTAAGATCCAGTAATATCTTTCAATAATAATTCTCAGTGTAATAGCCTTAACTCCTCAATCAGGAGACACAAATTGGCAGACTGGATCAAAAAATAAAATTCAATTTTATGTTGTCTACAAGAGACAGAGCTCATTCACAAAGAAATACACAGACTGAAAGTGGAAAGATGAAAAATGATAATACATGCAACAGGAACCCGAAAGCAATCAGGAGGAGCAATCTTGTTTTCAGAAAATGTGCTCTTTAAGGCAAAACTGAAGAGACATAGAACATCACTACATATTGGTACAGGGAACAATTTATCAGGAAGAGATAACAATTGTAAATATATATGCACTGAATGCCAACATACCCAATTTCATAAAATATACTATTATATTAGATGTAGACATCAGTATATAGTGGAGGACTTCACTTTGACAAGTCAACTAGACCACCCCAAAATCAACAAAGGAATATTAGAGTAAAACCACACCATAGAAAAAATGCACTTAAATATCTATAGTCTTTCCTTTTTTTTTTTCTTTTTTGAGGTACCCGGGATTGAACTCAGGACCTTGCACTCGTAAGGTAGGCACACGGTGCCACTGAGCTAAATCCCTGGCTGACCCTACAGAGTCTTTCATCCAACAAAAGAATATACATATTTCTCAGCAGTACATGAAACTTTCCCTAAAATAGTCCATATCTTAGGCCTTAAAGGATGCCTACATAAATACAAAAGAACTGAATCTCTTGAATCTACTCCATTATAGTAGAATAAAATTAGAGATCAACCACAAAAGAAATTACCCAAACACATGGACATTAAATAATACACTCTTGAATAACCAATGGGTCAGAGAAGATATCAAGGAACAAATTAATAAGTTCCTAGAACAAAATGAAAGTGGCACCACAATATACTAAAACCTATGGGACATAAAGAAAGCAATTCTAAGAGGGAAGTTTATAACTGTGTATGCTTACATTAGAAAAAATAATATAAACCAGGCATGGTGACACATGCCTGTAATCCCAGCACTTGGGAGGCTGAGGCAGGATGGTCAAGAGTTTGAAGCCATCCTGGGCTACATAGTGAGCTGAGGGTCAGCCTGCAGTATAAAAGTGAGACAAGAAAGAAAGAAAGAAAGAAAGAAAGAAAGAAAGAAAGAAAGAAAGAAAGAAAGAGAAAGAAAGAAAGAAGAAAAAGAAAGAGGGGGGAGGGGGAAGGGGAGAGGGGGAGAGAGGGAGAGAGAAAGACGGAAAAAAAGCATCTTAAGGTCTCAGGAGGCTGAGGCAGGAGGATGGTTGAGAGTTAAGAGGCCATCCTGGGCTATAGCGAGCTCAAGGCCAGCCTGTACTATAAAAATGAGACAAGAAAGAAAGAAAAGAAGAGAGAGAAAGAAGCATCTTAAGGTCTTAGAAAAACAACAGCAGGCCAAATCTAAAACTTGTAGTAGGTAAGAAATTATAAAGATTAGGCAGAAAATAATGAAATTGAGACCAAAAAAAAAGAATCAATGAATCAAAGAGGTCGTTCTCCAAAAGGATAAATAAGATTGGTAAATCCTAGCTAAGGATAAACAAGATTGATAAACCCTTAACTTTAAAAAGATAAACAAGATTAGTAAAACTTAGCTAAATTTAACAAAAGAAGAAAGACTCTCACCAATGCAATTAGATGTGAAAAGGCAAAATCACAATAGACACTGTCAAAATCTAAAGCATAAGAAGCTATTTCAAAAACTTACATTCCAACAAACTGGAGAATCTAGAAGAAATGGAGAAATTCTTAGACATATATGAATTACCAAAAATGTACCAAGAAGATATGAAAACCCTGAAGAGACCAATAATAGTCAATGAAATAGAGGCAGTAATAAAATATGAAAAAAAGACAATCCCAGGACATGACAGATTCACTGCTGAATTTTACCAAAACTTCAGGGAAGAACTAATGTCAATAGTCCTCAAACTCCTCCATGAAACTGAAAGAAAAGGAACACTGCCAAACTCATTCCTTGAAATGAATATTACTCTGATACCAAAACTAGACAAGGACTCAACAAAAAAATGGGAAATTACAGCCCAATCTCCTTAATAAATATAGATAAAAAAATATTCAATAAGATCCTTGCAAATATAATGCAACATATCACTAGAAAGATCACATATCATGACCAAGGCAGCTTCCTCCCAAGGATGCAAGGATGGTTTAACACACGCAAATCATAAAATATACCACATGAACAGAAGTAAGGATAAAAACCACAAGATCTCAATAAATGCAGAAAAAGCCTTTGACAATTCAAACATCCATTCATGACAAAAATCCTGAGCAAAATAGATATTAAAAGACCTTACTTTATACTGATAAAAAATCATTATAACAAATCTACTACCAGCATCATCTCAAATGGGGAAAAACTGAAAGCATTCTCTCTAAAATCAGGAACAAGAGAAGAGGATTCACTCTCTCCACTCCTATTCAATATAGTATTCAAAAACTTTAGCCAGAGCAATCAGGCAAGAGAAAGAAAGAAAAGGGATTTGAATGTGAAAGGAACAGGTCAAACTACCCTTATTTGCAGATGACATAATTTTTAAATAGAAGATCCAAGAAAACTCCCCCAGAAGACTCTTAGAATAAACTAACTTAGCAAAGTAGCAAGATACAAAATCAACACACAAAAAATCCATAGCATTCTTGTACACCAACAATGAACCTACCAAGAAAGAAATCAGGAAAATAATCCCACTGAATATTGCTTCAAAACAAATTAAATACCTAGGAATTAACCTAACCAAGGAAGTGAAAGACTTGTATAATGAAAACTGTAAAAAGAGACTGAAGAGGACATGAGAAAATGGAAAGACATCCCCTGATCTTAGGCAAAACCTATGTTGTCAAAATGGCTGTATTGTCAAAAATTATACTCAGAAATAATGATATATAGGATTTAAAAGAAATTTCATTATAAATACCAACAGCATTTTTTACAGAACTAGAAAAACAATTCTAAAATTCATATGGAACCAGAAGAGAACCAGAATGGTGTTGGTACAAAAATAGACATGTTGACCACTGGATTAGAACTGAAGATACAAGAAACAACTCCATGTTCCTTCAGTCATCCAATTTTTGACAAAGGGGCCAAAAAATGTAGCTAGAGAAAAGACAGTCTCTTTTACAAATGGTGTTGAGAAAGCTGATAATCCAGTGCAGAAGAACAAATCTAGACCCATATCTCTCATCCTGTACTAAAATCAGATCAAAGATTTAGATATAAAAACTGAATCACTGAATCTGCTAGAAGACAAAATAAGTAAAACTCTTGAAGACACAGGCATAAAGGGTTTTCTGATACCCAAATGCACAAGAATAATACCAAGAATCAACACAAGGGATTATATCAAATTTAAAAGTTTATGCACAGCAAAAGAAACAATAGAATGAAAAGACAACCTACAGAATGGGAACACATTTTTGCGAGCTACTCCTCAGACTGAGAATTGGTACCTAGAATATTTATTAAAAAGTCAAAAAATCACCCCCAAAATAAAAGATCCAATCAAATATGAGCAAGTGAAATGGACAGACATTTCTCAAAAGAAGAAGTACAAAAAGCAAAAGAGCATGAAAAAAAACATGTTCATCTTTGGCTATTAGAGAAATGCAAATCAAAACAACACTAAGATTCTCTTATGCTCGCAACAATGGCTAACATCAAGGACTCAAAAAACAACAAATGCTGACAAGGTTGTGGGGAAAAAGGAACTCTTCTACACTGTTGGTGGGAATGTAAATTAGTACAATCACTATAGAAATCGGTGAAGAAACTAAAAATAAAAATTCCATTTACCCAGCTCTCTCTCTTCTGGGTAACTTCTTAAAAGAGTTAAGGTCATCCTATTATAGTGATACGTGCATACCCATGTTTATAGCAGCACAATTCACAATAGCTAAATTATAGAAGCAGCCTATATGCTTATCAACAGATGACTGAATAAAGAAAATGTGGAACATACATACAACGGAATACTACTCAATCATAAAGGATAAATTTCAGTCACTTGTAGGAAAAATGGATGGATCTCGAGATCATAATGCTAAGTAAATATTGCATGGTTTCTCTTATATGAGAAACCCAAAATATAAATAAAGAACAAAGTAAAAGAGATGGGGCCAGGGGTTTGGCTCAGTGGTTCTGCTGCCTGCCTTGCAGGCTCAGTGTGCTGAGTTCAATCCCTGGTACCAAAAAAAAAAAAAGAGAGAGAAATGGCAGCAAATAGGGAGACAGATCTTGTGGTGATGGGAAGGACCTGGAAAAAGTGGGACAGGGGAGGTCAGAGAGGGAAGAAGGGAAAGTAAAAATGACTGAGTTGCAATAGGTAGGTGTATGTACCCATTTCTAAAATGAATGTAATTAATATGTATGGCAAAGACACACTAACAATAAAAATAAAAAATAAGTTCTGCATGTACAATACCTAAAGCAACCACTAAAAAAAATCTACACAGAGATACACTATAGATAAAGTGGGATTCTAAAAAGATGCTTAAGTAACCTGCTAGAAAAAGAAAACAGGAACACACAGAAAACTAACAAAATGGAAGATTTAACCCTCACATCTCAATAATTACATTAAAAGTAAATGTAGGACACCCTGCCGAGCGCGGAACACGCTGAATCAGCCTGCTGCAGACAGGCAGCCACCTGGTTACACACTACAAAGAAGCAGAGGACACCAGACCACCAGACCGCGGTCCTAAGTCCCGCTGCTCCCTGCCCAAAGGTAGGGGCTTCTGAGACGCTGTCCCACTGCTCCTGGTCCAGAGGAAGGGGCTTCCCGGCCACCATCCCTCCCACTGCTCCTGGACCAGAGGAAGGGGCTTCCCGGCCACCATCCCACTCACCCGCTGCTCCCAGCCCACAGGAAAAGGTTTCTGGGTCACCATCCCTACCGCTGCTCCTGGCCCCTGTCCCACAGAACCCAGCTCAGAGGCAGTAATCCATGCAGGTGCTAACAGCCCCCCGCCCCCAGTCGAAATGAGAAAAAATGTAAATAAGTCTCAAAACCAGACTTCCAGATCACCTACAGCAACCCCAAAGGGAAATGAGATGGAACACTCTGATACTCAACCAC
>NW_004624730.1:18145439-18168106 GCF_000247695.1 Heterocephalus glaber | reverse complement strand
GATGAATGTAACTGTACTGTATACCTAAAACGTACCAATAAACTTAATGGAAAAAAAAAAAAAAGTAAATGTAAAGGGGGCCAGGGATTTAGCTCAGTGGTTTTGTCGCCTGCTGCGCAAGCACAAGGACCCGAGTTAGATCCCCAGTACAAAATAAAAAAAGTAAAAGTAAAATGTCACCAAATAAAAGACAGACATGGCAAAAAAATTATTTTTCAAAAATTACTCAACTATACTGTCTGCAAGACACTACACACAACTGAAAAAAACTGAAAAGGTTACATATTTTAAGATGCCACTTATACAACATTCTTGAAATGACAAAATTATAGATATGGGGACAGATGAGAGGGTTGCCAAGAGTTAAGGATGATGGTGGAGAGAGGAATATGACTATAAAAGAGTAGTAGGGGGGAGATCTTTACTGTGACAGAATAATTCTATATACTGATTACAATATTGGTTATACAAATCTACATATGTAATAAAGTGATATATAACTATATACAAACAATGGACCAATGTTAACTTCTTGGTTTGATTCTGTGCTGTAGTCATGTAACTACTGAGGGAAGATGACTGAAGGGTTCACAAGAACCCTCAATGTACTATCTTTACAACTTCCTGTAATCTAAAATTATCTCAAAAATTTAAAAGTTTAAAAACAAACTGCCAGAGTTCAAATTCAGGCTCCAAAACTTCTAATTAAACAATCTATGAATCAGTTTTGTCATCTATAAAATGACAATCACAGTATGTACTGTTATGACCATAAAAAAAAATACAGACAGAAGAAAATGAACTATTGATATATGCAACAATGTGGATGAGTCTCAAAAGTATTATACTAAGGAAAAGAAGCCAAACACAAAAGACTACATATTATATGATTCTATTCAAATGACATTTTGGAAAAGGCAAAAACTATAGGGACAGAAATCTGACTGGTTTCTTAGAGCTGGATGTGGGAAGAGGCAATTGAACCACCTCTTTGAGTAATGCATTTTAGTATAATTTCAAATTTGAAATCATGTTACTATTGTATATACATATTCAAAAATAAAATTAAACCAGTAACAATGAGACCTACAATGGAATGTAAACAAACCAAACCAATGTAACTATTTTAAATTACTATCATAGCCAAGAGAAGCAGGGGAGGGAATACTGGAAGAAGGCCTAATCTAAATACATTTATTGGGCCGGGGATTTAGCTCAGCGGTTTTGGCGCCTGCTGCGCAAGCGCAAGGACCGGAGAGTTCAATCCCAGGTACCAAAAAAAAGAAAAAAGAAAAAAGAAATAAATACATTTATTATAAGCTCTCAGTGGGGTGGGGGTGGGGGGTCGCTGCAGGCACAAAGGGAGCTGCAAACAAATCTTGAATTGTAAGCAAAACCAAACTGAAAACCATTCAAAGTAAAACAGTAACTCACCCATATTATTAAAAAATGCCAATACTATGAAAGACAAAGGCTAAAAATGATTTCAGGTTAAGACAGATTAAATTTCCAGAATTTGGTAACTAAACTTGATTTAAAAAGAAATCCTTGAGCTGGGGATTTAGCTCAGTGGTTCTGCCGCCTGCCTCGCAAGGTCCCAAGTTCAATCCCTGGTACCAAAAAAAAAGAATATCCTTATTCTTGCAAAATGTACATTGATTCATTAAGGAAAAAGGATCATAATGTATGTAACTTCTTTCAAAGTTTTCATGAAAATTAACTAAATAATATATGTAGTATTAGATATGTACATGCTAATATACAGAAAAACTGCCTCAAAATAGCTGGATTTTTACAATTAGGAGAATTAATCTGGAGCAGCAATAGAACAATATTCATTTTCCCTTGCCTTGGGGTATGTGGGTATGACAGAAGAACATAATCTCAATTGAGAAGGCTATAGAAGTACCTCAAAATCTCAGAAGATACTCAGTTATCAACTGGGTCAAAGACAGAGAAAGTATCCAAGATGAAAGTTATCTTTTCACTTGCTGATAACCCAAAGTAAGGATTTAGAGGGGAGGGAAGAAGTAGGAGACTGGGTTTAAAACAGAAGATTTCCAGAAATCAGAAGATTACCATCCAGGTGATAAAAAATGATCTAAAGGTGGAAAAGGTAAAAAAGAAGCCCAAGTATGTGGGAATCAATATAGGTAATCTCAAACCAGGTAGTTAGTTCTAGCTCTAAAATTTCTAAAGCTCTGTTTGTAGTAAGAGTGTTCCTAGAGAATCTTCTCTAGAAAGCCTTTCCAAGTCTCCACTGCGAGGTAGGTTCCCAAATGTCTATACAGTATATCATTTGGCCCACATTCAATAAAAGTTGGTTAAATGAGTTTATCACTTACTATAACCTGGTTAGATTAGATATGAGAAAAATAAACTGGATATCAACTTTTGGTTTGTTTTCCTTCTTCGTAGTGCTAGAGATTGAACCCAGGGCCTCACACATACATGCTAGGCAAGCACTCTATCACAGAGCTGCATCTCTAGCCCAGAGTTTCATTTACAGAATAGGTTTCTGAAGTATTTAAAATAAGGAGTTGGGGGCTGGGAATTTAGCTCAGTGGTTCCGGTGCCTGCCTCACAAGCGCAAGGTCCCAAGTTTGATCCCCGGTACCAAAAAAAACCAAATAAATAAGGAGTTGGTTTAAGAACACAGAGTAGAGATACATCCCTAATTAATTTTGGCAAATATGCTTACTGTACAACGAGTTGCTGGCACACAGTTCCATTCTCTGTTATCAGTTCATTCAGTTTTAATTCAAGGTGAACTTTACCCTATAACAACAACAACAACAACAACAACAAATTACCAACTGAGTAGTCTATTTTGCTGAGAAAATATTAAATACAGTTTTTCAAATGGTACCATATTTAATTATCCACTGACCACTAGCACATGGCTTTTCCCATAAGTACTTGTTAAATGACTAATAATAATTAGATGAAAGTTCTGAAAGATAAAAAAACACTCAAATTCCTGTACCAAACATGGTATTCAAATTTAAGAATTTTATGCCTGCCTTAAAAATACTTATGTACCTCAATTATAGATTAAAAAGAAAGATAACATGTGTAGGAAATTTAGAATAAAATTTAATTACAAAATATAGGACACTTGGGCTGGGGATGCAGCTCAGTGGTGCCGCACCTGCCTGGCAAGAGCAAGGTCCTGAGTTTGATCCCCAGTACTGCAAAAAAAAAAAAAATATATATATATATATATATAATATTCATATATATTATATTACATATTTATTTTTATTTATATTTTATTTATGTATATATGACACTTTTTCAGAAAAGGTAAACCAGCAACAAGGACAGAGGCAGTATCATTTAAAAACAGACAAGTCATACACATCTTAAACAATAAAATTAAGTTAAAGCCTTTAAGATCCAATTTGTTAATACTTTTATGAACTAAGCAAAATTTATGCAATATTTAGTATGTTTTAAGAGGCAATGAGTAGTCAGTAGGAATCTATAGATGTCTAAGTCACAGTTACTATTTATCAGAAGCATATGATCTAGTAAAGGAAGACAATAAACAAAAAATAACATGTGTCCAAGAGTACTGATGGAAGATGGGAGTATAATAAAAGAGTACTTTGTTATATTACAATTAATAGGTGGATTTTTTAAAAGAAAAATAAATTTAAAGCAATTCAAGTTGTCAATTCTCAAGAAACAAAGGTTTAGGAATAATGTAATCTAGAGCTTGATGTCTCTTCCTTTCCACTGATGAGCAATTCTAAACTGGTTAAAAATTTGTGCTACGTTATCTCCACCCAGCTGACAAGACAAATTCCCATGGTGCCAAGTGGAGACTTCAGGGGTGTAATGTCTAGAGACTGATGATGTGAGTGATTTCATCAGAGGTAAAAAAAGATTATTTAGCCACTATTCCTCTTTAGAACAACCCCATCAGACATTCTAACCTGAATCACCCTCACTATTTTATCAGAGCTTGTCATACAAGAATGACACCTGCTACAAAGTTTAGGGTTACATACATATTAAGTGAGAAGCAGTAAATACCGATGGATCTTAATATAGAAGTCTACACGTGAAAGTTAAGTTTATCAGTGGTAGTAAAATTAGCATTTAAGTGGAGCTGGAACTAAATTAAGTAAATTTTCCACTAAAAATCTAGGCATGAATATTCTTAAAAAATATATATTACATACAAAATAGATATTGTGTTATTCCTACATTTAATATTCACAAACTCTACTCTTCCAGAGTGACTTTGAAGGTTCATAACAAGTAGTAATTTATAAAATTACTCAACTATAATTTTAAGTCATGTTTTTTGTCATGCCAGCATGTGTGTATTACTTGCCTAGCAAGGGAACTTAGCCGATGACACAAACATTTACATCTCAAAGCAGTTTAACTATTTTTATTTTATTTATTTACTTATTTTTATTTTTTTGGTACCAGGGATCAAACTCGGGACCTTGCACTTGCAAAGCAGGCAGTGGAACCACTGAGCTAAATCTCCAGCCCTATAACTATTTTTAAATGTATGCATTTCATAGTAGAAATTGTATGCTAACAATGCTCTCCCAACTGTCTCTTAGAAAATGTTTATCTATTTCTAAGACAATAAAAATCATTAAAGCAAAATAGAAAAAAGAAAAGTATCATCACTTTATTCAGAACTAATGTCATAGTGCTGTCAAGTCTCAATGGAAAAAAAAAGATATCTAATGAGATTTACCAGGAATCATTATCATTGAGTCAGAGCCTACCTAATATGTTCATTACTTCCACTGGCTGTAAACAAAACATTCCTTTGGTAGTAAGTCAATAATAACATAAATTTATATTAACTTGGCCAATCAAAGAGTGGGGACAGAACAAGTACACACAAAACACATGCTACCAGGGTGGAACACTAAAATTAAAAAGGCTTGTCAGTTAAATTAAAGAAATTATAATGTCTCAACTATAAAACACTACCTCATTGCATATTTTAATATGGAAGTATGATACTTAGTAAATAAACAAGTTACAAAATAGGGTGTATAATGTCAATTTGCAAAACAAAATACACACACACAAAGAACAAGATCATCTACCAAAATAATGAAGTTACCTTTGGTAGGTAAAATGTCAGATTTTCTTTTTTGCTTTAGAATTTCAAAGCTTTACTACCAAAGTTTCTATTTTCAAAGTGTCTACTACTGTACTACTGTATTGCTTTTAGAAAAGAAAAATGAACAAAAGTTTAAAATTATTTGGAGCTGCTTTTTAGTGTCTCACAAGAAAATCTGAACATTTTAGAAAAATTTAGTCTTCCTATTTTCACACAAAATTTTGGTTCTCCTTAAATCTGTCATCATTTTATACATGTGAATTGTGGCAAAAGGTTTTTTTTCCTCTATGGAGGTGAAAAAAAGTTACGAATTTAGCAAAATGTAACATTTTCTAGCCTTCCTTGAAACCAGGATAGTGGTTAAGTAAATTGTATGATACAGTTCTGATCAATGAGAAGAAAATAGAAGATGTTGGTGGGGCATCATAAATCTTTTCTGAAGGAAAAAAAATCATCCAGGGATTCAGATTATTTCCAATAAGTTGTATATTTCAATGTCTACTACTAAACATGTAGGAAGACAAGACCAAAAACTGCAAAACAAAGTAGGGGTTGGGGAGGGGAGCAGATTTTGCAAAGGATTAAAAGTAAGAGTTTAAAGTACTAACATTTTTTCATTCTGGTTTTTTTTTTTTGGTACCAGAGATCGAACTCAGAACCTTGCGCTTGCAAGGCAGGTGGCAGAACCACTGAACTAAATCCCTAGACCTTAAAGTACTAACATTTTTTTAAAGTAAAAAACAAAACATCAGCAGCTGAGAACCATAAAATAAGTCAAATGAAAATTTAGATCTAAGTAATAAAATAACCAAGATGAAGATTTATTTAGATTGGTCACAGCAAAAAAGAAGATTGGGGAAATGAGAAATAGGTCAGTCAGAAAATATTGACAAAGAGCAGAAAAGAAGAGCACAACAGGCATATGAGACACGGTGAAATAGTCTATTATTCATGTGACTGGAATCCAAGTGGACAAAGCCTAGGCTAAAAAAAGAAGTAGATGAAGAGATAATTGCTTGGAATTTCCCAAAACTGATAAAAGACATCAAACCACAGATCCAAGATCTCCTAGGAACACACAGATAGAATATAAAGAAAATCATACCTAGGCACAGTTTAGTAATACTGCTGAAAACAGAGGATTAAAAAAATCCTGAAACTATAGAAAACGGACATTACCTGCAAAGACTCAATAAAGATGCTGACACAGAACTACAGTATGTTTGATGATAAATATGCAATGCAATTTGGTCCACAAACATTTTCTTATCATTTAATCTAAAGGAGGTTCAATAACAGTAAGCACTACATATATATACATATATGTATATATATCAGATGTTGAAAGATTAAATATCTGGCAATGTTGCATACTTTCAATTTAAAATACTATAAACCAAATTCTTAAAATGTTTTATTCTATGTGAATTTCATAGCATTGATTATTAGGTTGATATACGCAATTATAATACCACGTTAGCTTTGTATTAAGGAGCATTTTGGGGAACTCACATTACTTTGACACTGCCTGGAAGTTTAATACAAATGTATTCTGGTTTTAATTAATTTTACAAACATTTCAGAAAGAGCCAGGTATGGTGATGTACAATGTGATCCCGACTATTCTAGGAGGCTGAGGCAGGAGGACCATAAGTTCAAGGCCAGTGTAGACAACTGAAACCCTGTCTCAAAATAAAATGAAAAGTACTAGTAAAGTAGTTCAGTGGTAGAGTGCCTGCCCAGCAGGCATGAGGCTCTGGGTTCAATCTGCAGTATGGGGGGTGGGGGGGCAGGGCATACACACAGAAATATCTAGTCATTTAAATTTTGTATCATGCATATTCTTAGTATTATATAAAAATACATGTAAATTTTTACAGTTTGGGAAACACATGAATAGAGGTATTTAGGCAAAATTCAATGCAGGCACTTAAAATCCTTTAAAATCTAAACATTTTTAAAATCATAAAACACTACGTATTAAAACCTTTTCCACATAAAATTACTATGTTTCAACTGATAAAATAGATTATGATTAAAATTTTATAAAACATTTATATTTCTGACACAAACAGCCTGTCAGATGAAAAATAAAATAAAGCTTTTACTTAAAATCTCTATTAAAGGTAATTCATTATGGAGAGGCGTATTTGGTTTTTTTTTTGGTACCCCGGATCAAACTCAGGACCTCATGCCTGCAAGGCAGGCACAGTGCCACTGAGCTAAATCCCCAGTCCCATGTTTTTCTTTTAAATAAGAATTTAATATGATCTAGATTCTCATTCCTTTGTTATTTTACATAGCTTGGAGGGGGTGCAGTAATGGGCCTTCACACTAAGCTGCATCCCTAGCCCTTTTTTATTTTGAAACAGGGTCTCACCAAGTTGTTCAGGCTGGCCTCAAATTTGCAATCCTCTTGCCTCAGCCTTCTGAGTAGCTGGTAGTATAGGTGTGTGCCACTAAGACTGGCTACAAATGCAAATTTATAAATGAAGTTTTCTTTAAAAAAAAAAAATCAACCTATAATAATGAATTATGCTTTATATTTATTATGTCTCAACTGAGCATTTAATAAATGAAGGGATTATTAACTATAATCACTGTATTTCTTTTTAAATGATTGCTTAAACAGGTAAAGCAGAGTCCATATTTAAAAAGCTATAAAACAATCAATAACTTTGGCATGATCCAGAAATTCAAGATAAGCTTGTTGGCAAAGACTAAATAATTGCATTAAAAGGATATGATTGACATTACTTCTGGATTTACTGCTTGAACAAGTTGGGTTAGACAAACACACTTAACTAGTGAGAGCAACAGTTTCTTCACATGGAAGATCTGGTTTATTAGTCTATGTAAAGCATGTTCCTTATCACAGAAATAAAGAGAAACACTTAAAAATTTTTGTAAGGTTAGGGACCTAATAACTAATAGCATGGCTCCAGATCACTGAAGCCAAAAGAGGACTTACAGAATAGGTACTGGCACAGTGCTTACTAACAATACCTATGTAGCAAAGCATATAAGAAAGAGGGCCAGGATGTAGCTCAGTGGTGCCACGCCTGCCTTGCAAGCATAAGGTCCTGAGTTAGAGCCCCAGTATCAAAGAGAAAAAAAAAAAAAAAGAATATAAAAAGAAATATACATGGAGTAGAGTGACAACCAGGACCAGAAATTATGGAAGAGAATGCTTCAAAATGGAAGAAGTGGTCACCCCAAATCAAAATTTGCTAAAAGGTCAAGCAAGAGGAAGATTGAAAACTGTCCCCTAGACTTTGTAACAAAATGTCACAGGTAAAGGAGCCATTTGTGCTTTCCTTCTGACACAATACTACAGTCTCAAAGCAGATTCAAGTGGCTGAGAAGAGAATGGTTCAATCAAAGGCAGGGAAAATTGCAAAAGGTATAATTAAGCCAAGGAAAAAAAATTTAAGGTAGAAAATTAACTCATAAACTATTACTATCTTGAACTTTTGAAAAGAAAACTTAAATAACTGTTAACATTACTAACAGCAACAATAAAGCACCTGAGTAACAATTCATGGTAAGAAGTTCTTAATTTTTCGACTGTTTTAGTATAAACCCATCTTACCATTTTGGGGATCTTTTATTTAGGGCTAAATTACACTTCTGCATGTTACTTCCCTCAAAACCAAAAGGAATCTTGAGGTTCTCATTTCACAAATGATCATCAAGCAACAATAGTTTAGCGACTATTTTAGGTAGAAATGCCAATTAGTGATACAGTTAAGAAATAAAAGCATCTCCTTCATCTGAGGTAGAGATGTCAATCATTTCTTCCACCCCACCCCTTTCTTAGGAAAGATGAGTACACAAAGCCCTAAATGTAAAGCATTACATACTTTTCCTCTAAGCATATCGAATTAGATTTCAGTGGACATCTGACCCAAGTTCAGCCAAATTCTCTAAATTGTAAGGTTTTTAATAGTGAGGAGTTTGTATGGTCATACAAATTTAAAAGCCTGTATGGCATTTTTTAGCTGTCAAAAAGAGAGAGGAGGGCCGGGGATTTAGCTCAGTGGTGCCTCTGCCTGCCTCCCAAGCAGAAGGTCCTGAGTTTGATCCCTAGAACCAAAGAAAAAGAGGATTTACAGAGTCAAGGAGAGGAAGAGACGTACTCTCCTGAGACATGCAAAAAATAAGAGGGGATCTTGTCTTTAAATTTTTTTCCCTTTTATTTTTCAAGTGAATTGTTATTAAAATGAGAAAGATAAAGACAAAACATTAACTATTCAGTCTGCAAAATGAAAGGCAAAGGAAAAAAAAAATCACTAAGAAGTAAATGCCTGTACTCAACGAGCATATATGAAATGAATCAGTGGGTCTCGGTTTCTACATGCTTCCTACAGTATCCACTACTGTACTGAATGAAGGCCTAAAAGTTTAATGATATAGTATATATTTTTCATTCACTATGGCCCCAAATGTAAATAAATTGTTTATGTGTTGGTCAGCCAAAACCACTTTAATGTTTTATGGGAAATTATCTTCAAAAACAATTTTAACTTAGGTAAATTTTTGTTGTCAGAACCTAACCTCTATTACCAATGCAGCTTCTCTGCAAATGTCTCGTAACTTTCTTTGCTCTCACTGGCTACAGTCAAGTTCCTGTAATTACATTCCAAGAAGTCCTCTAGGAACTTGCCAATCTCCCTCTCTTTCGAGTACACCTCTGTTCCTTATATTTACCTTCTACTGTACTTAAGTGATCCTCTTGATCTGTGGAAGGATTGTTTATGACTAACAGAACAGAGTGGTGAAAGGCAGTAAAGCACTGTAGTTAAGAGATTTGGAATCATCTCTGCTGGAATCTCGGCTCCACTACTTACTAGTTCTGTGACTCTGGAGAAGTCATTTTAATCTCTGTGAATCCCATATACCTTATCTCTAAAATGGAGGTTAATACTACCTTCTTCATAATGCTATTGTGAAGATTAAATAACATACATTAAACAGTACTGTGCTTGATACATACTGTTATAATTACTAAAAGCAACCACTACTGGTACTAGATTGAGTTCAATCTATCTTATGGCTTTCCCCTATGGCCTCCCTCAACTGGCCTTATTTCTTCATGAAAATTTTATAAAATATTTTCAAATGAAAAAAAATTTAAAAAGTAGAACTGTAGGAAGGGGTAAAGGGAGGGAGGGGGAATGGGAAAAAACAAGAACTAAGTTATATCGTGTAGAGGTACAAATTCCCAATGATGAATGTGATCATAATGTATACCTAAAATGTACCAATAAACTTAAATTTTTAAAAAGTAGAATTGTATTAAATCATGGTCTAGTTTTCCCTTTCCTAGACTTGCAAAATTCAGTATTCCAGACCAGGTTTGGGGAAAAACAACAATATTTCCAATAATAGTATATTAACCTAGGGCGGTGATTTAGTTCAGTGGTTCCATTACCTGCCTTGTAAGCACAAGGTCCTGAGTTCGATCCTCAGTACCAAAAATAAAAATAGTATATTAACCTGAAAAGTACTATGTGTCCCTCCCACTCCCTAAAGTATTCTTCCTTCTAAAACCTATTTTAAATAGTGAGTAAATCTTACTGATTTATTATAATTTAAGGCAAAATAACTTTAAAGGTTAATACCTCATAGTCATGAAAATAACTGGTAGCAAACATTACATCTAATAAATGCTGCTTCCAGAATTTTCATGTTTCACGGATGAGATTTTTATATATACTATCTAATAAAAAATTGTGTCCCAGTATTAATTTCTATTACCATCTCCATGAAGTATATATAGAATATTCTAGATTTCTACATGGGGTGATCAAAATATACAGTGAATGTTTAAATTTTTAAAAAATTTATTACAGTAAAAGACACTGCCATTACTGCCCATCAAAATACCTCCTGCTTGATTTGAATACACTTATCCTATCATTCTTGCCACTTTCTGAAGCAGTTGTTCTGGAAGTCCTCTTTTGTGTCTTTGCAAAGTATGATAAAAAATACAGTGAATGTTGGGCCGGGGATTTAGCTCAGTGGTTCCGGCGCCTGCCTCACAAGCGCAAGGTCCCGAGTTTGATCCCTGGTACCAAAAAAAAAAAAAAAAATACAGTGAATGCTGCTACCAAGTGCCATCCAATGGAAAGGCAGGCTCGTAAAAATATCACGGTGTCTCCTCATTTACCTTATTCACTAGATCTGGCCCTGTGCAACTTGCAGCTCTTCCTCAGTGTCAAAATGACCATGAAAGGTAAATGTTTTAAATCAAAATCAGCACATTGGGGCAACCATAACAGACAACTAAAGACACCAAGAGTACTTCCACAACTGTTTCAGGAAGTGGCAGTAAACGATGGGATAAGTGTGTTCAAAAGTAGGAATGTATCCGCCGCCTGCCTTGCAACCGCAAGGTCCTGAGTTAGATCCCCGGTACTAAAAAAAAACACCCAAAAAACAAAAGTAGGAATGTATTTTGAGAGGGACTAATGGCAGTGTGCCTTCTACTATAATACATTTTTAAAAAACCACAACACTTTAATATTCACAGTACTTGTCAATCACATCTCACACTTTCAGCACTAGAGCCCTTAAATCCTTTAGCAAATTTTCAAGTCTTAAGAGAAATGCACTTAATAAACTAAATATTAAAATAATACTCAACTTTTATTTTAAACCGAATTTTCAAAGCCTTTTCTTATCATGTTTTTTGTTAAAACTATTAGATTAACAAGTTTTTCATGGTGGACTATCTGGGAAGGGTATTAAATATTATATGAAAAATGAACAAAAGAGAAATTTTTTAAAAAGAAAAAGACTGGTATTTTAAAGCTTTCACATCTGCCTTTTGGTAAAGGCATATAAGGCTAACAGTCACTACTTTGACCACTGGTAAAAAGTATTTTACATCTTTAAAACAATTAACGGCTTTTAAAGCGCTCTTAAGTATGTTCCATTTAATTCTTACAACTATATGAGCCAAATACAGCAACTTTTATTCTCATTTTGTAGAAATGAAATTTAAGGCCATTAGAGTAACCACATATAGACAGTAGGACCTAAATTTTCTGACTTCTACTTTAAACCCTACTACCTCATTACTTCTCACTTGGATCATTAACAATGCTATGTAATTGGGATTTGAATAATGAGTATAGTCAAATGGAAAGAAATGAACATTAAACTGGGATACAGTGGATAAAACAAGAAAAGTATCAGTTATATTTCATATTTAAGAAGGGGTTTTGGTTCACAAATATTTAATATTTTGAGAATTTAATCACAAAGAATGCTTGAGAGATTATGAGGAAATGAAGACAGGTACTTTATTTGCAAATTATTTGTAGGTGTGCATACAGTACTTTTTTCTTGTCTAAAACTTGTTTGAGTCACAGTGGCAAATTATAACTTCTTTTAGAGAGAAAGAATTTAGCTTGCAGTTATGTCCTCGGGAAATGGTTTCATAATCCTTACCATATTTTATAAATAAACAGGGTTACAGAAAAAGATTCCCTTTAGATAGAAATAATTTTCTAAAACACAGCAGCTTAAAACTTTTCAGAAACAAATAGAAACTGAAGCTACATCGCTAAACATATATATCTTTACTCACATATAGAATCTATAAAAAGTCTCTTATTTTGGCAAAAGGAAAGAAGAGACTAAAAGGAGTAATCTTACAAATACAAAGAGATAGGAACAACAGGATAGGTGAGTACAGGGATGAAGGCTCTACATGGTGGGTTCAGGCATGGTTTGATAAACAACATCTTCCTGTGTCTAACTTATTAGAGAGTGAATAGAGTATCTTCATGAGAATAAATAAAATCACACACTTTCAGGGATTCTCAAGGTCAGAGTTAATAAAACATAATCTTTCCCTTAAAACTCTTCCTCCCCCTTAAACAAAAAAACGTTATTTTGCTACTGTGACTTGAATAGTAGAACTAAGGCAGGGGGAAAAATGTCCTCCGTAATCTCCCCAATGCACATGTATATTATCCTTGAATTCATATGGCAAAGCCATTTCTCTTCAGCTCTGTTACCTAAAGGTATATAACGTGTGGTGCTAGAATTTAAAATAATGTACAACAAGAATTTAAAATAAGGTTCAACTACATGAACCAGAACAATCTATTTGTTCTTCATTCATTTTCTGTGTATGACAATCTCCTTTATTACATAAGTCTTAATAGTTACCTGAACCTCTGAATTGGAGTCAACAGGTTGCAGTGAAAACCAAGTTTCTTTGCCACTATGATTACACAAGTCTTCTTTTTTGATGGCTACTTTGCCTATAGAATATAAGTAAAACAATATGAGAAAATACATTTTGATAATCCTAAGGCTCATTAGCACTTTACATATATAGTTTGTAAAAATAGAATAATTTGTGTTTACTGATACAAAGATTCATTTATAAAATTTTTTCCTATAATCTAAAGAATGAAAAAGTATCTCATTTCCCCTTGGGCCATTTTGAATCAGGAGAGTACATAAAAACTCAGTTGTATTTACTTACATGCGACTCCATTTTTTAATACTTACTCAGATTCACATTTTTACCCTCAATACATTCAGTTTAAAAAGCAATGTATAACAGTAGCAAAGCAGTCTTCCCAGTTCTTTTAAATTGTGAATGAACCATACATTCTGATTAATTTTGAGCAAATATATCACCATATAGTAAAAGGTTATAAACTCCAATTAAGTGAAAAAGGAGAAATAGTATCATACATCACTAACAAAAGTGAAAACTGACATGAAAAATATTTTAGTACTAAAAGTTCACTTTATCAAAACATTATAAATATTGACTACATTGTTTCAAGGTATATAAAAATCAAAACTCTTCCCTAAAGAGCTTGTATCTCTCTGGGAAAAATACAACACACTGAACAATGAGTAATATGAGCAGAAGAAACAAAAAATGTTCATACTATAATGAAGTATTTGCCATGTTAGTACAAAGCATTTCCTTCCTTAATTCAAGTTTAAAGAAGTAGATATAGTTTTGTGTATGACTAACAATTTATTGAAGATTCTATACAAATGTCTCAAAACAGGATATACAGTAAAGTTAAAAGCAGTTCAGTTTCATTTTTTCAAATAAGATTTTTCATTTTTTCAAATAAAACTTTCCATTTTAAGTGCCTAAATTATACTTCATATCTTTTCACTTATGACATACCTTGGTCTTTAAGTTCAACATTTGAAAACTTTAAGAAAACCGTAAATAAATTATGTCAAGATCAACTTTGGTGTATCAAGTGAAAAAGAAAGAGAAAAATAAACACAGAAAAGCTACAAAAAGTATTTTTCCAGAAGTAGACAATATTGATTGCTTGCACAACTCTGTTACCATGCAAAAAAAAAAAAAATCACTACGTCATATGCTTTTATGTCCTTTTGACAAATACTTTATTCTGAAATAATTTCAAATGTGGAGAAAAGTTACAAGAATAGTACACAAAATTTTCATATTCTTTACCCATATTCCCTAATGTTAACATTTTACGATGTCCCCTCACCACTCCGACATATGAGATTCTTTTTCTGAACCACTGATAACCAAGATGGAAACATGATGTATACTTTATTTATTTACTTTTGGTACTGGAGACTGAACTTGAGACCTTGCACTTGTGGGGCAGGCAGCAGCACCACTGAGCTAAATCCCCAGCACCATGATGTGCACTTTAAAAGGGTATATTTTATCATACGTAAAATTACATCTCAAAGCTCTTACTTAAAAATTTTAACAGTATTACTTTTGATAAGTTTATCTTACCAATTTGAACATACCAGAAAGACCACTCACACATATGTAACTATGAGAAATAACATTAGAATTTTATTACAGTGGCAACTGCATTAATATTACAACCTAAAGAGACCTACTGAAAATTCATCAACTATATGTATTAACACATAAAGTTTAAAGCATGAACAATTTTAAGTTAATACACTATCCCTCACAACAAATATGAATCTTTTGAACTTTAAAAAATTATTCTTGATGTGATCTAATGTGCAGATCAAAATCTTCACATGAATATATAGCATTTATAATTCATTCAAATCTCACAGGCAATGGCACTAGGAAAATATACTTCAGTTCTTTTTTTGGTGAAATTTAAGATAAAAATAATGGGGAAACAAATTCTTCCACTACTGAATATTCAGATTAAAAGCCAAAAACAGAATTTAGGCATTGACTAAACATCCAATATTACTTATACTGTTCAAACAAATTAGGTTAATTCCTAAATCATATAAATGTTTTGACATGTTTTACCTAAGAACTGTATAAAATTTCTAGCAATTCAATGTAATACCAAGAACTTAGGATACAAAATTATGACAAAGTAGTCAATATTACAAATGATTAAGATTATCACAGTTCCAATCACCCTTGACTCCACCCAAGATAAAAATAAATTTTTAAAGCCAATGTGGCAATACACACCTGTAATCACAGCTACTCAGGAATATGAGGCAGGAAGACAGCAAGTTTGAGACTGCCTGGGCAACTCAGCAATACTGTCTCAAAATAAAATTTAGAAACAAAAAGGCTGGGAATGCAGCTCAATGGCAGAGTATGTGCATAGCATAGGTGAAGTCCCGAGTTCAATCCTCAGTACTAATAAATAAGTTTATTTATTTCAGATAATGCATAATACCTTGATATTAAAAATACACATATACACAGAAATATATCTATATATTCTATAGCTGCAGCACTTAGATTCTTCACCTTTTTAGCACCTTGGTAACTAGGTATCTTTGTGTCCTCCCTCCTCAGAAAAAGGCATAGAGAACTAACACAGTTTTGTGGGGATTCTGTTTTGTTCTGTTTTTTTAATGGTAGCAAATTTTTATATTTATTGAAGGTAGGAAAAAGGAACATGCTGTGCAGAATGAGTCTGGGCCAAATAAAAGTAGGGAGAGGGCCGGGAATTTAGCTTAGTGGTGCCGCCGCCTGCCTTGCCTGAGTTCGATCCCCAGTACCAAAAACAAAAAAAAAAAGTAGGGGAAAAGAGTACACCCTACAGTATAAGGGTAGGCTATCGTGAAGGAACACAATACCCCTGTGATAGGGACTGAATCCAGGGCTTGTGCAGGCTAGGTAGGTGTTCTACCACTGAAACACATCCCAAGCCTGGTGTATAATTTCAATAAAGAGTTTACTTATCCAGAAATATCAACAGACTGTGAGGATGTCTAGTCTTCAAGTTTCATAATTTTTAGTTTCACACATAATTTGTATATACTATATAAAGTTCTCAACTTAAGAGAAGTTTTAAAAACTTTTATTTACAGATTAATTGGCTTGACCAATTCATTTCTTCATCCTACAAATTATCACACTGACACGGTGCTATAAATGGTGATCTGATTTCCATGTTCCTCAAACAATGACTAATTAACCAATAATTCTTCTAAAAACCACCGTAGCAATCTATCTGTCCTATTTATGATTTATGACTCACAACTCAAATCACTGGAAATGTTATCACTCTGTCACAGATGCTTTCCCAAAAGAGAATCTTCTCAGTCTCACAGGTGCATTCCAGAAGCAAATATCCTCTTCCCCTTGTTCCGTATTTTATTTTATATATCATTAATGTCATCAAATCAGAGCTGAATGGAAACTCTTTTCTGGCTAGCTAAATAAATAAGTCACTTGGTCTGTTGAAAAGAACTTGCGATTTATTACCAGCTCTTATTCTTAAGTTCCTTTTTAACATGTAAGTTTCTCATATGTAAAGATTTAGTTGCATGAGGCTAGCTGGCCTGAAGAAGTAGAGAAGAAAGAACACATGACCTTAAGAAGCCAGAAACTGTTAGGTAAAAATGACAGGAAATAAAAAATACTTGAAGTTATTAGACAGAGGGATAATTACAACAGATCCAGCACTTTATTAGGTAATACAACATATGAAAAAGAAATATGTGTCATCAACCGTAGGGAATAAAATAGGGCAAGAGGAGTGAGGAAGAGAGGATAGAGACAGGATAGAGAAAAAGGTAGGAGGGCAATTGAGAAGGAAGTACGGGAAAAGGAAAAGAGAGGGACAGAGAAGGTCAGAACACATTTTTGAAATCCAAGTAAGACCAATGAAAAGAACCTCATGATTCTTATTTGTCATTCTGAGGTATCATTAGTTAAACTGGCAGGCATTAACTATAAAGCGTAGGCAATACAAGGAGCACTGAAATGACACAAACGGCAGCACTTGTTGAACATCTACTAAGTAGTAGACATTCTCACATATTTTGTTTAATCTTCCCAACAGTCTTGGAGGTAGAGGGTATAATCACCATCTTACAAATGAGAAAATATGAACATTAAAAAACCTGCCTAAAGCCGGGGATTTAGTTCAGCCTGGAAAGCGCAAGGTCCCAAGTTCAATCCCCAGTACCAAAAAAAAAAAAAAACCCCTGCCTACTAACAAGTGCCAACAACAGATTTTGAAACCAATGTATGCCTGTTCATGTTCCTTCTAAAATTTATAGAATTAGTGTCAATTTTGTTAGTTATTAACTGTGTCATTGTGGGTGAATTACTGATCTTAAACATTATTTTGTGCCTGTCTCCAAGACTGTTTTAGTTTAGCGCTCCTTTTAAACAAAGTTAATCCATTATTTCACTAGCCATGAAATCACCAACCACAAAAAAGAAAAAAAATTTACCCAAGGCAAACTTCCCAACAAATCATTTAAAGGTAATGTTTCATTTCCCCACTGTCCTGACAAACTGCAGAAACTGTGTATGTTAAAAAGCAAACATACACAGCCACCCACACACCCACACACCCACACAAGCAGATACTGCATTAGTTCCTTAAAATCAGACAAGGAGAAGAAACACACAAAAAAATAAAGGAACTGAGTGAGCAAAGGAAACACCTTTGTCTCTTAAGTAAAAAAGTATTCTTAGCTTTCTAATATAACTTTCAAGCAGCATTTTCGTGCCATCAGTAAATATTATGTCACTGGGTCCCATATTTAGTTACAATATATTCTTAGAAATTCCAAACTTATACAGATCTTGTTCCTGTTTGGACACTAGTAACAGCTAAAAGAGTATATAAAAGTAGTGACAGCCAGGGATTTAGCTCAGTGGTTCTGGTGCCTGCCTTGCAAGCATAAGGTACCGAGTTCGATCCCCGGTACAAATAAATAAATAAATAAAAATAAATTTAAAAAAATAAATAAAATAAAAGTAATGACAAGTATGACTGGCTATTCAAGATAAAGTGGACCAGCAGACTGAACAAATTCTGGCAGATAGTCAACAATGGCAACTCAGAGCTAATGGCCATTCTTAGAAGCCTTAAGTGTATGGGGTTTAGGTAGATGCCTTTTGGTCTCTGTGACAGACTAGCATAGCAGTGGCCTCCAATAAATGATGCTTCCTGTTATCTCAGGGATTGTGTAATTCCTTCCTGCACTGACACTGGAACTAGCTATGTGATTCGCTTTAGTTGCCAATGGGACATCAGCAAAAGGAATGGAGGTACACACTTAATAAATACCTGTGCACTACTATTTGTTCTTACAGAACCCAGAGACCATGTGGAGAATAAGAACCAGCTAGGAGCCAGCACCAAAGTCAGACTATCCAGCACTGGTCAGCTCTCAAGATTAACTCATTAGTGAACACAGGCATCACTTAATATTGATGGCTTTCAAATCTACATCTCCAGCTCTTCTTTTCTTTAAACTTCAGATCTGCATTTGTAGCTGTTAACTAACATGTCCACTAGGATATTCCCCACCAATACAAGTTTAACTTGTTTCCAACCAAAGTCTTTCCTACTCTTTTCACTCCCCATAAAAGTAAATGATTCCTATGTTCCCTATCTTAGTTAATGACATCCATAGAAACAACATTGGTTTGCCTTAAAATGACTTTTGCAAACTGCACAAAGGTTAGAAAAATGCACAACTTAGAGAAATATTTTTAGAAAGTTGTAAGCACACAAGGGATATAGGTCATCCATCTGTTAAGGGAGTTTAACAGCAAAAACAGAGAGACATTATAAGTTAGTTAAGAAAATAAAGTCAGATACACCTTAATTTTTAAACTGTAGAAGACTTGAACATGTTTCAAATCAGTATGGAGATACAGAGATGATGAAATTCAGGACACTAAAAAAAGAGAGGATAATACATACAAATTAGACCTCTAGCATGAAGCAATGACCATGAATGTGACACATAATACAGCCAGTTTCATTCCATGTTCATGTATCAACTCCAGTCTCAACATAATTCTTTAAGAAATATATTTATTGGCCACTAATACAACCAGGAAGAAAACATATAATTAAAGTTAATTATTACTCCGATTAGAAAAAACACCAAAAAATAGATATTCTTCAGATGAATCAAGTATAAAAAAATTGAGACTTTAAAGTACTTTCTGAACATTTACTAAATGTAAGACACTCTGTGAGACACAGTTCCTGCCTTCATAAGTACCACATTTGTTGTGGTTTGGATCTAAAATGTCCCCCAAAAGTCTCATATGTTCAAAGGTGGCACTTCTGGAAGGTGACTGATTGGATCATGTGGGTGCTATATTCATCACTGGACTAATCTACTGATGAGTTTCTAGCTGAATGTGCTGTTAGAAGGTGGGGCCGAGTCAGAGGAGGTGAATCACTGGGGGCATGCCCTTGGAGGGCATCTCTCACCCTGGCTCTTGCTTTCTGCTTTATGGCTGCCATGAAGTGAGCAGCTTTGCTCTGCCCCACCCTTCTACCATGATGTTTCTGCCTAGGAGCCAGTCAATCATGGACTGAAACCTCTGAAACCATGAGCCAAATAAACCTCTGATCTTCTAAGTTATCGGTATCAGGTATTTTGTCCCAGATACAGGACAAAATGAGTAATATAACATTTACCTAGAGAATCTAGATATTAAATGATGAACTAAGGAACAAACACAGCAAATACTACTGAAAAGGAATCATCAAGTAGTATGGAAACATGTTACTAGGGGACCAGCAAAGTTCCCCCTGAGGAAGTGTCACATAAGCCAAACATAACAAAATAAAAATCAAATTTACAAATGAACATAAAGTTCACTTGTAAGAAAAGGATATGAAGAAAAGGATTAGAAAAGGATTAGAAATGCTGTGGATATATACTATTCCACAATTCTCAACACTTTAAACTTAGAGAAAGAATGTTTTAATTAAAAATAATTACGACTAGTACCCACCTATACGAAGGTCTCTTTGTAAAACGTTCTTATCATAAACATAGAAAGACAAATACTGGAAAGTCCTTGGAATCTCAAAGTAAAATTCTTCACTAAAAAATGGGCTAGAGAGAAAACAGGAGAAAGTTTGTTACTCCAAATCATATCGAATAATTAAATAATCTACTACTGTAACTAATAATAATAGAACTACTAATACTAAATATCACCTTAAAATTTCACTTTCAATAAAATCAATAATAGACTAAAACTCCATAAAAAAACTTTAAGAATCCCAAAATAATTCTCAATACTAAGTTTTAGCTAAATCCCATATAAACCAAATTGAACTCAAAGGGCTTCAGTTTTCAGGATGAGCTCTCAACAACAGCTTTTCAGGACTCTTGTGGATAGAATTCACAGTAATTACCATATCTGAGGATGATCACCTAAAGTGAATCTACATGTGAGCTGAGAACTGTGTCATTCACACCATCATCTTAGAAATTAGTAAATATGTGAAGCTGAATTAATCACAATGATACATAACACCTAAAATGGGGAGTGTTATGTGAAATGTTTACTTTTAAAAATACATTTTAGAATTTGAAACAGGCTATTTTTAATCAATTTCACAGAGGTACAAATTATGTAAAATAAAATCCAATTTAGTAATATAGAAGTTGATGCCCCTTGATAAATTTATAAACCTGTGTAGACTCCACACCAATCACAATATAGAACATTGCTACCTCTCCAGAAAGCTCCCTTATGATTCTCTGCAGTTACTTCACCACACTTGCCACAGGCAAACATTAAGCTAATTCCAACTGCTACAAATCTATTCTACAATGTCACATAAATTAAATCATGTATGTACGCTTGGGTCCTGCCTATTTTACTTAGCTCCAATGAGATTTTTCACATTACTGCTGTGAAATATCCCACTGTATTCCACAACTCATTCTCCTAGTGATATCATGTGAGTTGTTTCTAGTCTGGGCTATTAAAAATAAAGCTGTTGGCTTGGCATTGGTTGTACACATCTGTAATTCCAGCACTCGGGAGGCTGAGGCAGAAGGATTGCTGTGAGTTCAAGGCCAGCCTGGGCTACCCAGTGAGTTCAAGGCCAGCCTGAACTACACAGCAAGACCTTGTCTCAAAAATAAGTATATAAAAAAATAAAGCTCCTATGAACATTTTTATAAAACCCCCTTTTCTGGACAAATGCTTTGAGTTAAACAGAGAGTAGAATTCCTGAATTAAAGAGTAGATGAATGTTTAACTTACGAGAAACTCAAATTTTTCTCCAAAGTGTTATGAGTACTTTTTTCTTTAGAATATTTAATTTAAACAACACAAAGATTCTTTTTTTTTTAAACACAAAGATTCTTTATCACCGTGAAGTACAATATCATTAGGCTGTCGTAACTAAATAAGAAGCTGTAATGGTTGACTCTGCTTTTTAGTTGTAATAAAGGTTAGTGAACCTTTGTACTCAATTTGTCACTTCAAATGCAACTAAAATAAACTTTTAAAAATTGGTCTGTCAAAGAAACTAGTCCTCTAACTAGAGTCAACATAGAAATCAATGCAAAGATGACTATTAGGCAAATATGACCTGTGTAGGTATTTTTCTCTTTTGTATTATTTTATAAACAATTACAAAATGGAGAATTTCCTTTATATATCACATATTCACATTCAAAAATTATTTCAAAGCACATTTTAAAGTCAAATAACAACCTGAGATTTATTGCCTGTATTACTATAGCATCACAACTTCCATATCTGATCAATCACATCATTATTTCATAAATATGCTAATGCACTTGAAAAAAACTTTTTAACAAGGCTGGTATAGAGCTAGGACTAAATAGTTTTAAAGCCATGCTGCTATCATTGTCCTGTGATCATGATATCCATGGAAGAGAAGCACCAGGTATGTGGTAAGGTAGTTGTTGCTGTTGTTGTTAGTTTGTTTATATAACACCCACTTCCTAAAAGGACTTAAGGAAGAGGTTTAGAAGCTAAACTTCTTACATCAAATCTATTTGGGGTATGTAAGCATCTTCAGTTTTATATAGTTTCTTCCATATGAAGAATTTCATAGATACTAAAATTATAAAATAATTTTATAATTTATAATTAAGATATAAGCATTTCTAAATAAGGTTTAACTTTTAATGCCAGTGCATGCTCGCTGAGTCGAGAGGTGCTCTAAGTATAGTGCTGTAAATTTTACTTTAGAGGAAATCCATATTAAAGCAAATTCTAAATATAGAGTTTAGTACCTAATTCTACTGAAGAGATTCATAATATAGTAAAATGTAACAAATAGTTTCACTGGATGAAAACATTATA
>NW_004624730.1:18119648-18138989 GCF_000247695.1 Heterocephalus glaber | reverse complement strand
CAAGAGAGATTATGTAAAGGTGCAAATTTCCAATGATGAATGTCATTATATTGTATACCTAAAATGTACCAATAAAATAAAATTTAAAAAAAAAAAAAGGAAGGCACAAGGGATCCATTCTGAAGTACAGGTTGTGGCAAGTTTGGCTAGCACTAGAGCTAGCAGCAGTGACAACAGCTTACTGATGAAGTAGCTGCCTCCCTATACTAGTATATTCCTAATCATGGTGAGGAGGCAAGGTTCCAAAACAAAAGCAGCTAAAAGCTATGGCTTCTCAATTCTATAGGAGCTTTTCTGATCTTAAAAGAAGTAGTTAGCTGAGGATTTAGCTCAGTGATGCCGCCACCTGCCTCACAAGCCCAAGGTCCCGAGTTCGATCCCCGGTACCAAAAAAAAAAAGTAGTAATTTTCTTGGTGGCCCAGCTACAATGTGGCTTTTAAATGTCATTTCTAAGACTTCCATCTACAGTATGTTATCGTTGTTTTATTCTTTCCAACAATTCTATAAACTGCTTAAAATCTTTATTAAATCTCTTTCTGAACTAGCTAAAGTAATCTCACTTTACTGTATTGATCATCAGTTTGGCAAATCCATCAGCTAGATGTGGCTAACTAGATCAAACATGGACTCAAATTATGAAACAATTTTTCAATGAAAACAATATTACATGAGTTTAGCGGCATCACATTCAAAAAGCGAGTACTTCAACTTGAGAAGTGGAGATAAAAGATCTTAAGTCTATGTATGGTTGCATCTGTTTTTGATTTTTAAAATATGTTCAATGATATAGTATGCTTCCATGAATATGGGAGCACCAAATTCAAAACATTCAAATTGGCCTTTGTCCAGAGCTTCTCTCTGCGGCTAGGCCAAGCAGCCTGAGGCTCCCTCGGCTGTGTTCCGGTCCTTGTCCAGGGTGAGGTCCCGGACCAGCTTGGAGCCCCGCCCTCATCCGGTGCTCCGCTTAGCTGCGAGGGATCCTGCAAGGCCCATTTCCATTTGCGCCCCCCCCCCCCCAGCTCTTGTGCTACCTGGTCCCTCACTACAGAGGCACAGGGGATTATATGTCACATAGTTAAATGTGATAGATTAATAACTACCACAAATTGTCATTTTCTAAGCTTCGCTTGATGCTATGGTACTGCTGATTGTAATATTTGGCCTAACATGTCGTGATTGATCTAATCAGTTTTCCTTCCTGGTATAAGGAAAATAAAACAGCCTCAGGGTCATTAGAGCCTCAAAACCTAAACACAAGCCATATCTGGAAGACACCTCTGAAAAGCAATCATTCCACAAGGGTTTTAAACACAAGCAACAAAGATACCTGCATTAAGCAATTTTGAAATATCAACCCAGGAATTAAACCAAGGACAGTACCAAAAACAAAAATGAGAAGACATTTAAGTAAGGCACAAACGCAGGCTTCCACACCACAAAAAAACATTCAAATTATGTGCAACATTTCAGCTTTCTCATCTTACCCTTAAATTTAAAAATCACATTTTGGTCCTCAAATAATAGGATTAAGATATTAAATACATTACATATATGGTTGAGATAATATACTTATTTTAAGGAAGACACTTGAAAAAACTGAAAATAGTTATTTGCATTTGAATGGGAGAAAAAAATTTTTTCCAGACAAGGTTTCACTGTGTTGCTCAGGCTGGTCTTGAATTTGTGGACTCAAGTAATTTTCCTGCCTCTTCTGAGTACTGGGACTACAGACATGTGCCACCACCTGGTGTAAGAAATGTTTTGATAGCTCATCCTTCACTTAAAAATTTCTGTGCCTGCTAGGGTACTATTAATATACAAAGGCAGATATAGGGCCGAGGATTTAGCTCAGTGGTTTCGCCGCCTGCTGCGCAAGCTCAAGGACCTGAGTTCGATTCCCGGTACCAAAAAAAAAGGCAGATATACTGGCCCTACAGAAAAAGGTGTAAATTTGATTATAATTATTTTTAACTTTTTTAATCAGTACACGTTTGCAGTACATAATGTTTGCTTTCCTTGTGTGGAGTTGGTACACGTACATAACACATCTTAATTCCTTTTTTTCATCCCCTCTCTCCCCTCCTTCCCATTTAAGAAAGATCTATCTCCTTACTCCCTATTATCTATCTTTTATTTGGCTCTTTATTTACAATTTGGGTTTCTCATATAAGAGAAACCATGTGATATGTAAGCTTGTGTGTCTGATATTATTTCACTTAAAATTATGGTCTCAAGATGCATCTGTTTTCCTACAAATGACTCAAGTTATGACTGTCACTATTTCAACAATGAATCAAGATTAGGAAGCAAATCACTGACAATCAATTGTTCCTCACTGAAAGAGGCCAGCACTCAAGCAAAACTTCTTTTACCCTGTAACACCTTTTCTTGTTGAATTCAAAACCCTGTACCCCTCAAGCACATTTCTAGTTTACATTATGACTTGAAATGTAACTGTTAACTAAATTTCTCTTTCTTTTTTTTCTTTAGGTTGTTTGTTTGGTTGGTTCTTTAGGTTTTTTGAGATAGGGTCTCAGTATGTAGTTCAGGCTGACATTAAACTCACTATGTAGTTTCACCTGGCCTCAAACTTAAGGTAATCCTCCTGCCTCAGCCTTCAAAGTCCTTGCATCACAGGTGTGCGCCACCCTGCCTGGCCTAAATTTCCTTTTAAAAGTCCCCTTCCCTACAGCATGTATTTTCAAAGATGAGCCGAATAATTCCCCATCAGTCATTTCTTCTCTTTCTGCAAACATACTGCAAAGGTACGTCAAGGATACCTTCATTTCATATATCAATCCCAAGTAGCTGGGATCATAGGCATAGGCCACTGTGTAGCTTTCTTCATCTGTTTTTTTTTTTCCTCTAAAAGGCTCTGCTGAGGGCATCTTTGTAAAGTTTTCCCTCAATTCCTAGGTAATCACTTTCCCCTCTGACCCTATTGCATCTTCTATATACTTCTACTATTGTAATCACACTGTATTATATTGCTCCACTTAACTCAACAAATACTTTTTTTTGGTATATCCTTTTATTGGTATATTTTAGGTGTTAAGTGTCTACAGTATGCCAGACGCTGTTCTAATGTTGGGGTTAACACTGAAGGAAAAAAGCCTCTACCCCAATGGAATTTCTGTACAATCTAGACAGGGAAGACAAATGTCACAAATCCTTATTTTTTACCACAGAAGAAAGAGTTATTGCCATGGAAGAAAACAAAGCGAGGTAAGAGAGTTAAGGTGTGGCAGAACCAGAGGATAAAGAGAGGAAAGCAATGCTATTTTATCTCAGCAAAGGTCTGTTAAGATCCTTAAGCAGGTACCTGAAGGAAGGGACTAACCCATTCAGATATCTAGGAAAAGAGATGGAGAGGCAAAAAGCCCTGAGACAGGAAAGTTTGGAACACTGAAGGAATATCAAAGAGGTCAGTATGGCTGTAAAGCAATAAGCAAAGTGGAAAAGGAAGAAAATGATACAAGATGAGGTGGAAATGGGGGAAGAGGCAAGTTAAAGAGGGTCAGGTCACACAGGCCACTGGAAAGTTTCAGATTTTTTTGTATGACATGGCAAGCTATGGAAGGACTTTGAGCCTAGGAATTGCATAATCTAATTTTTGTTTTAGAAGAGTCACTGCAGAAGAGATTATAATAATTTGGATTAAAGATAATTTGAATTGGGGGGAGGTCATTGGCATAGACAATGGCCATATATTTTGAAGACAGAGATGACAGGATTATTTTGCATGTAGGATAAGAGAGAAAGAGGGCAAAAGTAATGTCTAAGAGTTCTGACCTAAGCAGCTGAGTGAATAGAGATGACATTTCCAGAGGTAGGAGCTTCCTGAAGAAGGCAACCAGGCACAGTGAAGTACACCCATAATTCCAGGTACTCAGGAGGCCAAGACATGAGGATCCCAAGTTTGAGGTCAGCCTGGGCAACCTAGTAAGATCCTGTCTCAAACTAAAATGTAAAAAGAGCTTGGAATATAGCTCAATGTTAGAGATGATGATGATAATAATAACAGCAATGGAGAATAAAGTCTGAGATGCCTATTAGACATCCAAGTGCAGATGTCAAGAGGACAAAGGCTACTGGCTGGGAAGAAAACTTGAGAATCATTAACAAATATAAAATATTTACCAAAAAACCCTGAAAGTATAAAAATAACAAGGAGAGTAAATATGGACAGAAAAGAAATGTGAAAACTGAGCCTTAGGGCTAACGTTCTGAGGCAACAAAGATGACACCAAGCAAGGGAGATCTGGTTTTCTTTTCATTTAATTATATAGTTTTTGAGGGAAAGGATCAATCTGTAGCACCACATTTAGTGTATAATACATAATGAAGAATATACTGAAAAAGTATGAATGTGTATGTATATGACTAGGGCATGGACAAAAAGAAGTTCTAATACATATGTCAAACTATAAAACTACACGTAAACTTACATTTAGGTTGATCTGTATCAGCTGCCTCAATGGTTAAAAATAAGTCTCTGGTATAAAGTTACCACAAGCACTAAATATAAGAATCTTTCTATGCTAATATGGAAATATATTAAAAATAAGCAAACCAATGCTGAAATTCACACAATTTAGTATTTTTTGAGTGCCTACTAAGATGCTAAGCATAAAACTTAAGCAAAATAGTCAAAAGTCTGTGTCCTCATTAGGCTAACACAGATGAACAGATTGACAATAAATAGATACATAAGTAAAAACATACACATTAGTAATAAATATTAAGCAGGAATGGGCACCATATGAAATAGCAGAGGGTAGGATAGTCAAGGAATACTTCATTGAGAAAGCAATTTCTGCACAAACATCTAAAGGAAGAGGAGAAACATAACTAGAAAAGAGTAGCTTTTTGCAATACTGTCAAAAAGTAAACAATTAAAAGAAAATAAACACTGGGAATCAAAATTGATAAGATAAATTAACAGAAGTGGAAAGAGTGCCAATTCTCTGTATACAAGATCAATGATTCTATCCAAAGGTTATCAGACAGTAAATCTACATCCTATCACACAAATTTTATCTAGCATTAAGAGTCCCAAATATCAGGCTACTAAGTAGAGATTTTGGTGTATGTTCTTCTGCACATGTATCCAAGTTTGCATATATGAATTTATGTGCACGTTTGGGGGCAACTGTGCATTTATATCTGTAGTTTTTAATGAGTGTTTCTGTATGTCCCAGGGGAAGATACTACTGTGATAAGAAAAGATTTATTAAGTGGCTACAGGCCAAGGATTTAGCTCAGTGGCACTGCACCTGCCTTGCAAGTACGAGGGCCTGAGTTTGATCCCTGTACCAACAAAAAAAAAAAGGAGCTGGATGCTCTAGGACTATAAATATTTTCTCAAATATCTCATTTTATCTGTACAACAACCCTTTAAGGTACGTATTACTGTTTCATTTATAGTGGTACCTTGATTCACAAACTTACTTTGTTCTACAATTTTGGAAAAAATGGCCTCATTTGTGCTTGTGTGGGAAAGACGGCAACAGTTGTATTTGTAACCGATACAGAGATTGCAAACAAAAACAAAATTTTGCCAAATGCTTATGTTTGCAAACCAAATTACTAACAAAAGCATTCATGAATCAAAGTACCACTGTGTGTGTGTGTGTATATATATATATATATATTTTTTTTTTTTTTAAATCACAAATACATTGCTGGTAAAGTGATCTGATATGATAGTCTTTCCATTCCACTTTTAAGGTCTTTCTGAATCAGTAGTGTTGAGAATCCACTTCTGTCTGAAAGGTATCTTGTAAACCCAAGGCTGCTTCAAAGGATATCATTAAATTTAAGAACAGAGGGCCTGGGATTTAGCTCAGTGGTTCTGGTGCCTGCCTCGAAAGTGCAAAGTCCTGAGTTTGATCCCCGGTACCAAAAAATAAACAAATAAACAAACAAATAAATAAATAAAAATAAATTTAAGAACAGAAGTCAACATGAATCCCAAAAAGATTAATCTCAAGGCCAACTGCAAACGGACAGGTCCTGGACAAGGTGATCCTAAAATAAAGAAAAAGCCAAACCATAGGAATTGGTACTATTTATTGAATAAATTAACATATGTATTAAATATAACACATTTTTAGGAACTTCATATATATTGTTTCACTTAATCTTTTTTTTTTCCCTTAATCTTGACAATAACTCTTGCAAGTGATATATGTATTTCCAAAATACAGACATTAGGAGTAGAAGGATAACATTGGAGGAGGAAGATTTAATGTTAGAAAGTTCTGGAGGTGGGAAAAAGAGAATCACCTTCAAAAAGACAGTGAACAGTCCAAACAGGCTAAGGCAGAAAGAACAATAAAAGGGGAACGAAAAGGGGTAAGATTATAGTTCTTTTTGGTACCGGGAATTGAACTCAGGACCTTGCACTTTCCAGGCAGGTGCAGTGCCACTGAGCTATTATCCCTGGCCCCAAAAAGGGATAAAAGGAAGGCTGGAGGTGAACGAAGAGTCAAAAATGTCAAGCCAGAGTTTTAACTTTATTCAGTAGGCAACAAGGATCACTAAATGCTTCTGCATGGTCAGAACTACACTGCAGGACAATTATTCTGACAGTTACAAGACTTACACTAAGACGATAAAAGGGCAATGGTAGGAAAAGAAAAATGAAAGAGATACATAGAGAGAAAATTCACAGAATTTGACATCAACTGGCCTTAGTGACTCAGGATATGATATTCTAATAACAGAAACATCAACTCAAATTGAAGCAGAACTAGGTGGCATATAAAGATGACAATATGGAAACTTTATCATATATTCACAACAAAAAAATAGAATGAAACGAATTTACATTTAAAAATATAATATGGGCTCTGGTGTTGACAAGTTTACAGTAAAATTAAAATTAAACTACTACCGTTCCATCTAAATATGAAGAAAACAAGGTAATATAAGGTTTCTTAAAAAAAATTTTCTCAAGTTTAACTTCAATTTTTGCAATAGAACAATTCTAAAAGTATATGCAGTATTTGTATGACATAGGATGTTAAATGAATGCATTCTGGAGACAGAATTGAATATCAGCACAAGCTTTGCACTTAACCTCTATGTCCTCAAAGGACATATGGATCTCACACATCTGTATCTCAAACTACCATGTAACAAGAGGTAACTAACTACATTGTGGTTCAGCATCGCTGTGAACACTGAGGTAAGGCACTTGGCATAATGTCTAAAACAGAATAAGCACTTAGTAAATAGTAACCGTTAGTGACTGTCCTTGGCTAGGTACTCTTTCAAATCAGGATCTGTATATAGTTGCCTTCACCCAAGCCATTAGGTCCTAAACAAAGATAATCTGTAATTTAACAATTGGATATATCAGAAGACGTTACTTTTTGTGTGTGTGTAGGTCTGAGGATTGAACCAGGGCCTCATGGATGCTAGGCCAATTGCTCTATCCCTGAGCTACATCTCCAGCCCTTTTTATTTTTGTTTTTGAAGTGCCAGAGATTTTATTTTATTTTATTTTATTTATTTAATCTTGGGGGGGGTACCGGGGATCTAACTTGGGACCTTCTGCTTGCAAGGCAGGTGGCGGAACCACTGAGCTAAATCCCTGGCCAGATTTAATTTTATTTTGAGACAGTCTCTCACTGAATTGCCAAGGCTGGCCTTGATCCTGCAATCCTTCTGCCCCAGCCTCACATGCAACTGGAATTACAAGTGTCTACCTCCACACCTGGCTTAGAAAATGTTTTGTAGCTGTATTTCCCTCCTTAGTTGTTATTTTGAAAACAATGGAAAATTATACATTTGTGATATTATTCAGGAAAAGAATGAGAAATGGTATCAGTAGGCATACAGTGACTGTCAGTATCTACTAGGTGGCAGTGTTTTCCAATGATAACATAGATTACTGACTTGTCAAGCAATTTTTCTCACTCTCTATAAATGATATATGTACCTCTAAAATACACAACCCAAAATTCTATTATCCTAATCAACAACTAATCTTCAAAAAAATCAACACATTAAATAATATCAGAAATCTAGTTCAGCTGGAGATTTAGCTCAGTGGTGCTGCCACCTGCCTCGCAAGCCCAAGGTCCAGAGTTCAATCCCAGATACAAAAAAAAAGAAAGAAATTTGGTTCTGCCTAAGAACAAGGCATTAGGATAAAACAAGGTAGTATCTCTGGACAAGCACTTAAGTGAACACCAGACTCTAGGAATCCAGTACAGTTTAGGTGGTAAACCTAGACTCATTGAGCAAAGAACTGCTCTTTGCACCTATAAAACCTATATAGACTAAGTTTCAGTTAGATAGAAACCAATTCTGGTGCTACATTGTCTAGTAGGATGACTATAGATAATGATCACGTATACTTTTTTAAAACTGTAAAAAAAATTTTGAACATTTTCATCACAAAGGAAGAAATGAGATATATGTGCTTACTCTGATTTGAACATTATACCAAGTATACATTATCAAAACATCATTTTGTACTCCATAATTATATGCATCTATTAAATGTCAGTTAAAAATCTTTTTTAAACACAAACTAAAAATAACAACAAGAACAATGAAATGGGAAAGGCCATTCAGAGCTGGAGGGAGGGAGGTGGGGAAGGAGGGAAAGAGGAATAAAAAGAAATCAAGATATGTTATGTACATGCACCTACTCCCTGATCAATGTAAACTTCATGTGCTATAAACATGTACTGATTAAATTGAAAAAAAATTTAACCCAAAACTATATATCATCCTTGAAAAAGCATAAAGTTGAGGTAAAGGCAACAATTCTACTACAACTCTTCAAAAATGTTCCATTGGGCAAGCTGTATCTTCTCATTGGAAAGTCTAAAGAACATATAATCAGGAGCTACTTGCTATGTACACGTCACATATATAATAGTCATCAAACAGTTATCTATATTGCTATCATATTAACCACCACTGACTGAAGCTTGGTCTAGATCAAGAAGTTAGGATATTAGTAGACATGAAAAGGCAAGTTTCACAAGGTACTGCCAGGAAGTATCCATGGGTTGAAGAAGTATGTCACCAAGTGGAAGCAGGATCTTCCTGTGGTTTGACTTGCCTACTTCTGGTGTCAGTTTTGAATGGGCTGGTTTCTAAGACTCTTGTAGGTTCCTTCTCAAGATGGTAAACCAAACTTTAAAGCACATATGATGGGAATCTCTCCTGGGCTAGGCTAATGGTTCCTACACCTACATGAAGCTGAGCAAGACTCACAAGACAACCAAGAGAACTTGATATAGCAAACAAAAGACAGACCCAAAGCCAGATGCTGGCAGAGCACAGGGCCATATGGACAGGCCATATATAGGAAATGGTTACTATTTCTGGTAATAGCACACAGGAAGCCAAATGGGACTTAGTCAGACCTAGTGCTTTAAAAAAAAAGAAAGTGCATCTATACATAAAGACATATACCCATTTGCTTGTGTGTGTTTTCTAGGAGAACCATTCAAAAGCACTGAGAAACCCACCCACACCAGTCAGAAAAAAAGAGTGATTTTTCTTTTTTCTTGGTTAATCTCCAAAAGAGTAATTTTCAGTGCATTTGAATATTCTAATTACTGACAATACATTATAACAGACCATAATCAATCCATAGTCAATTTAGAAGAAATGAGCCAGGTGTGGTAGCATATACCCATAATCCTAGCATTTAGGAGGCTGAGGCAGGAGGATTGCCAAGAGTTCAAGGCCAGCCTAGGCTACACAGTGAGACCCTGTCTCCAAAAAGAAAAGAAGAAAAAGAAAGAGAGAGAGAGAGAGAGAGAGAGAGAAAGAAAGAAAGGCAATTATCAGCTCTCCTCCCTCACCCAGTACTGGGGATTGAACACAGGGCTTTTGCACTGGGCTCATTTGCTCTTTTATTTTATATCTTGAGACAGAGTTTCACTAAGTCACTAAGCTGCCCAGGCTGGGCTTGAACTGTAATCCTTCTGCCTCAGCCTCAGCCTCCCAGAATTATCAACTTTTGACAGTAAAAATGTACTTATCAATTCCTTCCAAAACGCTATTGGACAGGCAAATTAGTAGAGACAGAGACATTGACTTTGGTAACAGAGATCTCACAAAAACCTGGCATTGTACCCTTATACCCTAAGCAAATAACTTGTCTACTTCCTCTATAAAGTAACAATTTTTAATGAAAATAGACTAAATGAAATAATTTGCAAAGTATCCCAACACAGCACCTGAAAACCAGTAAATATTCAACAAACATTAGTTCACCTCCCTCTATCTAGTGAAGAAATTTTATAGACTTGACAGGGTCTTACTACATTCCACACTGGCCTCAAATTCACTATGTAGCCCAAACTGGACTCAAATTCTTAATTCCCCTGCCTCCGCCTCCCAAAGTGCTGAGATTACAGGCATGAACCAAAACACCTAGCTCTGATAAGCTCTGATGAAATGATACATAAATAATATTGGCCAAATTAAAAACTGAAAGGTCTCCACCATTCACATAAATGCTACATTTTAAAGGATCAAAATTATTCAAGGTCTACCACCTTCCTTTGAAACAAAGGATTAACTCTTTGAAAAGTCAATTTTTGTACACATACAACTGATCAAACAGGCAAAGTATATGGGAATTCACTGTACTCTTCTTACAATTTTTAAGTTTGAAGTTATAGCAAAACAAAGTTACCAAAAACCTTAACATTCATTCATTCATTCATTCATTCATTCATTCATTTATTTATTTATTTGAGACAGGGTCTTGGTGTGTATTCCAGGCTAGCCTTAACTCATTATGTAGCCAGGCTGGCCTTGAACTCATGGCAACTCTCCTGCCTCAGCCTCCTCCAAAATGCTGGGATTACAGATGTGTACCACCATGCCTAGCTCCATAAAATTTCTATGAATTCTCTACATGTTCTAAATAGTACTAACAGAGAGGCAGTGTAGCATAACAGGTTAAGAATAACCGGGTGGACTCAAGCCAGTCTGCTCAATTTGAATGACAGCTCCAATATTCACTGACATTGATCAAGTTATATAATTAGTTTAGATACTGCATCTGTTTCCTCATCATCTGTAAAAGTGGGGATAATAATGGTATTAGGGCCACGGATTTAGCTCAGCGGTTCCGGCACCTGCCTCGAAAGTCCAAGGTCCCAAGTTCGATCCCTGGTACCAAAAAAAAAAACAAAAAACACGAAACCAAAAACAAAAAGTTACTGTCTGGGGCTGGGGATTTAGCCCAGTGGCATTTCGCCTGCCTTACAAGTGCAAGGTCCTGAGTTCAATCCCTGGTACCAAAACAAACAAACAAAAATGTATTTTAAAAAAGTTACTGTCAGGATTAATATGTATAAAGTGTTTAAAACTGCCTAGTACAGAATAAGTATTACATAAGTTTTTTGTCTGAAGGGTATACTGCAAATATTTTCTCCCTACCTATTGTTTTTAACCCTTGTTTGTAAGTCTGCACTTACATTTCCTCAAACACTTCTTTTTCCATCTCTATTCTAACATCAGACCTTATATAAGTAGATGAAACCAACAACTAAATGTCCTTCTGGATATAATAAATTTTTCAAGAATAAACCCAGGCATCAGACAAAACATGTAATTTTTAAAAATCTTTCCACACACACAAAATAACTAATTTCCTTACTTCATGAAGCAGTCCCAGAAATCAATTAAGACTGATCACCTAGTGTAAAAGAGATAAAAAAATAAACAGAAAAGTTCACCCAAAATAAGGGAAATACTTAGTTCCTAAAAATATGAAGAAATGGGGCCCGGGAATTAGCTCATGGTGTTGCACCTGACTTGCAGGCGCAAGGTCCTGAGTTTGATCCCTGTACCAAAAAAAAAAAAAAAAAAGAAGAAGAAATCATTATCCTCAATCAAAATTCACATTAAAACTAAAAATTAGACACTCACCTTCATCTTACAGACCTATAAAGATCAAGAAGTTTTAAAAAATACACACTATGAGGGGCCAGGGATGTAGCTCAGTGGCGCTGTGCCTACCTGGCAAGCGCAAGGTCCTGAGTTCAATCCCCAGTACCAAAAAAATATAATACAATACAATACAACACACATCATGAGGTGTAAAGAAACAGGCATTCAGGGCTGAGTGTGTAGCTCAGTAGTATAGCATTTGCCCAGCCTTCAGTGGCCCTGGGTTGATCCCCAACACGGCCGTTCCCCCAAAAAGGCATTCATACATTACTGGTAGAATAAATTGCTAGTTTTTATGAAAGACAATCTGATACTGTCTTTTTAAAACAAAAAGAACATACCCTTTGACTCATTAATGTAACATCTAGGAATTTATCCTACAGATAGACACACGTGCTCATATATTTAAAATGATATATCCATTGCAGCAACATTTGCAAAAACAAAAACTTAAAAACCTCAATGTCAACCATGACCTAGAAGACTAGTTAAATAAACTGTAATGTATCCAGATGATGAAATCTTAAGCAGCTGTGTAAAAAAATGAGGCAGCTTTCTGTATTTATGGATATATAAAAATCTTCAAGCTATAATAAGTGTTAATAAAGGATGATGCAGAAGAAGGTATGTACTTGCCTATGATTTTTCTGCTATGGTGGTAAAGCTACATTAAGACATATACATTTATGTTTGTAAATGCTTAATCTCTGGAAGATTACAAAACAAACTGGGGATGCTTGCTTCTGGAGAGGGAACAGCTCAGGAATAATGGAAAAAAAGGAATACTTTGTGCCTTTTAAATTTTGCATCTGGTGTTTGCATAACCTAATTTAATGAGTTAATACGTCTTTTTAAAAAATACAAACACCAAACTATTTGCTGGTACCCTTGAAATGGTCATGCATAGCAGGTTGCTACCATTCAGTAGGGTATGTGGCCAGTCTGTTCAACTGGCAAGAGCAAAGGTTCACGATCCTAGCTGTCAATATCATAACCTGTGAATGTTCTTCAACCTCCGAAGGGCCAGAAAAACCCCAGAAACTGATTCAATAGGTCTGGAGTAAAGCCTGGGCATCAAACTTTTTAAGTTCATAAGTGATGCTGAAGGGCAGTTAAGACTGCAAACAGTTGAAGTGGAGAATACCACAAACAAGTAATTATCCAGGTTCAGTTTCTACCTACGTCACAACCATAGTTTCATCACTAATTCTAACCACTTCACAAAGTTCTTAAGAAGGAAAAGATGGATGTATGTAGAAAGCACAGTGAAAATCTATTACCACTCAGTATATCACTAGGTAGGTAGAATGATCTTCATATATTAAATGTAGCACATTTTCAGCATTTATAGTAATAGTAATCCCACATAGCATTCTAGAAAGAACTTTGATAGTAGTGGACTGGTGCCTAACAGGCACCTAATTGTGTGACACCAGGATCTCTGGGTGTCAAAAGTCTTCAATATAGGGCCGGGGATTTAACCTAGTGGTTCCGTCGCCTGCCTCGCAAGCACAAGGACCAGAGTTCGATCTCCGGTACCAAAAAAAAAAAAAAGTCTTCAATATAAAATGAAGAACAAGGTATGTTCCCTACCCTCCAGCTCTACATGTTTATAATTCTCTAAAAATATAAAGAATAAAACAACTATTAGTATAGGCTACAAGATAAAACAGTAACATCCTTTTTCATGCCATTCAAAGCTTAGATCTACTTTGTAGTCCAAGGGGCTGGTATGCCTTAACAGACATTAAGTTATGGATTATGTAGTCCTGATACAATAAATAGTGGTCAAAAGTATTGTCTTAGAGCAAGTGGCTTATGTTACAAAACAATAATCAAAATGCTAGAAGGGATGTTTAAAGACCACATGTAAGCCAGGGATGTAGCTCAGCAGCGCTCCACCAGCCTGGCAAGCAAGCACAAAGCCTTGAGTTCAACTTCCAGTACTGGAAACAAACAAACAAACAAACAAGACCACATGTAATGGACTCATTTTACAAGTAAGGAAGTGGGGGATTCTCAATGTTAAAAGAATTTGCCAGAAGTCATGCTGTCGTTAACAGCACTGTTAGAATCAAACTCACAAATTTGCCAACTACAGTTCACTGGTGTTTGTACAGGGGATATAACTATTTTAGCTAGGAATTTTTGATGACTAAAATGATATATGGGGCGAGTGTAAAAATGATCAAGATGTGATATGTATATATACCAACTCTCCAAGATGAACACAATTATTATGTATCAAAAAGATATTAAAAATTTTATAAATAAAACAGCAAAGCTAAAGATATAAAAATTTCTTACTATAGTTCCTTAATTTAACAATACATGACTACACAATAAAACTTTGTTAGCTCTCAAGAAAAGCACAGAACTTTATGAGCAGATAAAACACATAATCTGATATTGTCAAATAATTTCATAAAGCACATTAACAAGGAAAAAAGGATTAGCATCTATGATTAAAGGATAAAATAATATGGTTTTATTCTAGTTACATTAGTCCCATAGTGAATTCAGAGTTCTTAGTTAAAAACAAAAAACAAAACAAAAATACCACTATGAACTCATTGAGCTTTACCTCCTGTCTTCTGCAGGGCAAGTGATTAGCTGCCTGTTCTGTGAACTTTTACAAAGAACCCTTTTCTCTCCAGTTTCTGTCTCAAAGATGGATTCTTCTTCCATTCTAAGTAACTAATCATCTCATTTCAAATTTCTGACAATAATGAATTAGTTGCATGAACAAACCCTTTTTAATCTCTCCCTCTTTCTATTAATTTAAAAACTCATCATCTCATTTCAAATGTCTAATATTAATGGATTCCTAGCATGAATAAACTCTTTTAATCTCTCCCTCCCAACAGTACTGGGTAGTTAATAAGATGCTTTGTACTTTATTATTAAAAAAGTCAAACCTGCCATGCCAAATAGGAGCATTTAATGGGTAAAGATGATTACATTTTCTTTTCCAGGCTCCAGGACCAATTACTAACAATATTTATGGATACAGTCAGGTAACAATATTCAAATGCCATAATAAACCATTAGAGCATTTTAAAATATTTAATACTTCTCTTAATAAGGTCACTTTGGGATCAGTTCAAATCTAAACTTAGTGGGCACTGTGATTTTGAAAGAGATGAACTTCCTGAAAGACTCAAGTAGTTTTCTTTTAGTAATTCTAACATCTTCTAGTTTGTTCTGGTATATAATTTATAGAACACTTTCATATCCAATATCTCTAGCTATCCTAGGATAACTCTCTGAGGCAGGGCATTTTCTGAAGGTCTATTCTGTTCTAATCAGTGGGAAAAAAAAATGAAACCTACCCTTGAAATCACAATATCATAGGAGAAATAGACAAATGATTTCTATGAAATGTGCTATCATAAGGAAATGGGCAAGGAATCGTGATTCCCTAGCAGCAGGAAGACCTAACTAACACCCTCTGGCCAGAGATGGGGGGCGGTTTGCCCTAAAGAAAGCTTTGAGCCCAGGATCACAAGAAGTAGGTTTCTGAAAGATGGGTGGAAGTTCCTTGACAAAACTATGAGGAAGGGGGAGTGAGAAAGACAACCTCAGCCAGAGGAAACAACACATACAAATGGCTAGTGTTGAAGCATTATTCCCATTCTAAAGATAAAGGAGATAAACTCAATGGTAAATCGGCCTAAAGTCATGCAAATATTAACAATGTATAAAGCAGAATATAAGTCTTCTCATTTTAATCAGCTTTGTGCATCAGAAAATGCTAGTACATGTCAAACAACATCAGATAACGAGTTTTTATCTCCCTACTTTACTCCTTCCTAAGAGATGGTCCACAACTGACCCATGTTGGGGGATGGGGGTAATTTGATCCTCAGCAATCCTGTGAGACAGATATTTTTACTATCTCCATTTTATACATGAGAATATGAAGGAACACAGAGATTAACAAGGCTGGAAATTAAGTGACAATTCCAACCCATGTAACTAACTTCAACCAAACTGCTACACTCAAACCCTCAACCACACCCCATGGAACCCTCCTACTTTGTCAAATACCCTAAAGTCATTCTTAGTTTGAAAATATCAGGGATACCAAGTGAGTTGTAGGACATAATACAGTCCTACAGATATCACACTGTACCACACATCTAAAAATTCACACCAATCTTCACATTTAGCTCTCTTATGAATCTAGTATCCCTTGAGTAAATAAGTCCGTTAATGATGTGGTGTGGACCCTTTCAGCAATATCTTCACAATCTGATTTAATTGGACAAGTGCAAACTCAACAAAAAGTGGCAACCAAAAAGGAGGCCACAAAATAGAACATAAAGCCTGAAGAGACATGAATAAAGCCAAAATCCCCTTTTTCTCACCAGACAGTGGGTTATTTTGGAGGAAGGGCATGTAAATGTGTTCAGGTATGCTAACATACTTGCTACTGCACAGCAATTCAGACTGAAGAATGCATGTGGAGTACATCCCTAACCTCCTTTATCAAGGGTCCAAATGACAACCCTAAGATAACCAACACCAAAGCTTGCCTCTGGAACACACTTAGAGAAGCAGAGCATTCAGAACTGCCATGGTTTCCTAGAGCACTAAAATAAGCTCAGGAAATTGGGGATCAGTCTGTAAGACAAAATACTGTCAGTAACACTGGATTTGCTAACATCAGTTGATTGCTTCAACCGTGCCCTAAAGAAAGCTTTGAGCACATAAAGCTTTGGCCATAAAATTATTTTTTGTTTTGTCAATCTGGTATTTCACCTTGTGAAATATACAGGAAATTAATAAATAAATGCTTGTAGTCTATTATTATCTATCTTTATAGTACATTAAAGACACATGTATCAATCAATTTTCATTTTTCACTAAGATGATTCAGAGTTGAAGGGTCCTAGAAGGCTCCTACCAAAGTCCAGGAATAAGAACATTTTCTTTCTGGCTCACTTTTAGCCCTATGGATCTCTAACTCTCCAGATTAGAGGCACCCAATGAACAGTTTCAAATCTGCCAGCACATCTCCAGGTCAGTAGGCACTATAAGGCTTTCTTCCAAAGCATCTTAGTGTGGTGAAGAGGAAATATGACATAGGTACTTGATTCTCCAAGCTGCTAAATATCTTCATAGCTGGAATCACCATCATCCATCCCATTTCTGTGAGTTTAGTACCTGCTAATGACTCACTCCTCAGGCCCCACCCTACAAAACACATTATCAGCTTCAGGGAAACAGAAAATAGCAAGCTCAATCAACTTCGCTAGCTAAAAGGAGGTCAAAGAAATAAAGGAGAGGGTGTGCATATAAATGTAATTAACACATATTTCCTAGGAAATACTCCATGATCTAAGGAGTAGGCTGAGCAATGCAAAAACCAAGAAACTAAGATAACAGATGTAATATTTTGACCATGGTTAAAGCAGTAATATCATTCCCAGTAACTGGATAAGCATTCCGAGTCTGGGTAGTGGGACTGCTCTAAACCATATAAAAAGGTAAGTTTTTAGGTCAGGGATTTAGCTCAGTGGTTCCGGCGCCTGCCTCGAAAGTGGAAGGACCTGAGTTCGATCCCCAGTACCAAAAACAAACAAACAAAAAAGTTATTTTTTTAATTTTAGACCCAAGTAAGACACAGTAATGTCTCTTTCAAAACTGTTCTCAGTGATCTTTACCATAAAGCAAATGGAAGTACAAGGCTACTACATCACTCTGGAAAGTCCAACCTTACATCTCAATTCCAAGATGTCTATATGTTGTTCCATAGTATGATCTACAGTCTCAAAGGGGACATTCTGGCCCATTTAATTTTCCCAATTATTAAATTAGATAAAAGCAAATATTACACATAAGACATCTAAATTCTGAAAGTTTTACACCTTAGAAAATTAATGTTAGGAACTTAGATATGGAAAAGACCTACTTCTCTTCCAGGTTTTAAGAATCGTAACAGCTTATAGAGCCCCAGAACTATTTCTGGAATTAAAAGGTGAGAAAATTTAATATGCTTGCATTTGGGATTAAATAAAATTCCAAATACCTAGAAGGGGGAATAACCTGAAAGGAAAATAGGAATCTAAGATCAATTAATAGCATCATGATTCAAAGAGAAGAAAATTTTATATCCTGACCAAGAAATAGCATTGTTAGCCATTTTAATGGTCCTATTTTCTTCAAAATTTAAGTATCCATCATACAGGGTTATTTACATGAGTCGTGAAACATGTTTCCAATCCAAGGAAAAAGCAATGTTACTTTCTCACAATGGCAAAAACAAGTGTTATTGATCTATATTACAAATAGGAAAAAAGAAAAAAATGCATTTCGTGTAAATAAACGTCTGTGGAAAAAACCACAATCTAAGACCAAAGAGTCATTTTTAAAAGCACATGTCCAAATAGTAACTCAAATTGGCTTGTCTAGGGTAAGGCTCTAAAGCCTCAGAGCAAAATTTTCTATTTAGTCAACTAGTAAGGGTCGCTCACAGAAGTCACAATTAAATGCATGAGAAAGAGAGGAATTAAGTGGGTTAAACGCGGATTGGATGTCTGTGTTTTGAGACCTGCTCACAGGAAGCCACTACATCCTGCCCCAAAGTCCCTGTCAGTCACGCCGTCTCTTGATTTTAGTCCCCGCCGCAGCGAGGAGGGCCGAGCACAGGTGTCCGGCCCCGGCGCCCCGCGCGCGCTCGCCCGCCCGCCACGAGCCGCGCGGCATCCACCAGAGTCCTAGGGCAGCCGCTTCACCAGCTCGGGTCGCCCGTTTCACCCTTTCACAGGCTCGGGGTCCCGGGTACCCCGCAGCCCCCTCCCCTCTCCAGCCCCTCCCTCCTCCGGCTGCGCCTCCACATAATAAGGCCCGGCCCCCACCTCGGGGCTGCTCTCGGCGCCGCGGCAGCCCAGAGGCCTGCGTCTGAGGGCGGCCGGAAGCTCTTCGTGCCCCCAGCCCGCGCTCCGGGATCCAGCATCCGAGCGCGCCCCGCGGCCGGGCCCCTTCGTCGGCCAACCCCCCGCTCCCACTCGCTCCGGAGAGCAGCCCCGGCCCACGCCAGCCGTGGAAGCGACACCGCCCCCAACACACCCCTTTCAAGCCTCGCCCGTGCCCGGCCCCGGCCCCCTCTCGGCCCGCCACCCCCGCGCGCCCGAAACCCCCTCAGCCGCCGCCGGCGGAGTCCCTCAGCCCGACCCCCACTTACAGATCTTGCCCCGCAGGCTCTGCAGCACTCGGACCTCGCGACAATCCTCGTTCCCAGCCTCGGGCTCTGCCGTCGAAATCGCTGCCGGCGCCTGGGAAGAAGCCGCAGCAGCAGGCGTCGCCGCCGCCGCCATGGTGCCTCCCGGCCCGTGCCGCAGCCCCTCCGCCTGCGTAGCCGGGCGGGGCGGAGCCCAGCGGCGGCCTAGGCCCGG
>NW_004624730.1:18089914-18119548 GCF_000247695.1 Heterocephalus glaber | reverse complement strand
CCCCCCCCCCGCCTCCGGGATTTGGCCTGCTGGGCCAGGGACCTGACCGACCCCTGGCTTGTGGCGCTGACTAATCGTGGACTTCAGTCGCAGCTCTGAGCAGCCGTGAAGCCCTTTATCTTCCTGTGATACCCAAACCCAATGGGAATTGGGCTTCCCCCACGAACCGGTCTCCAAGTCTCCTAAAGCTCCAGGAAAATGCGACTCCTTTCAGTCAGGGAAACTCTCCTTGAAGGAAAACAGAATTGGGCAGTTTAGTGGACATCAAAATTACCTTATACAAAAGGAAGAGTGAAGAGATGTATGAGACGCCCTAACAATATCCTCATGCTCCCTCCACGGAGCCAAACATGACATACACGAACCCTTAATCTTGAGGAAGAACCATTACCAGCAAAAGCTGGTGCAGGAAATGGGCCCCAGACCCCGTTTTCAGCAGGAGTGTAGCATCCGGGGATCCTCCCATAAATTCGGAAGCATTCGCTACCTAACTTGTGTATTTTGGAATCACAAAGGGTTAAGAAGAGTACCCTGCCATAAGTTAAAAAGTTGATTGGCCCTAGAAATTCGTAAATCCTCAACTAATTGTTAGCTTTATCTCAAGGGGACTCTTTACAGTGAGTAAACTGCATGAATAATACCCTGGTATGTGATGAGGAAGATGATTTCCTGGTCTTGAGGTTGTTAACTACGCTGCCCTAAGAAGGAAGAAAGCGTGACTTAATAGGGCAGGGTAGTTCTTTACCAGCAACAACAGGAATCAGTCAGTCACCATCAACAAATACTTTTTTTGTGTTTTTTGGGTTTTGGGGGGTTTTTTTGGTACTGGGGATTGAACTCGGGTCCTTGTGATTGCAAGGCAAGCAGCAGAACCACTGAGCTAAATCCCCAGCCCGAACAAATACTGTTTTGAGGATCAGACACAGGATAGCCTTAGAGATTGAGCAGTGGCCAAGGTGAGGAGAGACCCAGCCCTCCAGCAGCTCAGTCTGTGGGAGAGACAGAAAAGGGCAGAGGCCCTGGGAAAAAAGAAGTAAGCTGGGGAAAAGCAAAGAAGGCTTGCGGAGAAAATGTGCTCTTGCGCACTCTTACAGGGAAGGGTAAACTGGAGACAAGTGGGAAGAAGCAGAAGTGGACCAAGGAGGAGAAACCATTTCCACAGAGGCAAGCAGCTAGGGAGGGTGGCTTGAGTTAGATATGTGTCTGGCGTTGAGGAGCAACTCTTGCAGTTCTGCCTATGTGGGGTTTGCCCCTGTTCCCCCATGTGATCTTTATGTGTCAGGACAAAGGAAATATCCCTCCTTTTACGTGGACGTTCTGCTGTCATTTCAAACAAGAACAAAACTTACTTCCTTTCCAAATTGAAGTTCATAAGTTGTTACTGGAGCTAAAATGACTCTTTCTTAGCCCTTATCCCCACTCTTTTGTTGCATAGCCATATCCTTCTCACTACTGAAATCTCTTTTCTCTCCCCCTCCTTTCCACACACTGTCATTCCTCTTGTTAAATCATCCTCACTTGTGAATGTCCACATCTTATAGTTTTGTTTTTGTTTTTAAGGCTTTTTAGATTCGGGCTAGAGCCTCATTCTACCCTTTCACGCATGCAATGTTTGAGCAAGTTATTCAACCTTTCTGAATGTGTTTCTTTAACAATAAACTAGAAATGCTATCCTGATTCATTTCTTTGAAGGGTGGCCCTTAAGATTAGATAATTATTGAAAGAATATGTGTGTAAGCCTGGTGTAGTGGCACACACCTGTAAACCCAGCACTCCAGAAACTGAGACAGGAGAATCACAAGTTAAAGCCAGCCCAGGCAATTCAGGACTTAGCAAGACTCTATCTCAAAATTTTTAAAAAAGGGAGGGCTGCATATGTAGCTCAGTGTGAAGGCCCTGGGTTCAATTCCCAGTGTGTGTGTGTGTGTGTGTGTGTGTGTGTATGTGTGTGTGTGAGGGGGAGCATATGTGAGGCATCTAGAAGGGCTAACTCAGTAATGGTAAATGTCACTTTATGCTCTTGACCAAAACTCCTGCAATAGCTCTCCCCTGCCAGGCATGATGGCACACACCTGTAATCACAGCACACAGAAGCTGAGGCAGGAGGATCACCACAAGTACAAGGCCAGCCTGGGCTACATAGCGAAATCCTCTCTCAAAAATAAATAAATAAATAAAACAAAATAATAGACTCTCATCCCCCTCATCTATATACCACTTAAATTAATCTTCTTAAAGCAAAAATTCGAGCTTGTCATTTGTATGGTCAAAAAAAAGTCAGTGGCTTTATTCATCCCATCAGCAAACAAGCAAGTGCTTGCCTCAGGTCATTAACAGTGCTAGAAATGACTAAAGAATAAAGTTCAGATTTCTCAGCCAAGTGTCCAGGGTTGGGACTGGACTGAGCCTACCTGAGCGCTCTTATCTCAGCTGAACTGAGTCACTTTTCCCACCAGCCTACCTCTTCAAAATAGCCTCCTGGCCTGGGGATTTAGATCAGTGGCGCTGTGCCTGCCTTGAGAGCGCAAGGTCCCAAGTTTGATCCCCAGTGCCAAAGGGAAAAAAAAGAGTAGCCTCCCTTCTGCCTGGCCGAGTAGCTGCCTCATTGGCCTATAATACTCTGTCATAGACAGAGGTTCTTATCTGAACAGTGTGTGGCAGTGATCACTTTCTTTTTTTTTTTTTTTTGGTACCAGGGATCGAACTTGGGCACGTCCGCTTGGAAGGCAGTCGGTGGAACCACTGAGCTAAATCCCTGGCCATGTGATCACTTTCTACTCAGTATTGTATGAACCTATATCCTCATTTTATCTCTTCTTCTACATTCAATTTTTTAACTCCAATATTTCAGTTCTGTGAATATATTAAATGAATGGGTAGAACCATATTATCTCACTTAACTTCCTTTATTCTGTAGACTTGAAGTTTTCCTGTTTTGAAAATTCTGGCTTGTGTTTATTTTTTCATTATCATCCCAATTTTAGTATATGTGCTACCAAAGTGAGCACGTGTTTTTTCATTATCATACTTGTCCAAAGAGCTAAAATAGGGATGGAATGTAAAAGTTTAGTAATATCCAAATCCAAATCCATAATTTGACACTAAAAGCTAGTTTTTAAAGGTTTGCTCCTTTCTTTAAAACATCAATGCCTGTACCAGATTCTTCTGATTTCCCTTATTTTAGCTGTACCCCATGTAAATAATTCTATTACTGAGTTATAACTAAAAGTATGAAAACAATTTTGCGTGAAATGACACTCTACCTTTTTTTTCCCTTCCAGGCAATCTTCTAGTGGAAGATTTCAGAATTATCACTAAAACCCCCAAACTCTCTTATTCATCTGAACTCACTTCTCATTACTCTATTTCTCAGTAAACATTTCAGGACATAAATTTTTTAGCTGATACTGGCCTATGTTGATGAAATCTTTAGAAGAATCAACGTTTCCTTCATATAAAATATTTGGGAAATAGTTTTGTAGATTAATAAGGCCTACAGTACAATCATAAGATGCTTTTATATCTCATTGCCCTTGTGTTGTATTTTAAACTCATTTAAAGTTCCTCTCATTTCTTCATGATGTTTAGTAACTGGAACAATATTGCATCACACACAAACTTGCACTTCACTTCCTTCCTCAAATTATTAATGAATGTGTTTAGAGGCTATCACTTCTATCTTTGCCCTTCTCCATTCTGAGGAGCAACCATTCACAGTTTTGTTTTTTCCTATTTCTTCACCAATTTTCAACCCATTCATTTGTTTTCACTCATACATTGGCTTACTCTGCGGTGGCTGATGTAGGAAAGCTGCGTTGTTTCTTAAGAATAGATCTTGCAGCTAGAACTAAAGACAGCATATTTTTGAAGCACCCATGAGCCTATAACATGGCATTATAAGGGGGTATCTCCTGGACCCAAGTTATTTATTATCTTTTGTTCTGGTGAGTGTAGGGAAGAGAAATGTGCTTGCTATTTAGTATTTAAATGTAGATCATTTTCATAAGTCTGTGTACTTGAGAGGCAGAACTATTTCTGGCATACTGGGGGTGGGGAGGCAAGTTCCTTTGGTCTCTGACTTGATTTCCTCGTTCATCTCATCTGAGTGCTGTTTATGTAGTAAACCTTATTCACTCCCTTGCATTATATAAACAATCACTAAATTCAATCAATATTTTTCTTTTTTATAAAGTTGGGGTGGTGGAAGGTGATAAATGATCTTAAACATTCAGAGAAACTTTAACATTTTACCTCAAAATGAGATGAAGCCATGACAAAACGGTGTCCAAAAATGTGGGAAAATTTCTATCCTAAAGCCTGTAGCTGTCCAATTCCTCTATTTAAAATATTTTAAAATATGTTCAGCTCCCGAAAGAGAATGCTTAGGGCCTGAATATTGGAACATGGATGTTGATGCCCTTAGGTCAGTAGGACTTCAGTTATTCCAATGTCCCCTTCCTCTTGAACTATGTTAGCATATTCTCTGTACCCCCAGGGCACTCTTTTGGTCATTTTAGACTGATAAGACATTGGCTGTAGAAAGGAAACTGGAAAAGTTGGGCAATTGTGCATTTATTTCATCTCCTACTCAGTATTCAGGAAGTTTCTTTATTTGTCTGGGCAAAACTGACCACTTGTCATGAACCCTGGAGGCACGTTCCATTTAGTCAGTGACAGCCTCAGCAAAGGACCTCAGGCCATGGCCCGCTCATTTCCAGGCTGTGAGGATGTAGCTAAGGTCTCTGGAGGTCAGAACCCTGTTATTCAGCCTGGCTGTCACACATTTGAGTTGACATTTCCAGCAGTCAAGGGAGCATGGAGCTGGAAACCCACCTAGCTGTGTTCATGGCAGGTTGGAGATCCAGGTGTCATTTCCCAGTCCACTCCTGGGATAATTAATCCTGACTACTACCTTGATTGACTTAAGAGACACCAAGGAGATTACTAACCATGACTTTACATCTGGTCCCTGGCTTTCTCCCCTCTGGATGTTTCCCTGCTATCTACTTCCTAAATCCCATAAATTGAGTAGATTTCTTCTGCCCTGCCCTTCACCATGATGTTTCTCCCTTGGAGCCAGCTGACCATGGACTGAAATCTCTGAAATGCTGAGCCAAAATAAACCTGTCCTCCTTTAAGTTGTGAGTATCAGGCATGTTGTCCCAGCAATAGAAAGCTGACTGATAAATCTCCTCAGTGTCCCTGGAGAATAATTCAGTGGTAATATGATAAATAATGCCCTTGAGTTCTTTTGAACTCTCACAAAAGAGAAAGGAGACTTGGGTGGAGCCAAAAAGAGCTGTTTATAGAGCTGACCCAAAGCCCTGCCTTGGAACAGCAGTCAGGGTGGAGGAAATCTGAATCAGAAATGAGGACTGAGAGTCAAGATTGCAGGTCCAAGGGGAACTCTGCAAAACACAGGAGCTGTGAGTTGAATGCTTACTCCATACTAGACTCTTCATGAGGCCCTATACAAGTTGATATCATTGGTGTTTATTATTGGTATTCCCATTTCACAGGTGATGTCTCAGAGCATAGAAAGATTAAAGAACGTCATGAATAGGTCAGAAGTTGATAAATAGAATATCTGAGATTTGATCTGACATAGTCTGACTGCAGTTCACATTCCTAATCATTCCACCCCATTCCCATCTTAGGAAGATCCATCTCCCATTGGGCAGTTTTTCAGTGATGAGGGTCTGTCTGGTGGAGACCAGCTCTGGGAGGCAGCCGATTCTGATGATTAAAACAATTTCTGAGCAGCTTCCATTATGTTTTTTTGGGCCAGGGATTTAGCTCAGTGGTTACACCACCTGCCTTGCAAGTGTAAGGACCCAAGTTCGATCCCTGGTACCCAAAACAAACAAACAAACCAACTGCTAACTATCATTGTGGTTTTTTAGCAAAGCAGCTTTTGGGGGGGGGGGTTACCAGGGATCCAACTTGGGACCTTGTTCTTGCGAGGAGGCAGGCATCAGAACCACTGAGCTAAATCCCTGGCCCATCCATTATGTTTTTGATATGAAAACTGATTGTGAGTTTATCCACAAATCAACAGAAACCTGGCTCCAAAAGAGGCTCAGGAGAATTTTATTTGAGCAAAGGGTGCAGGCAGATCCTGGGGACCAAAAAGTTCTCCAGAACAGTAGCCCCTAATAGAGGGGCAGGGCAGCTCCTTGGAGGAAGAGCCAGCCATTGTGTCAGCAACCAGTTCATTATATAAACAGTATTCAGTAGGCTATCAAATAATTTTATTTCCCCCTCCAAGACCTCTTCTATCTTTGTTTCTGATTTCATACATGTTATACCACTTTTTTAGCCACTCTCCATTGCCAAAAATGTCGTTTCAATAATGTAAGTATCTGGTTCAGAATAATAATCAAAACATCTTGTTTCATTGTTAAAGTTTCTCCCTCCTCTGATTCAGACCCGCCCCAGGCTGGGAGGTCAACAGCAAGAGAGAAGGTAGAAAGAATGTTACTCCTTGCCTTTTATCTGGGCCAGTACCTTCAGCTCTGACAGAGGTTGCTGGCTCCTCTGGGGGAGGTGGGGCCCAGCAAAGGAGGGGACAGGGGAATGGCCCATCTTAGATGGTATGTCCCAGCATGGCCTGCCATTGCTGCTTGGGGTCTGCTGATGAGGTCCACCAGCACCTCCTTCTTTGGACGGAGCTCTTTAAGTGACATCTCCAAGTCCATCCCCCCTGAACGTCTATGCTCACCCTCCACCTTCCATGAAGGAAAGCTTCTTCTCAAGGCCTCTCTTCCACTCTCATCCTTTCTCTCCCTTCCCCCTGCCTGAGGGCATTAGCCTCTGTCTCTTGCCTTTAGACTTCTCAGGTTTGTCACAGTCTAAGTGCTGCGAGGGGTCCCTTGCTGGGCACTTTCACTTGTCTTGAGAAGAGAAGAAACACTTCTTGCCTTTACCAGTGAGAGGGGCACACAGAGATGTTACCTATTTTTGGCAGGAATACTACAAAAGCAATGCTGGGTTCTTCTCAGTGCATCTTATCAGGAAGCACGAAGTGAACATTTTTACCATTGCTAGTGATGTTACTTTGATTCCTTGGTTAAGGCAATGCCTATCAAATTTGTCCTCTGTATAGCTGATAGCTCTCCATGTAAATAATAAGTATCTTGTGGGTTAGGACTTTAAGGTTTTGTAAAAGTAGATTTTTCTCCCCAAACATTAGATGAATTTCACCTTTGCCTATCCAAATACCCACTGCAGAAACTAGGGAGTCTTCACTTTATTCTCTTTCTTACCTTTTTTGTTCAATAAACAAATCCTGTAGATCCTTGCCCTTAATGTTATTCAAATCTATCTTCTTCCTCATTCCCACTTGCACCATTTAACTCAACTTCTTGTCATCTTTCTTGAGCTACTAGGACACAACCTAAGCAGGATCTCAACTTCCTATGTATTCCTCTCCCCACATTGCTACCACAATTGTCTTTCAAAAACTGGTAATCTGATTATATTATTTTCCTGCTTAAAACCATTAATGCAGATGTTGCAAGCTGGAAGCTCTCAGGCAGTGAGGGGAACCATATGACCCATGTACTACAACTCTGCATTAGTCAGCTGTAGCTGATGTGACAAATACCCCAAGCCAGATAGTTCAAACAATACACATTTATTTCTCACAGTTCTGGAGGCTGGAAGTCCAAGATCAAGGTGCTGGCTGATTTAGTGTCTGGTGAGACTCTTCTGGCTTACTGACGGCTGCCTTCTGACTATGTCCTCAAATGGTCTTTTCTTGACACATACATGCAAATGGAGTGGGAGCTCTCTGGTGTCTCTTCTCATAAAAACAATAATCCTATCCAATCCCCCCTCACAACTTCATTTAAACTTACCTCTTTCATCACACTAGCTTGAAATACAGCCGTAGGGTTTCGACATAAATTTGAGAGAGACATAAATAGTCCCTCTGTAATACACTCCTCTACTATCTCCCTTTCTCATACCCATGACAGACACTGCCAATCAATCATTGTATTCTGTCTTACCAAATTTGGATAAACCTCAAGTCATTGAGTCCAGCCTTCTCAAGGTCAAATTCTCTCTTACAGCTAGGATATATACATATGACTCAGTTTCTCCCAGGGTTCCAAAGACATGAGAGGCCACAATTCACAGAAATGTGAAGAAGAAGACATTGTTGCTGATGGTGGCATGGCACAGCAGTAGAGGTAGAGGCCTGGACCACTGTACAAACCCTGTACAAACCACAGTGCTGTGGATATTGACCAGATGTGTGATCTAGGTATTTTTCCCTGTTGAAAAACTTTCCAATTTGACTCTGACTCCCCAAGGGATTCTTGGTGACTCAGCATGTTTAAAGCATCCATTTTATGTTTCAACTAAACAAGAGGGTCTGTTGTTTCAAGCAAGAAGTCTGCTACATTGCTGCACTCTTCGTGCCAACGTGCAGAGCTGTCTGTGGTTCCCTACCTGTGCCAGGTGGCTGCTTGCTGATGTTGCCATGCTTCTACTGCTCCATGTCCAAGATTCTCTCTCACCTCTATCCCTTGTGCTAGCAGCTAGGAGACTTCAAACTACAAGCAATAGAAAAACTTACAGGAAGTGGCTTAAATAAGTACACTCTATTTTCTTCATAAAACATAAATCTTCACTGTTTAAAAAAATTAAACATAGGTCTGGGGATTTAGCTCAGTGGTTCTGCCACCTGCCTCGAAAGCGCAGGGTCCCAAGTTTGAGCCCCAGTACCAAAAAAAAAAAAAAATTAAACAGAATTACCATATGATCCAACAATTCCACTTCTGGGAATTTATCCAAAAGCAGGATCTTAAAGAGGCACTGTTACATTCATCTTCATAGCATTATTCATAGCAGCCAAAAAGGCGGAAATGATCAAGTATCTATTAGGAGATGAACTAACTAGGTATCTTCTCCTTAAATCTTACGATCATTATGAATATAACTGTCTTGGTCCAATCAACAGTAATACTCATGGGCCTAAGGATGGACACTCTTTGCTTAGTAATCATAACTAACCTGCATGATTACCTGAGATCTGAGGTCTGAAGGAAATCTATGTTCGCTTATGAAAAAGAAAAGGAGTCAATGTCCATATAGTAGATGAACTCTGCCTGCCATGCCAATATACATACCCATCTTTCAATAATATTCAAGTTCAATTGAAAATATTTCAACACATTTAATGGCTAAGGTTCACCATATATATATATATATATATATATATCTGCATTCATTGGGATGCTCATAACATATTTACCATTGCTATTTGTTTACTTGTGTATGATATTCTCAAAGACAAAACAATATTTTGTCTTTGCTTCACCAGTGCATAGGAAAGATAAGAGACATAGAAGGCATCTACTCAGTATTTGATAAATGAATGAGTAAGCAAATAGATGAAGTAGCCTGTTCAGAGAAACTGGTAACAAATGAATCCAAATTCTGAATTTAAAGTTCACAAGGGAAACTAGAGGGAACCACACAACCAGCTTGGATGAGGTTTGCTTTGCTGAAAGTTCAGGTGCAGAGAAAAGGTAATGTTTCAGAAGTCAGATGAGGAAGGAGAAAGGGAGAGAGGTGAGGTCTGGGGTTTGCAATCCTCACCCAAGCAAGGTCCTGCGTGTCACAAACAGCTCATCTTTGGCAGAGTTAGCCAAAAACACAGAAGCTCATAGGTTGTGTGCTATTGCCTAGTAGTGGCTTAGATCTAAATATGTTCAATATTTTTGTGGGTTGTTGTAGAACCTGGGAAACTGATTTCAAAATTGCAAGATGTGGTAATACTTGTTATTATGATCAAATCTCCAAATTCACATATCAGCCTGTGGCTGTAAATGAACTCCTGATAATATCATTAACCCAGACTTCTCAATGCGGACTGTGAAATCTTGACTGTATGTATAAGCTTTGGACTGCATTCCTCCAGTCTTTTTGTTATGAAAGGAAAAGAAAAGAATCCCTGTTTGTTTAAAACCACCCTTTGTCAGTACCAGAAGCCAACAGCCTGCTCTTCTTTGTTACAAGTTTGACTTGTGCACATTATGAGCTGATATTATTAACCTGTGTTTTATAGTCCAATGGACAGTAGTCTTGCATCGTCACATGGTAGCCCTGCCTGTCATTTGCTGCTACTGAAAAGCAGATCTCCACTAAAGGCAGATGGTGGCCTCCGAAGATATTTATTTTTGGTGGCATTGGTGCTAGGACTGAGCCTGTTGGCAGTCTTCCTCTGGCACTTTGACCTGCTTCCGAGTACTTGGTATGTCCCTACAGAGATATATAAAGGTTTAGAACAGGCCTGCCCAATATCTTGGCCCTCACAGTTGAGGGCCCAACACAAGAGGAAATGCCTGACCTGACCTCCCCAGGCCAGAGCTGTGGGTAGCACCTCTACCACATGTGCTTCTTGGCTTTAGTCTAAAAGAGAGATCAGGAATGTAAAAAGAAAATGAAGCCCTCCTAACATGTATAAGGTTAGTATTTTCATAAGTTGCATTGTATCTAGTTCTAAAGACACTGGTATTTGTTTCATATAAATATAGGACTAAATTTCAGAGAAAAGACAAGGATAACCACAATAAGAAATAGAAATTTTGGGCTGGGGATTTAGCTCAGTGGTTTTGCTGCCTGCTATGCAAGTGCAAGGACCTGAGTTCAATCCCTAGTACCAAAACCCCCCCCAAAAACAAAATGAAACAAGAAATAGGAATTTTGATAAGTTGGTTGTCTATTTGAAATAATGGAATCAAAATGGCCATGGAAAATGTAAAAATTCTGGTTTGTTGTGCTGTTGTTTTAAGTTATGCAAGGTAGAACCTTAGGACTGAACCATGGGGCTGACCATGTACAGAAATAGAACAGGGATCTGAACAGAGATGGCTGAGGCGGACACCAGGGAGATTGGAATTAAATTCTCAAGGCACTGAAGACAGCGCTTAGAAGGAGGGTCAAATATGCCAGCTTCCCTCAACACTTTTACCCCAAATCAGGGGTCACCACCCTCCCCAATCCCACCCACAGACAGGTGGTACCATTCTGTGGCCTCTTAGGAACAGGGTTGTAGAGCAGAAGGTGAGCGGCAGGCAAAGAAGCCAAGCTCCATCTATAGTATTTACAGCTACTCCCACACTGCTCGCATTACCGACTGAGCTCCACCTCCTCTCAGCTCAGCAGCAGCATTAGATTCTCATAGGGGCATTAACCCTACGGTGAACTGAGCACATAAAGGATTTAGGTTGGGTGCTCCTGATGAGAATCTAATCCAGAACCCACAAATCCAGTCTGTGTTCCCAAAAGGGTTGGGGACCACTGCCCCAAGTAATCCTTCTTAATGAGTATTTTATCTGCAACAAAATGAAACAAAATTACTAGTACTGTAGTCTGTAAAAGTAATGGGAGGAGTGAGCTGGGAAGAGAGATAGGTTCAGAGAATTTTTTAACCCTGAGCAAAAGGAGAGTAGCCAAGATTGCCCATTGTGACCATATCTTAAATGTGACAGTTGTTTTATTTGAAGCGCTAGTTATATATTTCCATATTAATATTTCCATATTAAGAATAAAAATATTAATAAGGTCTTTCCATGAATTTTCTAGAAGCTTCTAGATTCAATTCTTTTTTTCCATAGGGCCTAGAATTCTACAAGAATTCTCCCACCTAAAAAAGTTTTTAGGAAACTGATTTCTATGCTTTGCCTGATTTTTTTTTTGGTACTGGGGATCAAACTTGGGACCTTGTGCTTTTGAAGCAGGCACCGGAACCACTGAGCTAAATCCCTGGCCCTGCCTGAGATTATTGTTTGTTGTTTGTGTGTGGTGCTGCTTAAGAATTAATACAGCAGGGCCAGAGATTTAGCTCAGTGGTTCTGCCACCTGCCTCGCAAGTGCAAGGTCCCGAGTTTGATCCCCGGTACAAAAAAAAAAAAAGAATTAATACAACAAATGTGAAAACAATGTTTAAAATGAAAAAAGCTTCTTTCGTTTTGTCATTGGCAAGGAATGATGTAAAGAAACTCCCCTTTTTCCATTTTTCTGTCTCCAGGTTTCTTGACTATGACACTGTTGACATGTTGGCTGGGATAATCCTTTGTAGGTGGGACCGTGCTGTGCATTGCAGGGGCCCTGCTCACTAGATGCCTTTAGCATCTCTCAATTGTGACCCTTGAAATTCTCTGTAGATATTGCCAAATGTCCTCTGGGAGACAAGGTGACCACTAGATGAGAATTCCTGCTCTATTTTAATACATCTCTTATATAATGGCAGAGTCTTCGTGTTTGTGAACCTGACAAAGCAGAGACCTGTGTTGTTTAGTGCCCAGTGGGTTCAAAGAAGCCGGCTCGGGCTGAGGGATTTAGCACAGTGGTTTCGCTGCCTGCTGTGCAAGCACAAGGACCAGAGTTCGATCCCCACTACCAAAAAAAAACCAAAAAAAAAAAAAAAAAAAAGAAGCAGGCTTGATAGCAATTCTACTAAAATCTTAAGGAATATAAATGAGATCCAAGTATGTAATCCAGAGCAATTCTTACCATAATATTTCCCTTCTTATTTTCTCTAATATCCAACAATACCAGGATCCCTTGCTCCCTTTCTTCAGAATAAATGCTCTTTCATTCCTCTGCCCTTCTCCCTCTCCCCCTGAATGTCTCTGGACACATTTATAGTCCTGCTATAGTTCCTTGCAAGAGAAGCTTGCCTTTTATTCATTTCTCCTTAATATCTTCCTATATAGCTTTTGCCTTTGCTATCCCCTTCCCATTCCCCTAAATTTGCATCCAAATTCCCAGAGATCTGGTCTGGACCCTCCAAGCTCTTCTGTGCAGTTGTGTGTGGGTGGATGGGAGGAACCAAGCAGCCCAAGCAGCACCCAATTTAGCAGTGGAGAGGAGGCTGGAAAAAGCTGCCAACACTCATGTGTGGAGGGCTGAAGATTTTTTTTAACCCTGCTCACAGATGTGAAAAGATGTAGCATCTTAATTTCTCTAAAGTTGTTTTTCTGAGCCCCCAACCACTGAATAGAAGGGAAATAGTCTGATGAAACAATTTAAATAAACGTCAGGTCCATCTCTTTAGGTTAAAAAAAAAAGCCTAGACTCATATATATTTTCTATCTGCCTCTCTCTCTGTGTATCTCTCTGTCTCTGTCTGTCTCTCTTTCTGTCTCTCTCTGTCTCTCTCACTCTCTGATCTTTTTTTTTTTTTGGTACCAGGGATCAAACTCAGGTCCTTGTGCTTGAGGAGCAGGCGGCGGAACCATTGAGCTAAATCCCTGGCAACTCTCTGATCTTTTTGAGATGGTATTTGGGTCTGTGATAGACTTGTGGCTAATGGACTCTGTAGAGACAGGAAGAAGACGGGATTCCCAGACCCTTGCAGTATCATCTGCCTCCTTGCTGATTTCTGCTTTGGGTTGCTAGTCTGGATACATCTTGTGTTCCATCTTAGAAAGTGACAGTGGTTCCATCCCTGGGAATTTGGGGTGCACATGTTGTTGAGGCTGTATCTACAGTAACTGTTGTCTGGTCCTCCCTTGCTTGGAAGGGCTTGCTTGTGCTCCATGATGAGTCAGCCACTGCTCTGGCTGCTGCTGCAGACCCCACGTCTGCCATCTGGCTCTTCCCTAGAATGTTCACCCCCAGCCTTGCTGCTGACAAGAATGAAGGTCTGCTGGCTTTCAAGTTGCCTATTTTCCAGGCCTCTTCTCTGTTGCATGTCGAAACTCCCTGGTCCAGTGTTGTACAAACTGGTCCTGAGGGCAGCCCAGAAAATTACATGCTGCTCTTCACCCTTAACAACCGTGCTGTAGCCACTCCTAAGGTGGTGCCAGCAACCTGGAAGATGAGGTCTTGAGATGTCCTCACCCCTCTTCCCCTTCGTAACAAACCCCCTTGCTTTGGGCAGATTCGGAGAAGGGAGATGAGATTCATCTCTGATGCTGGCCTCTTTTGTCTCTTTCCCTTCTTTCCACCATAGTTCAGTAGAACTGCCAAAGCATCTCCCTCTCCCTCTCCCTCTCCCTCTCCCCCCACTCCCCTCTCTCTTCCAGTCTACTCCAGGACTTCCCAGGGCAAAGCCCCAAGGTCAAATTGGCTCTGGATATGCCAATGAGAGAGATAAAGAAATCCAGAACAACTTTTCTCTCTCTTACAAAGCCTAGGTTTTTAAGTTACCCAAAAAGTTCTAAAATCCTATTTAGAAACTGGGAATTAACTTTTTCCTCCTCTTTCTTTTGCTCTTTTTAAATTTGCATTCTTCCTGTAACAATCCTAAACTTCCCTGAGGCAATTGGAAATCCCCAGAAGTATGCGGGTCATTGTCAGAAAAAAAAAGAAGCAGCATTTTCATGTATTTCAAAATGATATTATCACCATGACATACGTGATACTTCACCTACCTTATGTCACATTCTAATCTGGTTGTTCCCTGGAGGTCTGCAACCTGAGACCACAGCTCTGTGGCTAGACCACATTTGTCCAGTCAATGGCCGGAAGAGTACAGGTTTCCATACAGGAAACCAGAACTCCAAAGGCAAGTCTTAACAGGCAGGAAAGAGGGTGTTTTACCATCTTTAAGGATTGGAACTTGGGACTAGGACAGTCTCCCAAATGTGGGATACTTTTCATTCCCAAATAGGGTCATCCTCTCTAAAGGAGAACTTTTACTAGGGCCATGCTTTCCTGATTCTGCAATTCAGAAGATCAGCATAGGGGCCGGGGATTTAGCTCAGTGGTTCCACCGCTTGCCTAACAAGTGCAAGGACCCTAGTTCAATCCCCGGTACCAAAAAAAATATTTCTCAGAAGATCAGCATAGCTGAATGCAGTGGCACAGGCCCATAGTTCTGGCTACATGGGAGGCTGAGGCAGGAGGATTGCAAGTTTAAGCCCAGCTTGGGCAACTTAGCAAGATGCTGTCTGAACATACAATTTTTGGGGGCGGGTACTGGGGATCGAACTCAGGTCCTTGCGCTTGCGCAGCAGGTGGCGAAACCACTGAGCTAAATCCCCGGGCCCCGAAAATACAATTTTATAAACGACTGATATAGGTTGATATAGGTCAATGCTCCCATGGTTCAATCCTCAGTACCGAAAAAAAAAAAAAAAAAAGCTTAAAAGTCTTTTTAGTGGGAAAACGAACATAGGGTAGCAACCTTTTATTTTGCCTATAAGGATGTAACCACTATTTGTTGTATATTTGCCTTGTCAAAGTTTCTTTTTTGGGGGTGTTGTTGTTGGTTTTTGTTGTTGTTGTTGTTGTTATTGTTTTGGAGATAGTGTCTCACTACATAGTTCAGGGTGATCTTGAACATAATCATCCTGCCTCAGCCTCCTAAATGCTGGGATTATAATCATGTATCACTACGCCAGGAAAAATTTCTTTCTTTTCTTTCTTTCTTAAAAAGGACCTTTAACACTTAAAATCTGGTCATTTTATCTTAAGGAATAAATCATTTATAGCCACTTGAAATGGCCTGGAAAGGCATGGGGCAAAGGCATGGAATGGTGGCAGGAAAGGGAGAGGGGTGATGTCCACCCCAGGGTGGCAGGGTTGCTTCTTGCTTATGGGATCTATGGGAGGCTTGGCTGAAAGGACGATACAGCAGGTCCTTGGAGATCCTTGAGCAGCAGGACAGGAGTTAGAAAGTCAGCTTTGAGAGTCAGTTTTTGATTGCTTCTTGAGAGGAGAACAGACACAGAGAAAGCCATGCTTGGGAAATTGAAGTCATAGGTCTGTTAAATTTCTGATGGGACTGCTTCATTTTGAGAGAGAGAGAGGGAGAGCCCATCCCAGCCTTGAGCTGAATGAATTGTCATGTACAATGAGAGGTAAAAGGGCCACTTCTTCACATCACATCTGTTCATTACTGTGTGTACTGCTGCCTATGAAGGAAGGGGCAATGTTAAGAGTGCCACAAACCCTCCTAGTAAACTAGTAGCCTTTAGACATTTTAGACAATTTCTATCTCACCCACACATAACTTAGTCCATGTTTATGCAGGCTTTCTGCTTTTATTTACTGTGTCTTTATATTTGTGCTGTTAGTTGGTTTGTAATTTTTCTTTGAATTACTTAGCAGAAACTATAATTAATGTGAGCATTTCAGCAATATCTCTTTTTTCCACTACACCATAATGTGGATAAAAAGGTCCATTATTTTTCTCAGTATTATTTCTCCAGCACCAAAGCTGGGCCCAATATATGTAGATACTCTAAGTATTTGTTGGCTGAATAAATTAGTAAATGACTAAATGATGTACCTCCTGGAAGAGTGCTTGGCATCAAGTACCTTTTAATAAATTCCTTTCTCGATAGAGTCCAGTTATTTATTTATTTATTTTAAAAAACAGAGTGGACATCTTAAGAGACGCAGTCAAATACAGACAGATGGCCCGCACTGCTACTGGACGGCACGTGGTCTTGGTTTCTTTCCTTCCCCTGAGGCATGGTGCTAGCATAGTGCCACCTGTTGGATAAATTAGAAAGCCCAGCTTTTTGCACAATTACAGTACTTCCCTTTACTAATAAACACATTGCAGTCCCATCTAAGTTTTTTCTAGCATTTAAAACATTTTACATTTGGCTTCATTTCATCTGCTAAACTGACTATTTTCTTATACTTTATTAAATGCAGTATTGTCTTATTGCATTGTTCACATTTTAGGTAAAGGGATCTTACATACTTAAACTAAAATTTCTGTTACATGAAAGTAAATAGTGGAAGTATTAACAGAATTAATTGATGTGCCATGCATGAATCACTTGAAGATACAGATATCTGGAATGGAAATACACTCTCTAGTGATGGTAAGGCAATCTGTCCCTCTTTCTCTTCCTCCTTCCCTCCTTTCCTCTTTCCCTCTCTTTCTTCCTCTCTTTATTTTTTTTCCAGTTGAGGACTGAACCCAACGCCTTTGCACTGAGCTATATCTCCAGTCACCTCCCCCTTTTATTTATTTATTTATTTGTTTATTATTATTATTATTTTATTTATTTATTTATTTTGGTACCGGGGATCGAACTCGGGTCCTTGCACTTGTGAAGCAGGCAGCGGAACCACTGAGCTAAAGCCCCGGCCCCTCCCCCCTTTGTTTTTGAAACAGGGTCTCACAAAGTTGCTGAGTTGTCCATCTTGGGCTCAAGCTCTTGGTCTCCTGCCTCAACTTCCCATAATGCTTGGATTACAGGCATGTGCCACCACTCCTACCCTGATGATACTGTTATTGGTTAAAAAAATATTAAGAAACTTCAAGAACATGCAGTTTCTCTGTCATTATTATAAAATTTTATTATAATGGGAAAGCATGAAAATAATGGTTAATAGATCCATGTCTAAACCTGTTACTGATTATATTTTACAGGGGCATATATGTTTTAACACATTGTATGTCAAACACATGTACACTGTGGCCTATTTGTCCATTTAGGAGAAATGCTTATTGTCTCAAATGATGTTGAATTCCCATTGTCCCTTACCATGGGTTTTATCACTTCAATGTTCAAGTGGAATTGCTTCTTTCCACTTATGAAGAGTCTAGCAAACTGTTTCTATTAGAGTTTTGTGTTTTTGTATTTGATATTCTATTTTTTCTTTCCTTTCCTGTTTATTAGTTCCATATAAGCAATGGAATCTCCTTATGATTCTTTTATGGGGGGAGTATCTGTTTTCTTCTTATTGACTTTTAGGAAATATTTATATAAGAAAATAAGAACCATTTGTATGTATATGTGATGTGTTGCTATTGTCTTCTAGTTTTCCTGTGTGTGTTTGTGTACCCTTGCTTGTGGTATTTTATTTTATTTTATTTATTTTTTATTTTATTTTTTTGTACCAGGGATTGAACTTGGGTCCTTACGCTTGCGGGGCAGATGGCAGAACCACTGAGCTAAACCCCCAGCCTCTTGTGATATTTTATTGATTGATTTATTTATTTTTTGGTACCGGGGATCAAACTCGGGTCCTTGCGCTTGCACAGCAGGTGGCGAAACCACTGAGCTAAATCCCCAGCCCTCTCCTGTGGTATTTTAAATAGTTAAATATTGTCAACCTTTAAGAAACTGTACCCAATCTTTTCTTTTGTAGTAATTTTTTATCATCACTCTTTGGGTTCAGAACATCTTTCCTGTCTGGATATCAGATCTCTACACCCTGGTTTTTATTTTGTTTTTTTTCTAATTTTATTTTTCCATTGTACTGTACTTCACTTGAAATTTTTTTTTTTTTTTTTTTTGGTACCTGAGATCGAACTCACAACCTTGCACTTGCGAGGCAGGCACTGTACCATTGAGCTAAATCTGGCCCCTGAAATTTACTTTTATATAGTATGTGAACCAAGCAACACATATTTCCTCCAAATAGGCAATAATCTCAACACCTTTTGCTTAATAGATTATTTGCTTTTCATTGGTTTGTGTTTCTTCATCATAAACTAAATAAACTTAAACATGAATATAAATTGTATGCCTTTCATTTTTGTTCCCTTAAGAAGTCTGCCAATTATTGTGCCAACACTACATATTTTAAATCACAATAACTAATCAATACCTTTTGACGTAAATACTTTCTTCATTACTATTCCATTTGGAAATTTTTGTACTTACTCTTGGTTGCTTTTTCTTCCAGATGAAGTGTTAGAATCATTTTTCCAAAATATAACTATTAAAAGTTTGAAGCCAGGTGTGGTGGTGCATACCTGTCATCCCAGCACTTGGGAAGCTGAGGTGGGAGGATTGCTGCAAGTTCAAGGCCAGCCTGGACTACATAGCAAGACCGTGTCTCAAATTTTTTTTTATTTACCCATTAACACTCTATTCAATAATTTTTTTTGAGACAGGTTCTTGCTATGCAGGCCAGGCTGGCCTCAAACTCACAATCCTCCTACTTTGGCCTTCTGAGTGTTGATATTACAGGTATGCATCACCAACATCTTATTTAATAAATATATTAAGAGGATTGAAGGGCTGGGGATTTAGCTCAGTGGTGCTGTGCCTGCCTTGCAAGTGTAAGGTCCTGAGTTTGATCCCCAGTATGGGATGGGGGTAGGGAATTGATATGAGGGAGCATTAGCAACATCTATAAGTGTGTAATTTCTTATATTTGCAAGGCATTTTAAAGGTTTAAAAGGGCATCTCTTTTCATATTATCCATCATGGAGTTTCACAATACTTGGACATATGACAGCTGAGGCAGATGCAAAGTGTGTGTGTGTGTGTGTGTGTGTGTGTGTGTGTGTCTGTGTGTGTGTGTGAATATAAACCAGGATGGGGATCTGGAAGGATGAGTACAGACAGGGATCAGACTCTCATGAATTCAAATCAGAAAGTTAAAAGTTGTATTAAATTTTAAGGTAGAAATTGGGAAAGGAAATACATAGGATTTTTAAAAAAAGGCCTAGATGTACAGATCCCCATACTCTACGATAGGACTCAGCATATTAACAGGCACCAATCTGGCATCTGAGCGAAGTGCATCCTGGTTCCCAGGTCCCAGTTCCATGGGTCTGAGAGAGCAGCTCCGGACTGGATAACTAACTGCCTTTGCACAACTGGGAAGGCCAAGAAAAAAAGGAAATCAACCCACACCATTAAACATTGGGTTAAATATATATGTTTCATAATCATAGTCATTGGTGAATGTCTATTATTTATGCTTTTAGAAAACTTAAGAGATTTTAATCAGAAACTATTAAGGTCATTTAAATTAAATGTGTAAACTCTGTGCAGAGTTTGTTAGGTGAACTCAATTTGTTACATCTGTAAGTTCTATTTAATACAACTAATAACAACTTAATGAATTTAGTAAGATTCTGTTAAGTTTACGACTGTTCTGTGAAGCAGCAGAAAGATTTGAGAGAATCTGACATCAAATTTGTAAATGTTGTCTAAAATGATTATGGGAATTTCATTAAATGAGTTTGAATAGTTACTTTGCTCTAGGGAATGTAATCTTAAATTTACAAGTTAACTGAACATTAATTCAAGGGTGGGATCAAATAAGTTTTCTTATTTTTTACATATAACATATTTTTGGCCAGGCGTGGTGACACACGCCTGTAATCCTAGCACTTGGGATTATGAGGCGGAGGACGGCTGCAAGTTTGAGGCCAGCCTGGGCTACATAGTGAGTTCAAGGCCAGCCTGGGCTACATAGGGAGTTCAAGGGCACCCTGGACTACATAGGGAGACTCTGTCTCAAAAAACAAAAAACAAAAAACAAAACATATAACATACTTTTATATACTCTTTTAAACATATATGGATACAATAACCATATTCATTGACCGACTTTTAAAACAAAAAACTTTAAATAGAGCTTAAATGAATTGAATATGGATGTGTACTTTTTTCCATGCTCCAAGGTCTATGTTGAATGTTAAAAACTCATTTGTTTTAGGAAGATAAGCAACTCATTTAGATTTTCTCAGCACTGTTTTGGTTTTAAAACTTAAATCCCTGCATCCTGGGATCTTGGCGAATTGGGATGATTGGTCACCCTTTGTTGGCAGACACATTGTCTCTGTTTTACTTTTTCCTTGCTGGGACAAAATATCCAATACCTACAAGTTAAAGGAGGAAAGGTTTATTTTAGCTCACAGTTTGTAGAGATTTCAGTCTATAGTCAGCTGGCTCCAAGGGAGGGTACCATGGCAGAGGGGCATGACAGAGGAGAAAGTGCTCATGGCAAGGCAGGCAGGAACCAGCAGCAATCAAGGGAGTAGGAGGGATATAAGTACATATACACCCTTCCAGGCCACATCCATGGTGACCCACCTCTTCCAACAAGGCTTCAAGCTTCACCTCTTACATTCAGCTATACAACTGTCAGTAGACTAATCCAGTATCACATACCTGTGATCCAGTTACTCCCCAAAGCCTCACCTATGAGCACATGAGACTTTGGATGGACATCTAGATATAAACCATAAGAGGCTCACTTGCCCTTCACAATCTCTCTGTGGGAATTTGCTATACAAAGTGCACAAAGTTATCATCCTCATTAAAAAAAGCAGCAAACGGTCTCAGAAGTTAACATGACCCGTCTAGTGCCAGCAGTTCATTTATAGTTATCCTCCTTGCCAATGTTCTTCCTCCACTTTGGTTGATTAGCTTCTGAGATTTTCCTACCACATCCCAGTAGAGATCTTTCCTCCTCCTCCTCCTCCTCCTCCTTTTCTTCTTCCTCTTCTTATTCTTCCTCTTCCTCTTCTTCTTCTTTTTTTGAGAATGAATGCGATCATTTCTATTTTCACCTGGAGGATCCTTGAATTAGGATTAATACCTTCAGCAATGATTTTCTTCAAGTTCTTTTGTGGAGACATTCAGCATTCAGGCTGGTTGTCTCAGCCTTTGCACGACAGTAGAACTGGAAGTTATGAGAATGTTCAGAACATGGGTTTCTATGCATTCTAATAATATTACCGACTATTTAAAATGTTACTTTGTATAACTCACTTTTTATAACATATTTTTTGAGATATAATTCACATAGTAAAGAATTCACCATTTAAAATGTGTAATCCAATGACTTTTATACTGTACATTCATAGAGTTGTATGATCATCACCACAATCAGTTGTATATTTTCTTCATCCTCAGCAGAAACTCCATGCCCATAAGAAGCCACTCTCCATTTCCCTCCATTTCCTTGTCTCTCTTCCTGCTCCACTCTAGCCCTAAAGCAACTAATAATCTATTTTCTGTCCTTATAGATTTGCATATTCTTATGGTTGAAAGATATTCCATTGTATGTATATACCACACTTTATATTTTCAACAGATGATGGAATTTAGGTTGTTTACATACTTTGGCCATTATGAATAGTATTATGAAGATTTACCTTCAAGTTTGTTTGTAGACACATGTTGTCATTTGTCTTTGGTACTGTATATTCCTAAAAGGGGAATTACTGGGCCATATGATAGCTCGGTGTTTAATATTTTGAGGAACTTCCAGGAAGTTTCCAAAGAGCTGCACTGTTTAACATTCCTACCAGCAATGCACAGGAGTTTGAATTTCTCTGCATCCTCTGTCTTTTTTTTTTTGGTATCGGGGATAGAACTTGGGTCCTTGTGCTTGTGGGGCAGGAGATGGAACCGCTGAGCTAAATCCCCAGCTGTAACTCTTAATATTATCTGTCTTTTTAAAAAATTATAGCCACTCTAATGGATATGAAGAAATACCTAATTATAGCTTTGATATACATTTCCCTGATGTTGAACATCATGTACTTATCAGGCATTTGAATATCTTCTTTGAAAACAAATGTCCAATTTAGATCCTATGCCCAATTTAAAATTGGGTTGTCTATTGAGTTATAATGCTACTTTTTTTTTTTGTACTGGGGATCAAACTCGGGACCTTTTGCTTGTGAGGCAGGCGGTGGAACCACTGAGCTAAATCCTTGGCCTAAGTTGTAATACTACTTTATATATTTTAGATATGTACTTTATCAATACATTTTTTTCAAATATTTTTTACTCTTCTGTGGGTTTTTTTCATTTTCTTCATGGTGTCCTTTAAATCATGAAAGTTTTACATTTTGATGAAATACAATTTATCTATTTCTTTCCTTGTACTGCATGTGCTTTTAGTGTTATATCTAAGTTATAATTCACTCTTTTTTTTCAGATTGAACTCAGGGCCTCGCACCTGAGGCAAGCACTCTAACCTGAGCTACATCACCAGTCCCAGAATTCATTTTTAAAAGTTATCCTGATATGAAAGTAGTGTTTATTACATAATAGAAATTAATATACATTCTTTGTATGCATGTAAAGTAATTTAAGTACCATATATATGTAGATAGATACAGGAATATAGTAACTAGATAGTAAAAGAAAAAAAAAAGGTGTGATCCTCAACTCAACCTCATAGAACAGTAGTGGCATTTTCTGTTTTCTATCTGGGACAATTAAATTCAGGAGGGTGGGGTGGGGCTGAGAGGATGGACTTTATCCACGTGAATCACAACACAATTATAAAGAATCAACACTGAATGTGGCTTCCATGATATGGAAAAAGATTTCAGCAGGGAAAGGGTTAAGCCCAGAAAGCACTAAGAGGAGGTTTCCTAGGATTGGACTTGGGGTAAGAATTCAAAGTTTTACCCAGAGGCACCGTAAAAGGCATTTTGTGAATTGTTTAAACCCACAATCAGTGGAAAGTAGTTTTTCTTAGGACCAGACACTAGATGTCTCAGTTACATTGAGTCTGCAATGAGAAATACACGAATTGCAAAAAGAAAAACTAGCATAGAAACATGAGCTGTGTAATCTTGCATATGACAAAGGGTTTTTTTGGTATTAGAATTTAATTTTAATTTTCTTTGAAATCAGGCTGAAACATCAGTAATGTCCTACAATTCCCTGGGTGAGGAATAGAAAAAAGACATTGAGAAGCTTTAAAAAAAAAAGTCATAGATGAAAACAGCATTAAAAATTCAGTTAGAATTCAGAAATTACCAGCTCCTTGTATTGTCCTCTTGAAAGTGGCCATTTCCATTCAGTAATTCACAAGAAAAATTTTGTTAATGTAAAAATAGTGCTCCAGCTGAGATAAATATACTTAACAGAAGTGTGGTATAGAGAGGAAAGCATAGGATTATGAGTGCAGAGACATGATTTAATCTTGAAATCCCTGCTTTTCCGTCCAGTGCCTCTCATCCAGGTTTTGTTTTCCTCCATCCTCTAGGGAGAGTTCAACATTCTTCTCCAAGGAAGAGCTAGAGGACCAGTGGAATTTTCATGGCCACCAATAACTTGCATTTCCCTTTGTAATGAAAATAAATGCATGTTTATTAAACTATAAAATATCAATGTGCCTCTGAAATTCTCTTGGGCGCCTGTAGTTATGCACTTATCCTGTTCTTGGTGCAAACAGTCTCCTAACTAATAGAGCTATATGCAGAGACAAAGAGAAAGAATGAGAGTAGAAGCAGAATAGACCAGAAGGTGGAAGCCCAGGAGAGCACCCAGGTGATCCCATGGGCTCCTCTTCCGTGGGAGGAAGGGAAAAGGACTCAGGGTGATCCCTCTCTCTCCCTGCATCCAAGGCACAGCTGGTTTTGGCTTTATTAACTACAGAGAAAGGGTAGGAACAAAAGGTCAATTGTTAGACCAGGAGCCTCTTAGGTGACATTTTGTTACTTCCTGGGAAATTGCCCTTTGCCCTCACCTCTGTCCCTTCCAGAACCATTGCCTACCCCCACACCACTCCTCCAAGTTCAATTTATCCAAGCTCACGTGGGTGTGATCTTGAGATGGAGCTAACAAGGGAAGTCATAGGGTACGCATTTCTGTTCCCAGACTGCCGGGTTTCACTGAGAAGGAACAAATGATGACTGTTCTGCAAAGTCAGACAATGAGCTGCTTTCTCCTAGGCCTATGACCTTTACCCAGGAAGAGGCCAAGCACACTTTTCAAATCTGCATTTGCTGGAGAGGATCTGTGGTAAACAGAGCAAGAAGGCCTGTGTTGTCATTAAGGGCATCTAGAAGCTGCTGGATCCTTTCACACAGGACCCTTGGTTGCCTGGTCAGTGGCTGTAATCCAGTTTTACTGTGGTAATGGAATATTTAAAAGATAATTTATTTAGCTGGGTTTGGATTGGCCTGGATGATTGCCAGTAACTGCTGATGTAGCTATTCCATGGTAAACATGCTGGGTCCTCACCCATAATTCATGTCTTCTTCTTCTGTGCTCACAGAGCCCTGCTTTTGTGCAGCTATTCAATGACCTTTTTGGGTATGCCTTTCCCTTTTGCCAGGACTATTGTGGACTGGAGTGCCTTTGAGAAAGGCAGAAAGTCCCACTGTGCTACCCTTTCTTTGTGCCTTTCATCTCATGTGCCTGGTCCTTACACTGGCTGGCCTTGGCCGTCTTCTGAGTGGGGAGGCAGCTGTTAAGGATGGAGTTGACAGATGTGAACTTGTTGGTACAACTGAGCTTCAGAATCACCTACTTTGGGATTCCTTACTAAGTTGCTGTGGATATATATACTTCTTTCCTGGCCGATCTGACAGTATCATGCATAAAACAAACTCTTCAGCAAACAGTTGATAAACACTCTGGCTTTGTTATGGCATCAAGCATGATGCTGAACTCCAGAGGGTTTCTGAGGAGTTGGATTGTACTGTTACAATAGAGAATCAGGCCAGGGTCCCAGGAGATCCCTTTTCTTGCAGAGAAAACAGCCTCACCTTAGAATTGGCTTCATTTTTTGTTTAGTTATCTTTCCCTAAAGGATTTGAAACTGAGATCCATCCATCTATCCATCTAACGAACCCTCCAGTAAATATCTGTTCAACCCTCTCCTTGTGAGCATTAGCCAGTGTGGTGCTATTGGTGTTTCATGGTCTCAGTGGGGTGGCATGTGCACTGTGATGACCATCCATAGCCACAGCAGTCAGTGCATTATACACAACCCTTGTCCATGGCAGGCTCTTGGCCCACAAGTGGCACATAGATGTTTCTCCTTCTGTGCAGATGGTCCACAGGCATTTTGTTTTCACCTCTCTCCCTGGGATGTGCCACTCTGCATGGCACACCATGGCACTCACCCCTCCTCTGCCTTTGGGGCTCTTTGCCTGTTACTCCAAGCTACTTGTGTGCATGTGTATGTTGTCTCTCCCTACTAATCTCAGGCAAGAAGTGGTAGTCACTAGTATCCGGAATGGGCTAAACTTGGTAAGGTACAACCCAAGGATGAATAATTATCTGATATGCTGTCTCTAGTCTGCCTTAACACTCTTTGGCTGGGAATATCAAAAGGTGGGTACTACTAAGAAAAACCACCGAAGGCATGGACACACTTGTTACTATAACACCGACATTAATTTCCTTCAAAAAGTGAACCAGAAGCTAGCCATGGTGGCACATGCCTGGAATCCCAGCACTCTGAGGCAGAGGAGGCTGAGGCAGGAGGATCACAAGTTACAGTCCAACCTGTGCAATTGATCAATGTAATGATCAATGTCTCAAAAAAAAAATTTAAAAAGACTGTATGTGGCTTAGTGAGAAGACCCCAGTATGGGGTGGGTGGGTGGAAGAGGGGGTAACAAAAGTGAGGCAGGGAACAATTTACTGGAGAGGCGGGGACAGAAGCTGCCACAACCCTACTGGGACTGGCCCACCTCTCGGGCGGCCACAGGCTCCCACCTGATGTGTCAGCGACCCCTGCTGGCAGGTTTCCTTCTTCGTACTGCGCGTCTTGTGGTTCAGATTCCTTCCTCCGTGGGTCGTTGTTTCTTCAGAGAGCAAGACTTGAGCTCCAAGAGGGCTGGGATGGTTGGGCTTTCAGTAGGACGGCAGCAGCTGTTAGGAGGCTTGGAAATGATCCTTACTCCTGCCTCTACAGGCTTCTTCTCAAACCCAGACACTTGCTTTGCAGATCTGAACATATTTTATCTTATAATTTTTTTTTGAAAAGAACATGTTCAGAAACAAGTTTCACCCAAATAAGTCTATGAAATTTCTTAAGAACAACATGTTTACGATTTGACAAAGTGAAATAAAAACTCTTTTATAAATAAGTTCACTTTTTGGTTGTGGGGGCAGGGGCTTAGGCACCCTTTACAAATACACAAATTAGACCCCCCTCCCCCACCGTGGCCACATCTAACCCACAAATAAATGTAAAATGCTGTTGTCGAACAAGGCCTGAGTCCACTTCTAAGCCAGGTAGAACTTTTTTTTTTTTTTTTTGGTACCAGGGATCGAACTCAGGTCCTTGCGCTTGCGCAGCAGGTGGAGAAACCACTGAGCTAAATCCCAGGCCCAGGGAGAACTTTTTATTAACTGTCTGTGCACATCTGTCAGGGGAGACCAACTCCAGGCTAGAAAGCTGGCCGGCCAAGCTGAAGTCATTGTGACAGGACTTGAGGTTCCCTGACAAGACTGTTCGTGTCCACAAAACTCTTGTCCCTGTGGGACCACGAGGTGGCACTTGAGAGCTGCTCCAGCAGTGCGTTTGCAGTCTGATTCTCTCAAGGGGCTCTGTCCCTTTAGCCAGAGCTCATTGGATCAGAGCAGGCTCCTGACCAAGCGGAAACCAATCCTCTTGTGGAGGTGGGGAGGGCGAGGACCAGACTCCTTTGCCTGTGATGTCCTGCGGGTCTGGCTTCTCCCACCCACAGGCAGGGAGAAGCAGAGAAGGCTCATCCATGCACAGGACCAAACAAAGATGGGAGGGGGATGGAGGGGACACAGAGATGACATGGAGAGAGACAGATTTCTGCTTGTTGGTTCCAACTTCTGCCCATCCTCCCTTAGAGTCTATCCTATACTCTTCCTCCAACATGCCATTTGGTTTAAGCAACAAAAGATCCCTAAGGCACTAACTTCTGTTTAGTTTGCATTTAATACAGAGCAGAATTCTGAAAAGTTTTACTTGAGAGTGCAGAATTTGAATTATGTATATACAAACTAGCAGGATCCCTCCGAACAGATTAGGGTCTCTGTTAGTAGGATTTTCTCTTTGAATGAGAACTAAGCAGAAATTTGTTTCTCTGTTTCCCTCTTTGTTATAAAAATCTGTCTAAAATGCATACATAAAAGCAAAAGATTGGAAATAAATGCCTATTGTTAGGAGATTGGTTAAACATTCATACAAAAGAACACTATGCAGCCATTGAAAGAACAAGACAGATCCATAAATCCCAGCATGGAAGGATTTCCACTTTCTATTGTTAAATAAAGAAAACACAGTGCTGAGAGGTATGTGTAGGGTGTTTTCATTTATGTCAGAAGAAAGAAAAAAATATACAAGTTCATTTACACACACACACACGCACAGACACAATCAGATTTGCATGGGATGAGCTTGGGAGGATACTGGCTTGCTGTTTTTGGCACTGCAAAAAGTGAGGGCTGAAGAGAAACTTTGGGTGGCAGGGGGCACCAGCAAGTTGATGTATGAGGCCAAGGAACTTCCAGAAAGTAAGGTAGGGTTCTTGTTTCCTAAGCACATTCTTATCATTCAGAGCAGTAAAGTCCTCAGACCTGGGCCGTTAGTTTCTGCATCTATCAGATTGTTAATGTAATATGTTCTTTCTAGGTTCTTCTGAATGAAGATCAAAGAGTCTGGCATGAGGCCTGGCTCAGATAGTCTTGGGTGAATGCAGCATTTGGTGTCATTTTAATTGACTTGTCTTCAATATGTCCCAAAAGGAGGTACACAACCTATACCAGTAGAGATTATGAGTGTCAGCTATGAGGCTGAAGGTCCTGTGTTTGGATGCAGACAGCTGGTAGAGGAGATTATTGTTAGAAGTATCTCTTGGAAGACTTGTTTTGAAAAGGGTGTTTTCCCTTGGTCTCAAGAACTTCATTCCACTCAGCATGGTTTGCCATCACTGGTATAGGCTGATTGCTGATCTGGCCCCTTGATGCAAGGAACAGATGCAGTATGCATGAGGTGCATAAGGTTGTGGCAGCCCAACAGGGCATGTTGTTTTACAGTACATTTTTTATATATAAGTAGAAGTATATGTTAAAATAATGATGAGAGGCAGAGGAGGAGGCTTCTGGGTCAACATGCCACTGCTCCCAGTGCAGAGGAGGAGGCTTCTGGGCCAACATACCACTGCACCCAGTACAGAGGAGATGAACCTCGCAGGTGCCAGCAGCACCCTGCCCACCCCCATTGAAATGAGAAGACACATAAACAAGCCTCAAAACCAGACTTTCAGATCACCTATAGCAACCCCAAAGGGAAACGAGATGGAACACTGATACTCAACCACCTGGACAAAAGAGGATCTGGAAAAAATGAAATCAGATATAATTTCCTAGATAAGAGTAGAGATTGTGGGGAGCACCTCCCTCTTTTGGGGAAAGCCCTGACATAGTGAGCCCTGTCCCTGCTGCATTGCCTTGGCAACAGTCTGGCCAGCAGATGACCACCTAGTGATTTGTGGGATGGTGCCAGGTCTGGGCCACTCTTTCCCAGCTCTTAAGACCTTGGAGCCCGGTTGACCTGGTGTTTCATGGAACGATCATAGAAGAGCTAACCAATCATGAAGAATGGAGTCACTATAATGAAAATATAGTAGAAGATCAAAAAGATTTTGTTTTTGTAAAGTTCAGTGGCCTTCATTTAAAATCTATGGAAATTTTGCAATATACATCCACTTCAAAGTTGCATAAAATTAAACAAACTTGATCTCAATGGAAATCAGATAAAGAATCTACCAGATATTGAATTTTGGAGTGGATTAAAGAATCTAAAACTCCTCTATCTTCATGACAATGGGTTTGCAAAGCTGAAGAATTTATGTGCATTATCTGCCTGTCCAATACTCATTGCTCTCACCATGTTTGGTTGTCCAGTAAGCCTTAAAAAAGGATACAGACATGTTCTTGTTAACAGTATTTGGACTCTCAAAGCACTGGATCATCATGTGATTTCTGATGAAGAAATAATTCAGAACTGGCATCTTCCTGAAAGATTCAAAACATGTAATAGCCAATTTTTCTTTAACTTCTGCCCTGCTTTGAGAAAGGTAATTGGGTTCATTGATTTCATTTTAAATAAATTTAGAAAAGTAAAATTTTAGCTTCTAAATTCTAAACCTATATTAAATAATTATTTCATAGTTTTGAATCATTTGTATACAGTATAACAGATCAGTGAATATATTAT
>NW_004624730.1:17968505-18083605 GCF_000247695.1 Heterocephalus glaber | reverse complement strand
GTAAATAAGAACTGAAAGGTATAATAGATAATGTGAAATAGGAAGAAAAGGGGCAAAGGGGAAGGGGAAGTGGGAGGGGTAGGTGAAAGGAAAGAAAGGAATGGAATTAATATGAGAAAATGAAAAAATGGAAAGAAAGTCTTTGTAAATAGGGAGGGATGGAGGGGTTGAAGGGAAGGCAGAGGAAGGGGGAAAAAATAACCAAGAGAGATTATGTGAAGGTGCAAATTTCCAATGATGAATGTCATTATATTGTGTACCTAAAATGTACCAATAAAGTAAAATTGAAAAAAAACGACAGTAGTATAAAATGTTATAAAATTCTGCTTCCTTTTAACAATAAAATAATGATGAGATGTATAGTATAATAAATACATAAACTCATGACAGTCATTTATGATCATTATCAAGCATTACTATACATAATACATTGCTATATTTTCACATGGCTGACAGTGCCATATTTTTCTTTACAATGGCATCATCACAAACTTGTGAGTTGTGTGTTGTGATGGCTATAATGTTACTGGTTGATAGAAAATTTTCAGCTCCATTGTAATTTTGTTTAAGCACTGAAGAATGGGCAACATCCCCAGCCCTGTATGTATGTATGTATGTATGTATGTATGTATGTATGTATGTGTGGATTTATATTTTGAGACAGGGTCTTTCTCAATTGCCCAGGCTTGGCTAGAATTTGTAATCCTCCTGCCTCCACTCCCCAAAGTGCTGGGGTTGCAGGTGTGTGCTACGATACCTGGTTACACTATTTTATGGGATCTCTGAGGCATTTGCAGTACATGGCTGAGAAAGCATCACACAACGCACAAGTGTATATCCTTCTCATATGGTAAATAGTTGGGTTGCTGTCTCTGGTGATTGGAAAAGTCCTGACTTGGTCTCCCTGTTCTTGTGTTGAGATGTAGACACACGCTGTACTAGAAACCAGGTCATACGCTGCCCACTCATCTGATCCTGATTTCAAATATGTTCTGAGGGTGAAGGGTGACTTCTGCAGGAAATCTAGATATCTTCTCCATTAAAATAGGACAGGTCCCAGCAGGAAAACCCATAGCTGTCCCTCACACTGAATAAGATGCAAGGGAAGGATTGGACAGGCCATCACCTTCCTTAGAGTGGACCCTTCAAATCTGGGGGCAAATGCCTTGTGTGGGCAGCTGGAAACTGCATGATGAGCTGGGCTGCCTAGGAGGTACTTCAGAGAAATGAGTGGGGGTATCTTTGTTAACTCACTGAAGGTCAGGAGTAGTGCTCTCCATGGTTGTTCCTGCCATGCTCCTTGCCCAGACCCGCACAGCCTGGATGGATGTCTGGGTGCACTGCTCAGGAAGGTTGACAGTCCCATTAGTTGTTTAAGACCTAAGTGGACCCATTAGTTTTCCTTCTGTATGGTCCTGGTCCCACTCCCCACTCTTTCTCAAGAGACTCTTTCTCTTATCATCCCTTTCATCAGAGTTGTGTCAGTTTGAGCACTCAAAGGGCTACATCCAGGGAGACACTTCAGACTCCAGTAAACCAGGACGGTCAGATGGCAAATCAGCACAATCAGCAATGAGTCACATTTGACAGCTCCACGCTGATGCTGTGAGCACAATGCTGAAGAAGCCAGCTATGGGCTTGGTCTGGCAGAGGTTCTGTCTGACAGCAGAGGCAGTGTTGAAAATAGATTTTCCAAGAGTAGTGGTGAGGGCCAAGGCGAGCAGAGATTAGAGGAACTGTTGCATAGCACTGCAAGGAGGAAGCTTTTGAAGGGCTTTTGAGTTAGGTATTGAGAAAGGATTCTGTGCACAGATGGAGGTGGGGCCGGAGTGGACATTTCAGTATGGCCAGGAGCTTGTACGCGGACATAACATGCTAAAGAGCCCAGCGTTTGGGGGAGTGGTGACAGCCATCCCCTGCCTGGGCCCTAACAGTCGCCAGGGTGGGAGCATGTGTTCAAATGGAGGGCGTATATCGTGTGTCTAAATATTTAGAAGTTATAAATCAGGCTAAAAGCTCTCAATTAAATATGTTTTATTTTCCTCCTAAACTATCCACTGGCTCAGGTTGTCAGAGTTTGGGAGAGAAAGCGGCCACTCCAGAGATGAGTCAGCTTTATCTGGCAACAGCCCATTGCTCCTGAGAAGTGACTAACCCTCTTGAGGTAGACATGTCATTTCCTGAAGCTTCCTGTAGAGGGGCCAGGATACATATAAAGTCACTGGGGACCTAGACATTCAGGCTATGATATTAGACAGCAGGGGCCCCCGAAAGAACATGAAGATCCTTTTGAGGCTGGTCTACACCTCCAATTATAATTCTCTGGTCCAAGCCATAGGCTTCCTCATATCTGACCCTTTTGATTGGATAGAAAAAAGCACAAGTAGAAAGTCTTCCATTTGCCTTGGGCCACATGAGATCATATTTTCACCCCTAACATAAAAAGAGTCTTGTATCAACAGTCCTTGAAATTTCTTTCCATTTATACTTTTTTTAGAATTTTCCCCTTCCTTCCAAACGATAGATAACTCTGGGACCTTCTGGTTCCACTATTCTGTGACCTTAACTGCTGTAGATTTGCTCTGAGGAACTGTGCTATGCTACTGGACGCCAATCTCCTTGACCTCTCCTAGCAGGCCCTGGAACTCAGATGCCTGGGATTAACTGTTTCTCTACACACTAGCTGTACTGCCTGGGATAAGTTATTTAACTTCTCTGTGCCGTGGTTTTCTCATTGGGCTTATTCCTTGCAGTAGCTTGGCTCTAAGATGCTGTCATTAATTCCCTCCCTCCCTGTCTGTTCCCATCACTACCCGGTTAAGAAGTATTACCCTTCTGGCCCCTAGAGTCTGGGATAGGCCCAGACTCCTTTGATGCCAGCCCAGTCAAGACTTTAGATGACTCCGGCTGCACCTCGATCTGTCTCTAACTGTGCTAGAGGCCCTGCTCAGTGATTCTGGTCAAATCATGAGCAGACACGGTCATGTGAAATCATCTAAATTATTGTTTTAAGCCATTGAGTCTTTTGACACAGTGAAGGAAAACAGCATATTATGGCAATGACAATAACGTCTCTCTTGTAGGGTTGATATGTGGATTAAATGAGTTAATATCTATTGGATCAACCTTAGAACAGTGCTGGCAATTGCCATGTAGAATATGTTACACGAAGAAGAGAGTGACCTACAGCCTCAAGCCAATAAACATTCATTTTGAGGAAAGAACAGTATTTGTCACTGTCCCGGTGCTAGGTGTTCCAAAAAATGCCTTAGTCAATGTGGAATCAGTTGGTGCAGGTGAAAACAGTGTCCTGGAGACCAAAAGCCTCAGAGGTAGTCCTATCTTTCTGAGCTTGGGCAATTCCCTTAACTTCTCTAATTCTCAGTGTCCACAGTTTCCAATGAAGATGACAATCACTGTTACCATGACAGGACTGTGGGTGTATGGCAGGGACTGATGGGAAAATAATTGTGAAGAGCTTTGAAGACTCCAGATTCTCTTTCTCTTGGTGCTGGGGATCAAATCCAGGGCCCTGCATCTGCTAGGTCAGTGGTCTACCACTGCAGTACACCCAGCCTTGGATCACAGATTCATTAGCCTTATTGAGACACTTCATTCCAACCTATTTGCGTAGGTCTAGTAGACATTGGGTTCTATATGTCTTTGAATTAAACCCAGCCTCCATAGTCCTTGTCACCATCAGCCCTTCATCAGTAACCTCAACTCTCTTGCCTCCTATCTTTTGTTTCATGCCTTGTGGTTCTTGGATCTTGGGTTCCACACACAAGCCCTTTCTCTGTTTTTCTTCTCCCCTTTATACAGTAGCTATGCTTCTTGAATCAGTTCTCCTTTGCTGACTCCACCTTCACCCCTCCACCTGCACCACCTCATAAAAACCATCTTGTCAAGGTCATCATGTCAGTCACCCCAGCAGGCTCATATCAGCTCTCATGCGTTAGCTAGATTCATCTCTTCCCATCTCCAAGTTCACTGTCGTATGTTGGTGGCTTAAAATTGTCCATGGTGAGAGTATTTACATGACAGAAATAGGCAAATACTGTAAATTGGGATTTCTTCCTCTCCTAAGAGCTGGGTGTTAAATATTTACCAGCGTACTACTGCCAGTGACCTTCTGGTTGCTGAATGAAAAGGGCATTTTCCCGACTTTCCTTACTTGGCTTCATCTTCACTTGACGAAAGGATCATTCTTTCTGAGAGGTTCTCCATCCCTGGATTCCTAGATGCCACTCCCTTACTTTTCTTCCTACTTCTCTGCCATCTTTTCTGCCTCAGTCTCACATACAGGCCATTGACTCATCTGTCATATATTGGTGTTCTCTGGGATTCTGGCTTCTTTCTCATACATGCTTCATGGGGACATCTTGGATTTGCATTGTTTCAATAATTATAGAACTAAAAGATGCTCTTCCATCTCTCCTTGGCCCCTACTTCCTGTATCCAATCCAACATCAAGTCCTGCTGATTTTATATCCTAAGTATCCTTCAAACCTTCTCCTTGGTCTCCCTCCATCTTCACTGTCACCATATAATCCAAGCCACTGTTTTTTCCAGCCTGGATCACTGTGACAGCTCATTCCAACTGCTCTACTTCTGCAGTCCTCTAAGGCATTCTCTACATTTCAATCAAAGTGATTTTTAAAATATAAAACTGATTAAAATACCTCTTCTTGTCCCAGCCTACTTAAAACCTTTTATTTCTTCGTTCCTCTCTTCCTTCCCTTCCCCTCATTTCTTCCTTTCCCTTCTTTTCCTTCATACCCCCACCCCCAGCTCTGACCTCATGCATGTTAGGCAAGGCTGTACCACTGAGCCCAGCCTGGCCAACTTAGTTACTTAGTGAGACTCTGTCTCAAAATAGAAAAATAAAGGGCTAAGGACAAAAAGATTTGATATTTGATAGTTTTTGCTGGTGATTTAGCTTCAAGGTGAGGAAGAGAGGAGTCCAGGATGACTCCTGAACAACTTCAGCCTCAGTGGGTTTCTATTGCTCTTAATATGATCCAAACCCTTTGCATGACCTGGAGGGTCCTGCATACTATAGCTCCCATCCTTCAGTGTGATCTAAAATCCATTTCCCTTGCATTCTGGTCACCACTGGCCTCCAATGCACTGTGTCCAGAGGCCAACCTTGGTGTATGCCATTCCATGCACCTACAACCCTTTCCTCTTTCAATTCTTATTCATCTTTCAGATCTCAGCTCATAAGTAACTTTTTCATGGATTGCTTTCCTAGAGCTTCCCGTCTAGGTCACACTCCCCCATTACATGTCCTCCTAGCACCACAGAACTCTTCTTCATAGCACTTATGGTGGTTGTAATTACTCAGCTCTGTATTCTTCACTCTAGGGACTGCTCGTTTTGCCCTCTATTGTATTCCCACTACGTAACTCAAATATGTTTTGAATGGATGCAACATAATTTCCAATCCATTTCTCAAGTCAGTACCTCTTCTAAATGTCCAGTCCATGTATCTAGTTGTCTGCTGGTAACATCATCCTTCCAGTTGTTTGGGATCAATTTGGGAGTCATCCCGGAATCCTCTCTTTTTGTCTCCTCCTGTTACCTAAATCACCCCAAAACTGTCAAATATTAAATCTTTTTTTTTTTTCATCACTAGCCCCCTTTTTTGAGACAAGGTCTTGCTAAGTAACTAAATTGCCCAGATTGGACTCTAACTTTTGATCTTCCTGCCTTCAGTCTCCCAGTGTGTTGGGATTACAGGAGTGTGCCACTATGTGTGACATAAAACCTCTCATCTCTATTTTCAAAATACTTCCAATGTCTTAGCCAGACAGTGTTCTTCCTAATTGAAGAATATAACCCAACCTAGCAAGTTGTCTTGCTACTCTCTATACTGTGACCAACCAGATTTTTAAAAAACTAAATTGCAAAGATAAAAAATAAGAGATAAATGGTAATTTATAGATTATAGTATAGTAGAGCGGAGAAGTGGGCCAGGGTATAGTTAAAACAAGACTGGGCCAGGTGCAGTGGCACACGTCTGTACTCCCAGTACTCTGGGAGGCTTAACCCTGGGTTCAATTATCAATACGAAATATAGATCAGCCATGGATTACTGAATGTTGAAGTGGATGATAGGTACACTGGGATGTTAAAAATTTTCCACATTAAAAGATCTAAAATTACGTATCCAGAATGTGACCTGTCCGATTTCTTTTTTCTTCTGATACTGGGGATGGAACTGAGGACCTTGCACTCGCGAGGCAGGCGCAGCACCACTGAGCTAAATCCCCAGCTCTAAAGGCTCTCATCTTGCTTGGACCTTGAGGCACCTCTCTCTGACCTCATCTCCTACCACTCAGCCTCTCATCAGCTCCCCCACTACCCTTGCGCCATCAGAATGAAAGTTCAAACTCTCTGGCAAGGCCTGTAAGGCTCTGATGATGTGTCCCTGTGAACACCTCTCGTGTGTCACCCACCCAAACTCAGGTTTTCAGGACAGTCTACATCCATCTGGAACTCCTTTACTAACTTCAATCTGACCCTGAGCACTCTGATGAAAGCCCAGCTCAGTACTTCTTTCTGCTTTGATTCTGGGCCCCTAGGAACTCAGGGCTTTCATAATCTATTGTCTCATCAGTTTTTCACTTGAACTCAAGGCTGCCTCTCATCTCTACGGCTGTAGCCTGGATATGCTGAACACTGAAGCATATTTTGGATAAATGAATTAAGATTGTGTATAAACTAGCAGTTTTATCTTTAAAACTTGTATCCCTTACTCAGAAATCATAAAATTTTTGAAAATACTTTTGACCTTCCAGAAAAATATGCTAAATGAATGAAATTGCTATCTTACATGTCACTAATGAGATAAATATTAAACCACATCTCTGTTACCAGTTCTTCTATCAGCTAATTTTATTTTTCAGCACCCGGGATCAAACTCAGGACCTTGCACCTGCGAGACAGGCGTGGTGCCACTGAGCTAAATTCCTGGCCCTAGTCAGCTACATTTGGAGTTAACAGTTTTAACAATTGCACATCAACATGACTACTTGCTCGCTGACCAATTCGCTTGAAGAATCGGGTGGAACAGAGGTGGAACCGCTGGGGATGTTCTCTCCAGAAGGGAAACTGATAGGTGGCCAGGATTTAGGGAGGGGAAAAGTAAAGAGTTAACAGATAAGAGATGGAGTAGAATCAAATCAACAAATAGCTGATAAGCAAAGAAGGACATCAATAGGAATGAAAAGACCTGAACTAAAGGAAAGGAAAAAAGAAAAAAAAAGACTTGAATTAATTTTAAAAATAGGTACAAATAGTATTGCCTTGCATGATTTATTTTTATGCTTTAAATTCAGGTACTTTGTCAACTGTTACAAGTTCTTTCAATATTAACGCCATTGTTTTAAGAGATAATGAAGTTAGTTTCAGCAAATAATTTTTGGTGACTCTGGTTTAGATTGCCCTTGAGACACAAAACTGATGCTATGGCCAGCCATCACTAGGCCTGCGAATCTCAATTATTTTCTGTGTTGTCGATGAGCTGTGGTGCCTGAGTCACTAACACTCTCTTTCACACTACCCTTTGTGACTAACTGCATGCACTTGTAGGATGATTACCTAAGGGTAGGACACTTTGTGATGATAGAACAGGTTTTTTCCCCATTATTTGAAAAATTGTTAGCTTATAATAGCATTAATATTTTACTCCATATTCTTAAAAAAAGAAAAAAATAGGATAAAAACTCTTTAAAATTGACCTCATAGAGCAATATCTACAGATATAAGAGAAGCCCCAGTGAGGTGAAGCTGAGCCTAACACAGCCTCCTTCAAGCCCTTTACCAGCAATCATAACAATTATTGTTCTAAAGCTGCATTACTCTGTCCCGCCACTTCCCTCGGATTTCCATTTAGTTTAAGCATTTCTCTCTAAGATGCTGAGAAGGAACAAACACACAGGCACTGGAGTCAGGCAGACCTGGGCTGGAATCCTGGCTCTGTCTGGCTGTGAGACCTTCTCAAAGTCACTATACAATGTCAATAATGAGGTCTAATTCAGGAGTGTTACTCAATAGATGCAACTTGTTTCCTGTGGGCAAGTATAACAGAATGCTTCTAAAGAGAGCATTCACTCTGTGACTCTCTGACGTATCATTATAAGATCAGGCCTATCCAAAAGCACTTGACTAGCAGACTTCAATCTCTCTTACTCCACTTTCTTTTTTAATGTCATAATCCATTTGAGTCCTAAGCATGTAAGTAGGTACTGTGAAATGTAAACAAGGAAACAAATATACTGAATGAATATGTGACAAAGCTGTGACTCACACAGAAGAAATAGCTGCACAAAATATTAAAACATTTAAAAAGAGACTTAACGTAGAAATAAGCTATTTTAATCAAGCAAAACCAAGTTTATATTCATTATTTCTAAAAATAAAATTAGACTTTTTTGACCCTTAACATCTGCATTTAATAATATCTTCTAACCAAAATACAGATGCTAAAACAGCAAGTTACAATATATCTTGTACAGCATACAGTATATTCACTGTTTACACTTACTTTAATCCTAGTTGGTCATTATGTACTCAATGCATACTTAAACATCACTCATAATAAAATTTTCACAATTAACAAAAAATTCGACAAGGTTGTCTTAAAACAGCTCTGCTATAAATTGTATAGAATATACAGAATTACAAAGTCAAGTATTTTTTATCAAAATATACACCCCTCCCTGAAACTAACACGAGCTATCAACATTTTAAATGAATAATACAATTATAGAAAATATTTGCAAAATTACTTTTTCATGTATAAATATTCTGCCATATTTACTTTGGTCTAGAATTATCAGCATACAAGTCCACTTAAAAAATATCCACATGTGAGGGCTGGGAGACATCACTACATATAATAATTTTATATTTATAGTTAAATCAAAATAACTAAAATATGTGATTGGTTCACAATCCTAACTGAGAAAACAATGAGTGGATCACAAGATTGCTTAGCAATATTCTAATTACCAATTCAAAGGTGATTTTCATAGGCCCTTTGTGACTATCTCCTTAACAAAACCCAAAAGGGTGGTGCAGGTGTTCATATATACAACACACAAAATAAAATTGAATTTTCTTGCATTTTCCCATTTTCCTCTACTATATAATACTGTATGGAAGTGAAAGTAGATGAACATAAGATAAAAGCAGATACAATATTGGGGTTACTTAACAGCAAAGTACTACGGTATAAAAAGGTCAACTTGAATCATGTCCTTTTCTGGGTGTGTAAATGTTTTCTTGCCCACTCATACTAAGTTTTCTTCACGGAGACATCAAAACACAGGTTGAGAGAATCTGGAGTCCTCTGAGCTATTTCTCCATAATGATAACCTTCCAACCTTGGATGACCTTGGGCTTCCATCTATCAGATCCAATGAACATGAACGGCTGCTGTCAGCCTGGAGCTGAGTTCAGAATTTTGCTCATACTGGTGACCAAAGAGTAGGAATATATTCTCTCTCCCTCCTATTCTGGCAGTTTTAAAAATAAGAATCACGAGTTCCAGCTTTCCAGGAACCTAGTCCACATGACAGAATATTCTGTAGGGCAATTAGATTTTTGAGCTCAATGTTGATAGTGTGGGTCAGTTAAAAGAACATTAAAAACTTAAGTCTTTATTAAGGGGACTAGATGTCTGCAAATATGAAAACAAAGCACTTGGCTCTGCCTATACATTTCTGAGTAATATAAGTAAAGGACAGTACCTTGCCACTTCATATTCTACCTCCCTACCTCCCAAAATCAAAGCTACTGCTTTAGGCAAGGAAGATCAACGCTTCCTCCTGCCGACTCAAATCAATGTGTGTGTTTCTGTTGTCCTTTTGTTTTATACTAATATGCACTTGTGAGGGGCATAATCTCCAGGAATGGTAGTAATTGTAGGGATCAGGTTTTCTGTCACTTTCAAGTGCCTGGAAATTTACTACCAATTGTGTGCCTTATGCTCAATCTCTCGACACTCTTTCAGTGGAGTGGGATTTTCCAGGTTTATTTGAACCCTTAAATCTGTCTAGACTTCCACAACCATGGCCTTGAGATGCTGGGAAGACTGAAGAGTTTCAGTAGAATTTGACCCTTCTTCATCGCAAAGTATTATATAGCATATGTAAATTCTGGGAAGGCTTTTGCTCACAGATAAGGCATGACCCATGTTTTCTGTGACTTGAGATCAGTTCTAAGAACAGCTTGCCATATTTCAAGAGAACAGCACAGCATTCCATCTAAAAGCATACACATGCTCTTAAAATCACATTCAAAATGCTTTCTGATTTTTATACCAGTCTTCATTATTTGCAGATCTATTGCTTATAATTCTCTATAGGGGATATGGACAGTTAAAAGTTAAAGTGATTTATATATTTATTTTACAAGGTTTATGTTGCAGAAAAGTAGTTCTAGATAATGTATGAATGTCCTACTTTAGGGTTACTCATTACACACATATTTTCAGTTACATTGTTAAGTATTTCATATGTATCCATTTATTTAAACACATTTTAATAGTGCAGAAGCCAGATGGGAATAAATACTGTCATAGATCATTTAACATTCCACACATTTCGAAGATGCCATCTTCATACCTGACCCTTATTTTCTCCAGTGACTAAAGACAGTTCAGCAGCCAACTATCAGCATTTACTAGAAAGTTTTAAATCAGGCTAAAATTAAACTCCTTTTTTCACTGGTAGAAATACCACAGGTAAGAACTTTCACAAGATATTCACAAGATATTTGGGATGCTGGAGGATTTAGCTATTTTGATTTTGTGCACTTTGTATTAAGTTAATGCTAAAACCCAAAGTAGATATTAGGATCCTTTTTCTGGAGTTTTCACACATGAAAAAAAATTTTTTAAAAACGTTTCACTCCTTCATGACTGTTAGGTGAACAAAACAAAACCTGAAAAAAACACAAAGAATAAACCCCGCCAACTTATTTTTTGAAGATTTTCCTAACTATTGCCACTCAAAGGACATTTTCAACAATCGATTTCACATTATCCTTTTGGTCAGTGTCTTCTGAATCAATGAAATGTTGATTCTCTAAAGGATTTGAGTTTTCATGGCACATGTCACCGATTTTCTCCTGTTGATTTGGGTTTTTGAATAAATGTTTCTTTTGGTGCATTCCAAGGGCAGCAGCTGTTTTGCAAATTTTGGGGCACTGGAAGCAAGCAAAGCCTTTCCCATTATGCTCCCGAATATGCCTCTGCTCATGATTCCTTTTTGTGGAGAGATACAAAAAACTCTGAAAACAGAACTGACAATGGTAACGCTTTTCACCAGTGTGGATTCTTTCATGGATTTTGAGGGTCTCATTCAATGTGAATGCCTTGTTGCAATACTGGCAGATGAACTCCTTCACGCCCAGGTGGATGCGTTCATGCTTCTGCAAGTTTCCTTGAACTGAAAAGCACCGTCCACAGGTCTTGCACTGGTACGGCTTCTCTCCAGTGTGACATCTCATGTGCATTTTAAGTGTGGAAGGGCTCTGGAACTGCTTGGCACAGAGCTCACAGACATAAGGCTTGGAAGTGAGATGCCGGTGGGGCCTGCCTAGGTTTCCAGCCCCTGATACTTTGTCTCCATCACAGAGTTCACACTGCAGCTTGGGCATCTCTTTATTTTCTTCTTCCTCAAAGGCCTTATCTGGAGGAGGCTTTCCCACAGCACAGTCCAGTTCTGCTGGGTATTTACACTTATTGCTTGGGCTCTTGTTTCCATGTTCTTTCCTCCAGTTGCCTTTCCTCATTTTTCTCAACTGTCTAGATTTCTTTTTGGGCTTGTAGTTGTAGTAGGGGCGCCATGGCTTATCGGTGGAATCCTGATCACTTGCATCATCAAATACTTCACTCATCTCCACACACTCAGATTGGCAAACCCCAAGAGGGCTGTCTCCATGGGTTTTTGGGTCACTCACCTGGGGCACTGTCTCTTCCTGTGTTTGATACTTGGGTCTTCTTCCCCTTTTGTAAAACAACTTAGATCCCAGAATATGCCTTTTCACAATGGCTTCGTTCCCAATTTTCACTGTTATTTGGCAAAGGGGTGCAACGTTGCTATTTGTGGAGGTTCCAGGAAGAGCAGGTTTTGCAATATAAGTTTCAATTTTACTGGTTTCTTCAACTGTATTTGTGGCTTTGTTTAATGACCCTCCAGGATCAGCAACGTATTTTGATTCCTCTGGAATTTCTGCCTTGTTACATGGAATAGTTTTCTTTTTCTCTTTAGTGCTTTTGGGTCTGCTTGCAAATCTACCCACTTTATCTGTCTCGGGCTTGCTGTCATCTTTCAGGGGCTGACTGACAGCTGGGTCTGAAGGGGCTCTGTGGCTGCTGCTGGCCATGGCAGCAACAGCATTGCTGTGCATTATCACTGATGAGAACTGGCTACTATGCACAATGACTGAGGGTGCTGAACCACTGTAGCTAATCACAGAGGCCGAGTTCTCGCTGCCATTACCCAAGGATAAAACAGGTACATCTCCTGCCTGGAGGTCAGAGCTGACAGCATTTTCAGTGGAAGAAACTGATACCTCAGTTGAATAAAAGTTATTGTCTAGGTCAATCTTCATTGTTTCCTCTCGCCATTTGGTGCCCTCTGCATTTTGCACAGTGGCAGAAGTGCGTATGTCCTGACATGCAGATGCTTCTAATGGGATGGCTGGACTGTTGGTCAAGACGTTTACGCTATCTTGGAAATTCAGTGCAGATAATTCGGAACTGCGTGGATTCTGAACAACATAGGTACCAGGTGTAGACTCATTTATTTGCCTGTTTTCTCGAGCATTTTCATAGGAAGAGTTTCGGTAGCTCTTATAAGGAGCTCTCTTGCATTTCATAGGCAGTAGCCGGTAAAGTTTATATGGATAGACAGTAGGTTTCAAGCCTCCATTTGCTGTCTTTTTACTGATGGAAAGCCTATGATCTATGGCATGGAAAGACTTCTGATGGTTTTTTAGTATATAGTAGGTCATGAAAGTTTCAAGACAGAAAATGCACTGATACCGCCTTTCCCCTGTATGCCAAATTTCATGTCTTGTCCTGTACTCAGCCAATGCAAATACTTTGTTGCAGTAATGGCAGGGATATGTTCTTCTCCAGGAGTGGACATTTGCATGTCTCCGGAGGCTGGATAAAGTCACATAACTACGTTTGCACACAACGCAACTGTAGAGCATTTGCCCATTAACAAATTTAATCATGTGCTCTGCCTCTGGCAAAGTATTTCCAGTACTGGAAAATTCACCAATCCTATTTTCAGATAGTAAAGATTCTGGGCCTGTGATGGAACTACCATTTTGTCCAATGGTGGGACAATTTTCTAAAAAGGGTTGGTTTCCTCCAGGAACGGGCAAGTGATTTGACCTCATACAGATCTGTTCATGCCGATCCAATCGGTTCAGGGTGGTAAACTGTTTGTTGCAGTACTTGCACACCAATGGCTCCTGGGTTGGCTTGTGAAGCTGCATGTGGGCACTGAGCAGAGCACTACTGTCAAAGGATTTGGAACAACAGCTACAGTTGTAAATGAGAGGTGGGACTTCTGTGGCTGGCGGCACAGGAATATCGGAAGATTGGTTTTCATCTTCCTTGGAAAAATGGACATCTCCTTCATTGTTGGGAGATTTTGAGTGAGGAAGAATTGCAGCTGGCTGTGGACTTCTTTCTTGATTAATTTCTGGGTTCGTTACTGGAGGGGGTGGTATGTTTTCTGTGGCTGAATCAGAATCCTGGGGTAAGGAATAGGTCTTTGGCTTTCGGCATGTTTTCGGTTTTGCGACCAGAGCTTCCCCGTTTTCTTTACCTGTTTTCCCAGGTGAACCGCTATCATGTTCACGGGCAGGCTGACTTCTGTAAGCCTCGGTGATGGAGGAAACAGCATACGAGTGCTCAGCAAGTGTGCGAACGGGCTCTGCCTCATGGCAGACGTCAGTCCTCTCTAGGCAAAGGCTAGTTGTTCTCATGGAGTCAGAGACTTTTTTGAAACTTGCCCTCAAATCCAGTGGAGAAAACATGTTATTACTATTTTCTGTTTCAATGATGGAAAATGCATTTGTGATCCTTGGCCCAGTAGTGATGGCTGGCTCTTCGTGCCTTTTTTCATTTTTTTCTTCTTTAACCACTCCCTTTTCAGTAATGCAGAATACATAGGGACCTGGGGAATTTGAGAAGTTGCGGTCAGTGAGGTCTTCCAAAAACGATATTCCCAGCTTTTTCCCTGCAGCTGCAAGATCAGTGACTGTTTCCTGTCTCTTGACAACGACTGTGGAGCTGTAGATATAATTAAGTATTTCCGTAAACACTTCAGCTTTGAGATCATCCAGCTCCAGGACATGGCTGGAAATACAGATTGTATGGCTCCAGAAGATGTTTTTGAAATAAAGGCTTGAAGCAGCCAGGACATTGCTGTGAGCTTTAAATTTGGTGTCTTCCACAATTATAGTAACATCACATAAAATGCCCCGAATGCGCTGCTCATTTAAAATGGAGAGTACGGTGTCGCTGTGGAAGTCATCCTTGAGGTCCCTGGAAAGGGACATGACTGTCATCTGAAACAAGAGGAGAGAAATGATCAGAGACCCTTCCACAGTAGCTTCTTTATTTCTAGACTGTTCGACTTCTGAGAAAAAATTTTGTTATAAAAATTCAGGGTTTTAATTTCATTTCATTATAGTTCCAAGATTTGGAGTCAACATTAGAAACTAAATCTTTTTCTTACCCTAGCCTATTCTGCATGCCATTGCTAATAGCTATTAGCTGGAAATCCTCCCAGAATGCTTTCCTCACTTAAAAAAATAATTGTAACTATAAATACATGTCCAAATTTGGGGGGGAGTGTTTTTCTAAACGCTAAGGGGTCTCAACATCACTGAAGGGCGCCGCATTGAACCCTAAAGTTGGGCAATGTCATAGTCCTGCCATAAGCCTCTGAACTCTTTTCAAAGAGAACTCTGATGAACTGATCCAAACATAATTCATGAAGAAAATAATTTTCAAAAAAGTTTTCCCCACTTAGTGGTCTCTGTATGCGAAGGGATTGCCTGCTCAGAGAACCAGCAAGAACAGAAGGAGTCTCTCTCCTTTGTGGCTCTGGGTCTCTGTTCAGAGTTGCTGTCTGTGTGACTGAGTCTGAACACCAGGGGCATCTTGCCTCTCTACTCTAGTGGCCCTGCTGGGGACCTGTCCCATTCCTGGTCTGATTTCCCCTCAGCTACTGCCAAAGTACATTAGAGTTTTCAAAAAGAACTCTGTAAGGTCCTGAAGGCAAACAGAAAGGAGACAAAGCACAATAGCAGGAAAGTATATTTCTAAGTCTACAATAATGTGTCTCATGACAGATTCCTAAATTAGAACAATTTAAACGAATAGTGGTTCTTGGTCTGGTCTGAGGATCCCATCTTTGTTCTTTTCTGTATCTGTTACTCTCTTATGCACACACACACACACACACACACACACACACACACGTGACAGGAAAATCTTATTATTCTCCATATACTGTGAGCCTAGGATGGCCAGAGACTACTAACTGATATTCTACTGAAGGATGACCACAGCAGCGGCTTTCACACTTACAATAAGAAACATATGAGGCCTGGGGATTTAGCTCAGTGGTGCTATGCCTGCCTCGCAAGTGCAAGGTCCCGGGTTTGATTCCCGATACCAGGTGGTGGTGGTGGTGGTGGTGGTGGTGGGAGGGGGGGAAACACATGGTACATGGAGACCTGAGACAAAACTGAAATACTTACTCTAATATGTATACTTTTCACTTAAGAAAAGGCTAAACAGGGCTGGCAATTTAGCTCAGTGGTTCCACTGCCTGCCTCGCAAGCGTAAGGTCCTGAGTTTGATCCCCGGTACCAAAAAAAAAAGCGAAGAAAAGGCTAACAGAAACTCATTATTCGCACTTCCCACTAATAGATCATTCCTGCATTTAAAAACAAAGCAAATCTCTCCAGGCTCGGAGCTCCAGAAAGCCATACAGCTTGAGGATATTTCTTTAACTGTGTGTGGCAATGACTTTCTAGTGCTGCAGAATAGCAGTTAGCTCATGGCATTTATTCAGTTGGAAAAACCAGATGGTTACACAAAGATCTCTCTTTACCTTTTTGCAAAGGTGCTATTATAAGCTAAGTCAATTATGATATTTAACATTCTTTATGCAATTATTCATTTGATAAATTCCTGTATCAAATTCACCAATAGGAAAAAATGCCTATTAACAAAGCCTTTAATTCAGATAATAAGAACAATATATTCACCATGTTTCTCTTTTAATTCTTGAGACAAGGAAGCTTAGAACTTTTGTCAAGTTGTAGCCATTCTTAGCCTGGATTTCTGATGCAACTATTATCTTACTTTATTTAATGTTAGTTCTACTTGTTTACCCTGTCTTTAATTACAATCTTCCATGAATCTTTCTAGACATGTGGGACATTATTTCTATGAGTAAAAATGGAATTCGATTAAGTGGGATCTTTATTGCTCCCTCCATTCCCCAGTCCTTCACTGGGATCCTTGTCAATAACAACCTTCGCTGATGTTGTTTTTGCCTTCCTTGAGGTCTCCGCTCTGGGCCCCTGTAGGAATTACTTTGTCCACTGCCTCACATATTCTTATCTTGTTTGGCTTCTCTGAAGTCCATACTTTATTTCAATTCTTTATCCAACCTGACTGGACAGTCTGCTATCTGACAAAACACATACTAAATGGTTCAAAATGGTGGCTTCTATCTTGGTTTAGGTCTATATGGATGTCATCTGTTTGTGTTTCTAGTTCTACTCAAGCCACTGTTTCTTCCAAAATTTTCTCCAGTGCTGTTTGTCCCTCAGTTGGCTTTATTTCCATTTGGGAACACAGTCATTCCCAGTATCCTGGGAAGATTGGTGCCAGCCTTGCTGTGGATAACACAATATACAGATGTTCAAGTCCTCTATAAAAATGGAGTAGTATTTACATTTAGCCTATGCATGTCTGTCTTTCTTCCTTCCTTCTTCCTTCCTCCTTCCCTCCCTTTCTTTCTTTTGTTCTTTCCTTCTTTCTGTCTTTCACTGGGAATCAAACTCAGGGCCTTGTGTTTGCCAGGCAGGCATGGTGCTGCTCAGCTACATCCCCGGCCCTTCTTATATACTTTAAATCTCTAGATTGTATCTAATATAGTGTTAATGCTACAAAAATAGTATACTGTATTATTTAGGGAATAATGACAAGAAAAATTTGTATATGTTCAGTACAGATGTAATTTTTTTCAAGCATCGGTTAATTGGACCCATGAATGTACAACCTGCAGATACCGAATGCCTGCTGTATAATATTTCACATTAGGTTAAAAAACACTGTCCAGTATCCTGGTTCCAACTGATTATGGACAAAAACCCCATCCACTTCTACAGAACCTCTCATCTTCTCTCATGTTGTTCAGTTAGAGGGTTAGCAAAAGGCTGACTGTTAACACTTAACAAAATCATTGTCATCCTTAGAGTTAGAATAACATATATAATAAGAACATCATTACGTATGCCATTAAAATATTCTCATAACTTCAGAAAAATCCATGTACGACACCTTTCAGGGGAATATCTTTTTGTGGTAGAAATCCTTATAAAGTCATAGTTATTAAGTAGCACTGTGATTTGCCTCTTTGATACATGTAAGAAAAACTTCATTCTTTTATCAATTTTATTGAGCAGATATAGTATGTTAACACTGAACATGGTTAGGTATGGTGCTAGGCCGGAGATGTGGAGGGGAAAGAAGCAGGTCTTCCTTTTTCAAGGAGCTCAGAGTTGGAATCTATGATGGTAGGCCTTAATTAAGTACAAAATGTTAGATGATTAAGTGACAACTCCCTTGATTGTTTGTTAACAGTGAGTAAAAAAAACAGGTTTGGGAAAAAAAAAAACAGGTTTGGAAAGGATGCTCTGAGCAGAAAGAATACTATGGGCAAAACCAACAAAAACTGATAGAAGGGTCATGTGAATTCGGGAGGCAGCATGCGGACAGGCTCAGAGGGAGGAAAACTGGGCACAGGAGCCCAGCTAACGGGCCATTCTGGTGGTTCAGGTCAGAACCACCCCGACAGCTTAGAGCCTGGGGAAGAGCACAGGGCCTGCACGACCCTGGCTGATGAAGTAGGATGGGGTGGTGAGGAGTGATGGTTGTGTCTGAACTCAAAATTTATTTTAATGCTTACAAAAAGTACTTATTGAAGAACTCTAAGAACACCCCTATCGAGGCAGCCTCCCTCCTCTGGGATTTCTAGCTTTTGGTTCATAGCAAGATTATAGTATACAGTAATATGCATTTGTTCACGTATCTTTTCCTATGAGCTCAAGTGCAGAGACAACCTTACCCACCTTTGCATTCTCTGCATAATACACTGTTGATGATCTTGATACTGAGCAAAGAAGAACTGGCTCCTTAGAGCAATAATGGCTTAGATTATTGTGCTTATAACACTTCCTGATTTAGAACCTTAAAAATCAGACCTAAACAAATCCAAATTCTACTCTAGAGAGAGCAAAAGTACTAGGAAAAAATAATTCTTGTCCATTTTTCCCCAGCATCTTAATCTGGCAGTTTATTTATTTATTTATTTATTTATGAGATAGGCTATGTAGTTTAGGCCTTGAACTCACTATGTAGCCCAGGCTGGCCTTGAATTCACTGCAACCTTCCTGCCTCAACCTCCCCAGGGCTGGGATTACAGGTGTGCACCACCATGCCTGGCAACCTGGCAGCTTTTAAAGTATGTTCTCTGTATCTTTGAATCTCCTAAGACCCTTTCCTAGGTTCATGAAATCAAAACTATTGTATAATAATATTGTTTGCTTTTAAAAAATTATGTTGACATGTGTAGTAGTGGTGTAAAAGCAAGGGGGGGTGTCAAATTGCAGGCATTACACCAATAACACCCAATTGAGGAAGTAACAATTATTCTTTTTAACATCTGACCCCAGAATGAAATATATATATATATATTTTTTTTTTTCCCTCCTTCACAGGTGGTACCACCTGTCAGATTTTTGGAGGAGTGCTAAAGAATATTCAACATTAACTGAAAAGGCTATTTAAAAATACCTCCCCTTTCCACCTATTTGTATGAGGCTGGATTTTCTTTATGTATCTCAAGTAAAACATTATTACAATTCAAATTTTATTACAATTGAATGCAGAAGCAGACATGAAAATCCAGCTCTTTTGATTAAGCCAAACTCATACATACTTGCAAAAATGTGAAATAATACCACTCTTATCACTATTTTTTGCTTTAGAATATAGTTATTTTAATAAAATTTTATTTTATCATGCACTTGGATTTATCATAGTCATTTTATTTAATTAAAAAAATTTTTTTTGTTGTTGTTTTGGTACCAGGGATCAAACTCGGGACTTTGTACTTTTGAGACAGGCGGCAGAACCACTGAGCTAAATCCCTGGCCCATCATAGTCATTTTAATAGGTTAATAGCTTTTACATTTTTCATTAAGATCTTTGAATATGGTAAATTTTGGGGGAATGGTTTTGAGACAGGGACTCTTTATGTAGTTCTTGAACATGTGATCCTCCTACCTCAGCCTCTCAAGTGCTGGGATTATAGGCATGCGCCACCATGCCCGGCTAAATATGGTAAATACTGACAGACAAAACCCTGATAAACAACAGCTCTGGGCCTTTAATGATTTGTGAAAGCGTAAGGTTCTTGTGAAAGTATAAAGTATAGGTTCTGGGACCAAAAAGTTACAGAACTACTATATTACAGTAGTTACAGAACTACTATGTTAACTAATAAGAAACATTTCTACCTCCAGGAAATTATTTTACTACAGTATTATGCATGTATGTACATATGTATGCATGTGGTGCTGGGGATCGGACAGAGTTTCACACGTTAGGCAAGTGCTCTACCACTGAGCTATATTTTGTTTTGAGACAGGATCTTGTTAAATTGTCCAGGCTGGCCTCAAACCTTCCAACCTCCTGCTGCAACCTTCTCAGTAGCTGGGATTATAGGTGGAAGCCAGTCCATGCCCACCCAGAAAATTATTTTATTTTAGTGAATAAAGTAAATCACATATGAGCATAAAAGGACTAAAGACAAAGTGAATCAAAGTTGGTAAATCACAAAGCAGAAATCCCTAGGGTATAGATGGAGAACAGACAGAGAAACACAGGCAGACGCACTCACAGTCACGCAGACATGCATTCTCTATGCCTGTCATTACATTTCCAGGCTTGGGGTGATGACTATCGCTTGGATTTGAGCATGGCTGAAAAAGCAGGTGGGTCAACAGGTTTGTCCACATTAAGGTGAAACTTATTCTTTTGAAAGGCTACTGTCTATATTCTACTTAAACAATTTACTGCTGTTTGCCTCCTTGCTCTCTACATCTGAGGATTAGCATGGGCACAGTAATCTACCCAAATAATTCTATTCATTCACCTATTAAAAATTAGCTCCTTCCCATTACAGCCATAACATTGCTTTTAGGCCTTGTTTCTGTCACTGTGGGACTGAATTTGAAAACAAAGGAAACAGTTCCAGTATTTCTGGCATAATCATATCTGCTGTCCATCCAATTAGTTAAGGCAATTTTTCCCCCCTGGTACCAGAGATCGAACTCAAGACCTTGTGCTTGCGACGCAGGAGTGGTGCCACTGAGCTAAATCCCTGGAAGTTAAGGCAATTTTACTGAAATACAAAGAAGTAAAAAAAAACTTACAATGATAATTCTCATATAAACTCTCATGAGTTAACAAGAGAAATCTTGAAAAACCTCTTTACATTGTTAACCAACATATCTATTATAAGCCCTTCATATAAACCTCTATAGGGCTTGTTAATAAATTCAGGTATATTTTCCTTAGTAAATCTTTTAAGATATGGCGGAGAAGAGCGAGAAGTAATTCTTCCCAGTATATGTCAGTCCCTTTGAGCTACTCTCCAGGGCTAGACTGAACCCCATTTTTCTAAACCCTCTGATCAGAGGTCAAGGCCAAGAACCCTCTTGCTAGCATTTTGGCTACTCAATTCCTAAGATAATTAATAAAACTGAATCAACAGAGCCACCTCCTCCTCTCTGCTGCATGTTGTCTTCTATAAAAAGAAACTTAGAAGTAAACCCTGACTAAAAAAAGAACACACTGTTTTAGGATACGGACTGACCTGGAATCCTGCAAAAGTCAAACTCAGTCCATATTGGGCCGATGTGGGGCCGTGTGGAAGCGGAATTTACCGTGCAGGTCTGCTAGTCCCTGCGGGAAGGGTTCTGACAAAAGACATTTTGCTTCAGGAGCTGGCTCCGCCATCCCACACACATCTCTTGCACACAGTCATGTTGGGTATCTACGTCAGACATCACGTGATCGGGTGTTAGAAACACACGCATCAGATCTCCAAAACAGATTACAAAACAGAAGCTCTTTATAGAGTCGGGCTGAGTCTAAGAAAAGGAAAATCCTCTTGATTTTGTCTTTTAAATGCGGCCAAAAGGGGCACAGAAGAGCTACCCTATCAGACTTTAATGCACTTAACGCTATCAAATTCAAGAAGGCACAGTGGGACAAGGGTGGTTTGCTTTTTAAATTGACATTTGAGTGACTCTAAGCTGCCATCAGGGGGTTGCTAGTGTGCACCCCACAGGGAGAGAGGGAAGGAGGCTGAGAAAACCTCACCCATTATCTTGAGAAGCTAAACAATCGGCTTTAGACTTGTAGTCGCGTGCACATAGACTGTGAGAACAAGTATTGTCGGATTCATGAATGGTGCAAAGGGCCTGGTTAAACATTTTCAGCTGCCTGTTTGGAAAGATGAAAGTAGGAAAAAGTCCTTGATTTCTTTCTTTCTTTTTGAAACGCAGAAGTGTTTCAGGGCAGCCTGAGTATTTGAGGTTCACCTCAGGATCAAGCTTACTGGGACACCTGCTTGCTTAGGAAACCTGGCAAACAGCATTAGAGAATCCCTCTCTAAAGCCCTCCTGTGCTATGTCCTTGCTTCAATCAACTTCTGCCTACATGCAAGAGTCCTGAGTGCAGAAGGCACTTTAAACCTGAACGTGATGAGGACCAAGGGCAGGGTACCCCAGGACAGGGTTCCTCTCCCCTGAAACTTCTCCTTGTAGGGGTGAGCTAACCATTAAGAATTGGTTTCAAACTGAGTGTGGTTGTGCATACCTGTAATTCTTTCTTTCTTTCATTTTTTATTTATTTATTAATTGTTTTTGCATACCTGTAATTCATGTACTCCGGGAGGCAGAGGCAGGAGGACTGCAAGTTCTAGCCCAGTCTGGGCAACTTAGTGATTTACTGAGACTCTGTCTCAAAATAAAAAATAAAAAGGGCCGGGGATAAATTTCAGTGTGTTCAACCCCAGATATTGAAAAAAAAGGGAGAAGGGTTGGTTTTAAATGTCAAATACATTTTGTTGCGAACCTACAGGGCCCCCTGGTTTAATGAAAGTGGCCCTACTTTTCTAGTTGACTGCAATCTCTAGGGGAGGATGCAGTTCATTCTGGATTCTAAACAAGAATGAACCTCCAACTCGTAGCAATGACAGGTCATTCTAAAGTGGACAGAGCACCAGCTCCTGCTTACTCCACCTGCCATGTCTCTTCTGGCCCTGAGGTAGCAGTGAGCGGTGAACAGGATAGATAAAGTCCTGTCCCTCTGCCTGCCTCACTACTCAATGCTATATCACCAGGACAGAGAACATAGTAGTAGGAACTCAGTAATTTTTTGTTGCATGAATAAGTGAAGTATCTATTTGTATAAAATATACATGGCTCACCCTGACAATGCACCTGCCCCTCTGCCCTTCATGCCCAGCCACCATCCTCCTGATCTGCTTTTTGGCTTTTCCACAGCAGACATAGCTTTCATAGCTTTTTAATGTACACTTAATTATTTATTGTCCGTTTCCTCACTAGAATTTAAGTCCCACAAGTTTAGCAATCTGATTTTTTCCCTGATGTATCTTAAGCAACAAAGACAGGGCCTGATACATAGAAGGCCCTCAGTAAATATTCATTAAAAAATTTAATAATCTGTATTATAGACATATACTTATAAGTCAATACTACCTAAATATTAATGTATAAATATAAATATTACTAATTATAATTTTCATTTGTCTGAATTCCCCAGCCTTTGAATAAAATTATTTTACCTGATACATTTCAGGTTGGGAAGCACTTTGCACGTTAATTCATTTCATCCCTTCCACAATTCTGGGAGGTTAGCATGCAAAATGGAAATGTTACTCTGTGCTCAGAGCATTAAATCAATTAAGAGAATCAAGGGTCAAGATATTATTATCATGCAATCGTACAGATGTAGAAACCGAGCCCAGAGAAGTGACCTGCTTACAGGAGTGCTTATGATTTCCACTGGCAGAACAGTGTTCAGCCTGCTGTTCTCTGCTGCCATGTGTGCATGTGCACACACAGCAGTAACTAAATCACAGCAAGTAACTTGCTCTCTCCAGCACAAAAGAGCACAACTCTGAGTCCAAACTAAGGTTTATTATACAAGACCACTCTTAAAGAAACTTCGCACTGAGATCTAAGAGGTAGGCTTCTAGGGGATAACAAGCCTGAGTCACATGCTAGGAAATTACTGAAAGATACTGAAGAATGTGCCAAAAGGCCCCTGAAGAAGGGGACCTGAGGACTGGAGTTAAGGTGAGGAGAGACCCCTGACTGTGGTGGCAGTTCCCAGGACAATGTGAGCACTGTTGGGCAAGTGGCCTTGGACCTGGGATCCTTCACAGCTGGCCAGGTAAACAATGGCTGTACAGTAGGCATTTACCAGGTGGTGCCTGTCATGCAGTCAGTCACAGTGTTTGCCCCAAGGCCCAGAAAACATTCATACAGCCAGGATATGATGATCTGAAGTGAGTCTTCCTATGCCTCTTACCCTCTCATTATAGGTCTGGGGATGGTGGTGTTGGCCACCAGGGATTATGAAGCTCCTAGTGGAAAGGAGCCAGTCAAGGCACTAAATGAGACCGATGAGTGAGAGGCCTTGGAGAAGCACTGGGAGAAGAGAATCTCTAGGGAAAAGCCAGATTCTGAGACAGGGAAGAGTTGTTTGTCCAATATGGAGCCAGGTCATGGGTGGTGAGACTTATCAGAAACCTACATGTGATCCCATGATCCTCATAAAGGCTTATGAGGTCTTCTGTGATTTGACTTAATTTCCTGCAACTCTAACCCACACAAGGCTTCTACCCATTCCTTGAATGTCCTGGGTCTTTCCCATCACAGGGCCTGTGCTGCAGCTGCGTTTGCAGTTTAGAGGCTCTTTCAGCCATGGCAGCAGGCTCCCGTGGTCGCCATCCAAAACCCACCCCCAAATCAGCTTCCCCTGTTACATACTCAAAGCATACTTTTCTATATAACTATTATTACAGTGAATCATTGGATGAATGAGCACTTTAACACAGAGTACAAATTCTGTGAGGGCTGAAACTGTTTACCACAGTGTCCCTAGCCTTTAGCATGGTAACTACCCCATAACAGGTGCTAGCAAACCTTTAATAAATGAATGAAAAAGCAAAAAGCACCCCAACACTAAGCTTTATGGAGCCACCACTTCTGACATGTTACCAAGCTTTCAGGCCAGTGTGAACTGGTCGGTTATTTTCCATCTTTGCTACTGAGAGAAAAGACCATTGTTGAATATAAAAAAGTCAAGAAAGGTGTTCTAACATGGAAAAGGGAAAATCAAAACACCACACACAAAACAAATCAATATTGCTGGCCTAGAGTTGAACTGCATATGACAAACCAGGACTATCCACTGTCCAGGAAGATTACTGTCCAAACAAGTTAAAATACTGAAACACAGCTCCATCATACTGACAAATTGCTTACTATTGCTGCTTTGGCTCGAAGGAAGGAAAAGAGCAATCCTTCAAGTTCTGCTGATAGGTTTTGTTCAATGTCCAGGGACTGGGACTTTGTTTTGGGTACTTGTACTACATTGGCAATAAACTTTTTACATTAGTATTTTTTAATGTTAAAAATGTAAAATTGGCAGCACATGTATATAGAGTCAGGCCTTGACATAGGGTTTTTATGAAGGACTTAGTTTCCACACGATATCCTCTTCCCTCTGAGCAGGGTATGGGAGTCAGTGCTCTTACAGCTCCTCACTCCTTCTAACTACTTTGAAATTCCTTCTGAGCACAATCTCTCTTACTTAGCTTCCTCTCCTGAGAAGCTGACCAAGTGATGGTGCTGGGCCTATGACTTGCTTATGGGTTGCAGAACTACGGATGCTTGTATGTCCCAAAGCCCTGACATACGATGCCTTCCAAAAAACACAGAATCTCTCTTCCTCCATCAGACAACCAACAGCAAGATGGAAAGGGCATACTATAGTAATGTGTGCTTACCATTGTGGCTCTCAGCACAAGTTCTCAAATCAGACTCACAAGTGGAACCTCAAAAAAAAGCTCTCCATTAGAGTTTGGGAGGTTCTATCTGGGCAGTGAGTTTTTGCATTCTGCTGTGTGCTTTAGTTGTATATATCCTGCTGAAAAGTACAGAGATAGGTAACACAACAAGGTGGCTCATGACTAATAATTACATCTAAAGAAAGGGGCTATGTCTCCTGCATATGCCAAAGCCCCCCAGGAACCCTTTCCAAGGGTTAACTTTAGAGTGACATCCCCCCTGCATCACTGTCCCCACTGCAATTTATTCACTTGGCATGTAAATGTTCCATCCAAGTATAGCCAACAAGATGTCTGTGTGCCCAGCACCCCTGTACATACTACATATACATTATGCCACTGACTCCTCACAGCAACATGTTTGGAAATGATAAAACTGAGAGAGGCCGAGGAGCTTGGCCCAGATCATTTAATGAGTGGTGGAGCTGGGATTCAAACCCAGGCAGTGTGGTTACCACACTCTCCATTTCAAGATCAGGAGCACCAAAACATAATAAAAAACAGCCTCTCCATACCTTTCTGGTTGCGCTTAGTGAAATATGTATGTAGTAGAAACCAAACTACCAAGGTGCATAAAGTATCACCCTAGACTACTCCCAGTGTATATCTGGAAAACTCTAGGCTGGACTTGAGGGGGCTGCCATGAGCAGGGGTCCAAGTTGTACCCAGCCTGAGCCTGGGAGCCACTTGTGCTGCGTGCCCAGGTATTTTCCCCCAGGTGCAGGCCTGCTTCCTACCAGAAGGAGGCCAGAGATAAAAGTACTACCAGGAGTCCCTGGGGTGAATATTTAAGGGAAACTCAGTATTTTCCATGAAATTCTAGTTTTAATTCATTTTCTTTAAAAATGTAAACTTTCAATATGTGGGACTCAAATATTAGTTTTCTTTTTATCTACTTTTGTTCCAAGACAGTAGTTATGAATGGTTACTGCCTACCATTTGAGTATAATACAAACCTTACCACAGAAGGGGGCACAGAAAGGGAATGGCAGGGAGAGTAAAATCTGGGAGGACAGAAATAACCCCAAAGCACAATACTAGTCCATTCATAAAACAGGGCTTTACTGAGTAATTTAGGGTAAGGCAGATCATGTTCAGTCCCAGACAGGAGCAAAGAGCCTAGACCTTGGTGTCAAGTGGTCCTAGTGCTGTCATGACTGTGGGCAAGTTTCTTACTCTTTGTGCCTCAGTTTCTCCATCTGCCAAATGGAGCTAATAATAGAATCTACTAGGGTTAACATGAGAACTAATGATAATACAAAGTATTTGCTGTAGTGTGTGGCACAGAATCAAGCTTCATAAACCGTAGCTACTATTACTATTATCAGATTACTGTATTATCAGTTGTAAATGTCAGTAGGAGCATGTACTAGCTAAGCCTTGCCTGTAGACTCAAAATTAGGGAACATGAAATTCCTAATGGCCCAGAGGCAACCTCCCCTCAGCCCTTCACAATGCTTGACACCCCAGAAAGGCTCCAACAAATCTTTCTTCCTTAATGCATAGAGGAGTTTCTCCCAAACCTTAGCTACAATACACATGGGCATTTTGTTACAAATACCATCAAAACGCTTTTCTTTTCTTTCTTTAGTGGCACTGTTAGCACTTCATTTAAGCCCACAGAAAAGGGTATTAATAATTTAAATAAAAATCTTCCAAGTTGGCTATTTATTAACTGTTCTGGGAAAAAGCTTGGTATGAAGGAGGCCAAAATAATGTTTTTAAGACAAGTATATTTCCATTGTGTATACTTTTCCTCTTATTCAAAAGGTCACCAAAATTTGGCTATAAATTTACAAATAAAAACAAAACTAGAGTATTATCTTTTTGTTGCCTTATATGCATGTTTTGGACAGGGACATTGTTTTCTCTTCCCCAGCATTCTGCCTCATTTCCTCTCTGATCTGTTTACAGATTCTGGGCAGACCACATTTGATTCCTTCTCTTCATGCATTTTTGTAGTGCAGTCTTGGGACCGCTGAGCTCTTACTTTGTACTAGAAATCTTAAAAAATATTATCAGTTTGGTTATAATTTATTTTAGAGAATATTTTCATATTTTGGTTTTTTGATTTACGAATTTTTAATTTAAGTCTCAATTTGATGGATTCACTAGCTTGTGTTTTGTTCAGTAATAACATTGGGGTTCAGTTTGGAGTTTAGCTCATTTATGTGTTTTATTCTAAATTATGGTTCTATCAAAGTACTTGACTAAAATTGTTGGCAACTGTCAGATATAGTCAAAAGCTCCAAGCTTTCTTTTTCCTGTTTTACCAGGCCATCCTTTCTTGTCCTGTACAGTTTTAAAAAATTTTTTTATTTTTCTGGTACTGAGGATCAAACTCAGGACCTCGGGCTTTCGAGGCAGGTATGGCACCACTAAATCCCATGCTGTTTTTTTTTTTTTTTTTTAATGGGGTCTCGCTATGAAGTTCAGGCTGCCCTTTAACTCAGCATATAGCCCAGATTAGCCTCAAACTTGTGGTAAGCGCTGGGATTACAGGTATGCAACACCATGTCTGTCTCTTCCTGTTTTTGATTGCTTGTTTGTTTTTTGGGATAGGATCTTGCTAGGTACTCCAGGCTGCCTTGAACTCACTATGAAGCCCAGGCTAGCCTTCAACTTATGGTGATCCTCCTGCTTCAGCATCCCAAGTGTTGAGATCATAGGCATTCACTACCACACCCGGCTCTTCCTGTATATTTATCTTTATCCTCTAAGAGTAAACCACAATTTCTGCTTTTAAGCACTTGGACTCAAATTGCAGTTGCTAACTTAATAGCTATATGAACTTGGACAAGTTCATTTACATTCTAAATATACCTAAAATATACCAATAAGTGCTTTCTTTAAAAAAAAAGTGATAAAGTGGCTACAACAACACAACTTCACTTTTGAAAAAGATTATATGACTACAGATAAGATGTAGTATCTCAACCTATTGCCCTTTACTGCTAAAAATTTCTGATAAATTTTTCTGATAATCTTCTATTAAAATTCTAGAAAAAACCAAAACAATAGCTGCAACTCATTCCTCCAGCCCACCTTACTGTGATGTTAACACTGCAGTGCCTGAGGGCTGGAAGAGTACTGGAAGCACTGTTGGGGTGGAAGAGGGGCCTTCCCGAGGCTGAAGTCAAGAGTGGCCTGGAGAGGCTCAGCTTTGAGGGTTTCCGTACATCCGGGAAGGATGAGCTCTGGTGGGCTGAATGGTCAGCAGGTAGGTGCTCAGATCAGGCTGACTCCAAAACATGAGAAGCTAGCTAAAAAGGGCTTGTGGAAGGTAAGTACAAAAATAAACATTTAGCAAGACTAGAAGTAATATAGTAGGAGTTTCTACACTAAGACCTTGGGAGATGCTATTTTTGGTACAGTGATGCACTAAGAACACTGTCAAAAGATAGGCACATGTATCTCGACATAATACTATGATAATATATTCAGTAGCTACATGTTGACATTAATTAGTGACTCTACTATTTTGGGTAACCCAGCGCATACCCATTAAAGATATAGTCCCCCAATCCCCTATGGTGATGACTAGCTAGAGTTGGATAGGGTTTGAATAGCCAGAGGGGAGCTTCTAGCCCTTGAGACTTCTACAGTCCCATTCCCACTGCCCTGTCCCATCTGGGTTGAGGGACTGAACATGACTGCCCTGAGGCCATGTCCCTTAGAGTATTATCTAATTTCTGTACACACAGAAACATCAAGGCAGCTAGCTTTGCCAGAATGTTAGGAAATCGGTTGGGAAAGCCAAAATGTTTTACAAGAGGAGTGCTGTGTTCTCTTCACACCTGCATTCCATGCCACCTTCATCTTGGTGGGGAGAGGGCTTTTACACACAATTAGGTGTGTTACGCTCTGGATGGCAGCAGTAACAGCAAGCAGAGGAGGCAGGGCAGAGCGTCCCAGACCAGAGTGGTAGGGCTGGATGTGGGAGGTGGGTCTCCCTCCCAAGGAAGCCTCTGTACCAGCCCTGCTCTGGTAAACAGGATCCATGAGCTCCACCACAACTCTGGGGAGGGGGAGGGCCTTGCTCTTTCCGTGGTGCTGAGCCTGGCCCTTGTCTCTCTAGGTGTCCTGGCCTTAATAGGGGTAGAGTTGTTACATTAAGTCCCTCAAGGAGTTCCTGCCTCTGAGAGCAGGCAGTCTCTCTTAAACACCTAATCCCCAGGGCCAAGCCCTTCTGTTCCTTCACAGTGGGTGACCACAGCGCATTCCCAGCTCACAGTGCAGCATCCACAAAGTGGGGCTGCAGCCACATAAAGCAATGCTCTTGGGTCCCAAGAAGATGACAAATCCAGCCCCCCAAACTTTTCTCAAAATGAAGGGTAGATGAGTAAGCACTGCTTCAACATAAGTTGAGCTTGGGATATCTTAGATAATAAAGAGTAAAGACTACATGGTTTTTAGTGGAGCACGCACTCTGATCATTTGGCACAAATGGATTTCTGAGATTGCTGGCATCAGGGCTGGGGACTGATCCACCAATGTGGGACTTGCTCAGAGAAGTCTCAGCCTGGGGAAGGTGTTCCAGGGCCTCAGCAGCGGCCTCTGTCATACCACTGCCCTTCCTCATCTGTGTGTCCCTTCCTGGCCTCGACATCCCCATTTCCTTCAGCTACTCTCCTGTAAAAGAGAATTTTATAGGGAAGTCGAAGGACTCATGGGTGACCAAAACTGATATCTAGGCTTCTCCTTCCACAGGTCTTACTATACCATGCTCCTCAAACGGCACCCCACTTACTGTGACCCTGCAAAGTGCTTACCTCCCTAAGCCTCAGAATCCTCCTCTATAAAAGGGAAATTTAATTGAAACTTACAACACTCCCATTAAATTGTGCTCATTTGGTCCATCCTGATGAAACAGTATGTCAGAACTTCAATTCTATTTTAAAATACATCTACTGATTGCTTAAACATGCTACACTGATTCCTGTTCCAGTTTAGGATGGTGGTGTCAGTAACCAGGAGCATGACCTTAGCTGAAGGTGATTGTTGTCACCCACTCAAATCTCACTTCAAGGGCACTATCAACTGGTGACTACTTAGGAAATATGTTTCAATCTACTGCAATAAAAAAGATAAAGCCTATGTTGTTTAAGAAGGAGGATACTAAATGTACAGTATACTGTCAGCATAAGACTCTGTGAGGAGCAGCTGTGGCCGTGTTAGTGTAACATTATGATTAGACCTGAGAAACTGGGAGCACAGGGTAAGTGAGCTCTTGAATTCAGATCCAGAAAGCTTCAGAGTTGCTGGGAACAGAATTGTTGGGAACAGTCTAAAAGAACAAGATTCCAAGCTCCCTGGGACTAATCTAATAGTCTCTCGATTGGTCTTGGGTTGTAGGTGACAATGCAAAACCATAACCAGTTACCTTCTCTCCACTCTATTGTTTCAATAAACATAGCAAGACTAATTTTTCTATTCTTCTCCATTCCCTCATTCTCCTAAGTAGCTCAATCCATTTGTTTTTTGGGCCTATATCCCAGCATCCCTGTGCCCCACCCTGCCATGGAATTCAGACAGCCTGCCATTGTTTCAGGCCGATATCCGCTTACCCAGCAGAAGGCCACCTTCCCTATGCTGGCTCCTCCCAAAGGCCAACTTTCTGGACCCAAACACAGAACAAAGACAAGAACACCCAGCCTTGTTCCTGTTTAGTCCTGCACCATTTCCAAGTCACTTTCGTACATACCAGCTGATTTTCCTTCTCACGATGCCCTTGTGGGTCATGAGATAATATTTCCATTCCAAAGATGAGACAGTGAGGTTCAGAAAAGCTAATCCAAAGTCCCACACACATACATAGCTCGTAATTGGCAAAGCTAGGTTTGTAATCCTGATCTTGTGACTCTGGGTTTCAAACTAACTGCTAACATACTTAAAAAGACCATTATTTATGTGATTTAAATATTAATATATAAAAACCACCACCTTTTTTTGAGACAGTATCTTTCTATGTAGTACAGACTGGCCTTGAACTCTCTATGTACCTGACTGCCCTAGAACTCATGGCAAGCCTTCTGCCTCAGCCTCCCAAGTACTGGAATTAGACAGGTAACATCATGCCCAGCCCCATCTCATCTTTTGATTGGCATGTTTAATGTCTGTGCTTGTTTTATATGGAAATCTAAGTCAAAGAGGTAATTGTCACTCATACATTTCACTAACTATATTTACTAATAAAACTAGTTTTTCCTGGTCAATCTATATACCATTATCACACTGCTGACCAATGGGGTCACTTGTGTAGTCTGCTTTGGGTTTCTAGTCATCTTGCATTATCTGATCACACAGCATTTTGCTTAATTCATTCTGTAGAATGGGAGTAATACCCAAGAGGATTATGGTGATGGTTAAACAAGGCAATGAGTACAGAGCCCTTAGCTAGGCTAATTAATGGGATTACATATTACTACTACTAATACATCTTCAATACCTTCATTAAAATCAAGTAGATTTTTATCTTTTTTTAACAAGTATCTAATAAGGTTCAAAGTAGCATTAGTTCAGAGAAATAGAGCCATTTCTCCTGCTGGCCCTTTTGAGTCCTTGATTTTTTCCCTCACTCAGCAGCCTCCTGGCACCCACAGTCCAATGGGGAGGAGACAGACATAAAATGGCTCCTGTATGATGATCACAGTGGCATGTGAGGGGGTGTCCAAACCTGTGGCGGTGGCGGCCTGAGCCGAGTTCCGGGAGGGAAGGTCAGGGAAAAGAGTTGGGGTTAAGTCTTGAAGGATAGGGGGCATCTCCTTAAAATCCAAGAGAAAAAAAATGGTATTCTATTCAAGGCAGAGGTCTAAGCAAATACAAGGAGGCATAAGGAGGACCCATCTGGGGAAGGACAAAGAGGTAAGGCAGCAGCTGCTCACTCAGGATGGGTGGAGGTGGGTGGTAGCCAGGACCCCAGTCAGGAAGTTTCAAATATCACCATGTGTTGGAATGTATCCTCCAACTCCATAGTCTTAGCCCTTAAGTGCATAGTGCAATCACTATAGGAACTTGAGACTACTGTATATGAATACTCAGGGCCCAGCTCGAGATTATGATTTATTTGGTTTTGGGTGGGGTCTTAGTATTGGGATTTTTCAAAAAGCTGTGCAGGTGATTCTAATGTACAACCTGGATAATGCTAAGTCAGTGATAAAACTTTATTTTTTGAAAAAACTTTAAACAGGAATGATTCGGTCATTTACTTTGGGAAACAGTGCTGAGAAAGATGTCTGCAGAGGGTCTAGAAAGAATGCAAGGAGACAGTGGGGGTAAAAGGAGAAAGCACTACCTGGATGGAAGAATCGAACTGGAAGTTAGGGAAGAGGGAAGAGTGGCTGGTGAGCTGGTTCTGTCACCTAGACAGGCCTTTAACAAGTTGAGGATATAAGTCAAAGAACTGGTTTGTGGGGAGAGTAATGAGGTCTGTTCCCTGGAGGAGCCCGGGAAGGACAGATGTCTCTTTGATCTACAAGCACCCCACATGGACTCTGCTCTGAAAGGACGCTGTGTGTACAGGGCACTAACATGGAGGAGTGGGTGCAAATACGAGCACAAATTTGCCCAGGAAAAGTAAACTGCATGCAAAAAACAGAGCCAAGGATAATGCTTGAGGAATGGGAGTGGATGCATCAGAATCATTTGGAGACTCTTAGTAACAATTCCATTTATTTTATGTCATCCCAGATTACCTGAATCAGAATACCCAGGAGCCAGGCTCCAGAATTTGATTTTATTCTTTTCTTTTTTCTTCCTTCCTTCCCTCCCTCTTTCCTTTCTTTACATCCTTCCTTGGTACTAAGGATTGAATCCAGGGCTTGTGCATGATAGGTAAGCATTCTACCCCTGAGCAATAGCCCCCGGCCATTTCAAAATTTTATTTGGAGACAGGATTTCACTAAATTGGCCAGACTGGCCTCAAATTTGGAATCTTCTGGCCTCTGCCTCCTGAGTAGCTGGGACTACAAGTCCACATCACCACTGATTTAAATCTGAGTTTACCAGAATCTGATTTTTAACAAGCTCCTCGTGCTTCTGGACCAAGGCTAGGTTTGGTTGGACGCTGTAGGAATTTCCAATGGGTGCTGCCACAAATTACCACATACTTGGTGGCTTAAAACAGTAATTTATCCTCTCACAATACCAGAGGCTAGAAGTCCAAATTCAAGGAGCTGGAAGGGCCATGTTCCCTTTGAAGATTGCGTGACTGTGTGATTATGTGTGTGACTATGTGTGTGTGTAGGGTACTTCCTTGCTTCTGGCTTTCGATGGTTCTAATCTTTCCTTGGTTTATGGCTGCATAACTCCAACCTCTGCTTTTGTCTTCACACAGTCTTCTTCGCTTTAATCTTCCCTCCCCTGGGATTGAACCTAGGGTGTTCACACTGTGCTATATCCCCAGTTACTTTCATATACATATATTTAATTTTGAGGCAGGGTCTTGGTAATTTGCTCAGGCTGGGCTCAAATTTGCAATCCTCCTGCCTCAGCCTCCCAGAGTATTGGGATTAAAGGTGTGTGCAGTAAGATCCAGTCTGTGTGTCTCTTATAAGGACACTTGTCATTGGATTTAGGGCTTGCCTGATAATCCAGGATGATCTCACCTCAAGATCCTTAATCATATTTGCAAAGACTTTTTTTCCTAATAAGGTCATACAGGTTTCAGGTTCTAGGCCATGTTTCTATGAGGGAGGACCACCATTCAGCTCATTATAGACATCATGGCAATAACAGATGTAGAGGAATGGAAGAGAGAGATGAACTCCAACCTCTTCCTCCACAAAGACAGGAAGAGAAGGAAGAAAAGGAGGGAGAGGGAGAAGGAGGGGCCCTCTCCTCCCCATTTCAAGATTTCAGGGAGTCTCAAGGCTTGTTCTGTCAAGGACCTCAGATCACTAAGTATCCAGGGCAAAAAGCACCTGAGAAGTATTACACAGAATGGAAAAAACAAACCCTAAATCAACAAAACTCTAAATAGAGTATGTTACCTTTAAAATGTAGACAAGAATTTTGAAGGGCTGAAAAGATTGTTCATTTTCTAAACTGGATTAATTTGATACGATGCTAGGATTTCCTAGGATACTGTGGACCTTTTGTCCTCACCGGCCTAGTAGTTTCTAGTCCAGACAACAGGTCACCATGGAAGAATGGGATTATTTCTGTCTTTCAAAATGCTTCCTTAGGAGTAGGCCATATGGTTGGTCACTAACACTGAGCAAGTTCTGATACATCTCCAATGTCATGGGTCCCACAAGGGTCACATACATCTTCACGGACAGTGGATCACTGTGGGAGACCAGAGGAGAATTGAAGCCTAATTGGCCTCCTCTGTGAGCACAAAGAAAGGCTGCACTTAGGGGTGACTGCATACTGCATGTTCCAGGGAAAACTTAAAACAGCTGAGGTTAAGTTGTTTACCAGAGCATGCGCTAATGGATATTGGAAAGCAGATGAATCTTGTGTTACTTTGACTGCTTGTACTCGCACTTGGGTGAATAAAGGCAACATGAGCCAAAAGCTGGGGGCTCCTCTGCCAACTAAAAGGCGAGAGCCCCCCTGGCTGCCCGCATGTTAAACTGACTATGTGTCTCTGTCATTCATCCTCCTTTGTCCCCCCACCCCCCAATCTAGGTGCCCCCAAGGGGCGCCTGGGTGGGGAAAGCTCAGAGGAATGTGTTGGCTTTCTTTTCACAGGTGGAACCTGGGGCTGAGACCTGAGACTGGAAGCAAAGGCTGGCTGGGTGGGTCAGCTACAGATCACCCCTCATTTTTACATCCATACATGTTCCCCAGTTAAAGTCCTACATTATAATTATTTTTGTTGCATCTGACAAACAAAGGTTTTCTTTCTCCCAAAGGAAGGAATTTTCCTTCTTTGAAACCCAGTTGTAATAATCTTTCAGAACCAGATTCTTATGGTGGTCAAAGTCACCCCCTGATACATTTCAACGGCAGAACTCAAAAGCTACAACCCCCAGTCCACATCTCCTAAGACTATCCCAAAACGCCTCCTGGGCAGCAAGTTAGCAATCTCACATGGGCCAATTTGTGCAAGTCTGTCTCTATGCTTCACGATAGTGTCTAGAGCAGTGTTGCACAAATGGCAACATGTGTGAGTCCAGGGGGATCTTAGGTGCATTCCTGGATACCTTGGTCGGGGGTAGGGCTCGATGCTCAGCATCTACAACAGGCTTCCACATTATGCCCATGCTGCCAGTCCAAGCGCCATGCTTTGAGCAGCAAACATCAAGAGACACCCCCCCACCCCACCCCCCCGCCCAGCACTGATGGCTTTTCCTTGGTCAAGTTACCCTGGAACAAAATCCTAGAATGACTTCACATCCTGGCTCCCCCAGGGGCCATCTCATATAGCAGAAGCCTCACCTCATTTATAAGTGCAGAAACTTATTTCTATTTATTGCCAGAATACCAAGCCTCTTAAAATGAAAATGGGCATCTGAAATGAACAGACATTTCTCAAAGAAGTAGAAATAGCAAATAAATACATGAAAAAATGTTCAATATCATTGGTCATTCGAGAGAGATGCAAATGAAAACAATGCTGAGATTCCACCTCACTCCAGAAAGAATGTCTGCTATCATGAAATCAACCAATAACAAATGCTGGTGGGGTTGTGGGGAAAGAGGAACCCTGCTCCACTGCTGGTGGGAGTGTAGACTGGTGCAAGCACTGTGGAAATCAGTATGGAGATACCTCAAAGAACTAGGACTGGAAGTCCCATTTGACCCAGCTATTCCACTGCTGGGGATCTTCCCCAAAGAATTAAAAGAATCATACCACAGTGATATATGTGCACCCATGTTCATAGCAGCACAGTTTGTAATGGCTAAAACTTGGAAACAGCCCAAATGCCCATCAACTGGAGACTGGATAAAGAAAATGTGGGTTTTAAAAAATAAAATGGAGTACTACTCAGCCATAAAAAATGAGAAATTAGAGACATTTATAGCTAAGTGGATGCACATTGAGGCCATACTCTTAAGTGAAATAAACAGGACACATGTATAAATACTGAATAGTTTCTCTGGTGTGAGAAACTGAAAGTGTAAATAAGGACTAAATGTATAATAGGTAATGTGAAATAGGAAGAAAAGAAGCAAAGGGGAAGGAAGTGGGGGGGCTAGGGGAAAGGATAGAAAGGAATGGGATTAATATGAGAAAATTGAAAAATAGGAACAAAATCTTTGTAAATAGGGAGGAATGGAGGGGTTGAAGGGAGGGCTGGGCAAGGGTGAAAAATAAGAACCAAGAGAGACTATGTAAAGGTGCAAATTTCCAACGATGAATGTCATTATATTGTATACCTAAAATGTACCAATGATTAGAATGAATAATCGATAATGTAAAATAGGAAGAAAAGGTTCAAAGGGGTAGGGGTAGTGGGAGGGGCAGGGGAAAGGAAAAATGCTGAGAAATGGAAAAAATGGAAATAAAGTCTTTGGGGCGAAGGGAGGGCTAGGAATGGGGAAAAAATAAGAACCAAGATGCATTATGTAAAGGTACAATTCCCAATGAGAAATGTAATTGTGTTGTATACCTACAATGTACCAATAAAAGAATTTAATTAAAAAAAAAAGTGGGTGAAGTAAACAGGAAAAAGTCTACCAAAAGGTGTGGTATGTGTAGTCCATCTTTACTTATGTAAGGGTAGAGATGGCTGAGGCCCACAGAAGTGCCCTCAATGGAGTTTAAAGAAACCAAGTTCCCTTGCCTCTGGTGCAATGATCACAGTTATAATGATCACTGTCAGATGATGATGCTGATGATAACAAAAGCTAACATTTACTGAGTATTTTCTATGCATCAAGCCCTGTGCTAAGTCCTTTACAGACATTATGACTCAGCACCAAGAGGGAAATGGGAGCGGTTAAAAGATGTAAATTCAAGGCAATGCAGGTCAATGAAATGTCAGTGGAGAGGGAGAGGGCAGTTCTCACACTGCTCCAGTCTAGGACTGCTGTTTGATATTTCAGAACCATCCTTGGACCGAGTGGGTCAACACCACAGACGTGGTCCATCAGAATTGCCTGCTGTCACCCATCACCTGATGCCATCCAGGTTAGCCACTACAAGCTTGGTTCCATTTGGCTGCCTTGGGAGTGACATGCTCAGATGAGGCGCTTCCTTTGATGGGGTCTTCCCGTTTCATTCTGGGATTTCAAAACGGTGATATTCAATTCCTATTCAGCACTTCATGAAATCAGATTTATCATCACCAGCCTTCCTTCTTCAAGGGTCCCAACTCAGGCGTGGTGGATTGGGTCCAGCGATGTTACAGTCTACTTTGAATGCAGCCTGCATCATTAGGCTCTATTTTAAAAATTCCAATGCCCTCTAGTTTGTTCTAATCTAACCTTCATCTTCTTAGACCCAATTCACATTTAATGTTCATATTACTTTCCTGACCCTATAAGTTTTAGACTCTAATGTATAAAATGTAATTATAAATCATTTATAGATTTTGTGTTTTACCTTTAAAATTTCAATTTTTGTACAGTGATTCACTGTCCTAATTTTTTGTTTTGTTTTGCTTTTGGTAGTGGAGATGGAACGAAGGACCTTGTGCTCGTGAGGCAGGTTTGGTGCCACTGAGCTAAATCCCCAGCCCTCACTGTCCTAAAATTTAAATGATGAGGTGTTAATACTTGGGCTATGAAAAACACCAAAGTTCTCTATCTCTATGAAGCAATTTTTTTTTTTTGGTACCAGGGATTGAACTGGGGTCCTTGCGCTTGACAGGCAGGCGGCGGAACCACTGAGCTAAATCCCCAGCCCTTCTATCTCTATGAAGGACAGCCTTAATATGGAATGTATGTGGGTGACATACTATTTTTTCTGGATCCCTCCAGTTTGTTCATTCCTGTTAGGAAAAGTTCTCTGTACTGGAATCCTGAGAGGCAGAGTACAGGCAGCAAACTTTTCATTTTGCTCCAGTCACTTTAATAATGGGCTCTGTTCAAGTTTCAAAAGGTGATATTCAACTCCTATTCAGTACTTCATGAAATCAGATTTATCATCACCTAGCCCTCCCTCTTCAAGAGTCCCAACTCAGGTGTGGTGGGCATGCCCATAATCCTAGCACTTGGTAAGCTGAGATAGGAAGATCACCCTGAATTTGAGGCCAGCCCGGGCTACATAGTGAGTTCAAGGCCAGCCTGAATTATATAGTGAGACCCTGTCTCAAAAAACAAACAAACAAAGGCAAAAACACTAAGAGAAAACCATAATCAACATTAGCAGGTGTTAATGGTGAAGCAATTAACTGCTGAGCCATGCAGTGGCCTTTACTGGTAGCTCCTTACTGGGTCAGAGTATTCTGAATTGACGTCACCATGATCCATTCCTGTGTCATGTAAATATAACAATGCCAAAACACATCATAGGAATGGAGCCGGGACTACCTGGCTGTCAGGATTTCAAAACAACGTGGTTAACCCAATTAGGCATATTCACCAAGACACAAATACTCTCAAGGAATCTCCACAGCTGCTCCATGGAACAATGGTGGTCAATCCCAGGGAGCAAATTTCTGCTCCACAGACCTCAGGGGTTTAGAAAGTTGATCACTTTAGTCTGGAGAACAGTGTGTCTCTCCCACATGAACACCCTGGAGTAAGGCTGCTAGAGCTATTGCCTCTTTGTACCCTCACCTCCCCCTCCTCCCCTCAACAGACAGCCTGTTTGCATGGCTTCCAACCTGGTTTCAGATCAAAATGCCAAGGCACAGACATTATTGGTAAGGGCCTGGGCTCCTGGATGTTTACTTAACCAGGTACATTCTCTCACCGCACACGGCCTTCTCCCCCATTTCCCACAAGTCGACCTCTGCATTTCCAGTTTGAAGCCACCGCTGGCAGTGCCTCAATCTTTGGATTGTGGCCAGGCATGGCGGCACAGGCCTCTGAGGCAGCCTGGAGTTGCGAAAACCACCTCTGCCCTGGGTTCAGGAGGCACAGCGCTTGGCCGAGGTGTCGAACAAGCCAATAGCTAGGTGTGAGATACAGGAGAGGCACAGGGGCTTTGCTTCTATGAAAGGCTACAAAACCCCTGGCCAGTCTGGTTATCGATAGATGCACAATGATTTAGACAGGAGAAACAGAATGGAGAAAATGTTGGGGAGCGGGAGAAACATATTAAGGAACTAAATCCTCAAATTAATTTAATTAAACAGAATGTAGGTTTCTGGCAGTAACCTGCATCTCCAGTTCCCCCTGTTCACCTGTTTTAGAGTGGACTTCTGTGAGCTGTCTATACGTAACAAAGCAAAGTTCCCAAAACAAACCCAACCCCACTGCAGATAAAAACCCACAATATGCTGTTTAGAAAAATTATGCTTTAAATGTATTCATCAAAAAAAAAAAAAAAATCTAAAGAACAGGCTGTGCTGTGGAACAGCTCGAGTTTCTGCTGGTGCTTTCATTTTAGAGAACAGCCACTCCTGGGCTGCATGGGGGCGGAGCTTCCCCGGCCTGGCTCACAGAAAATGGCCACCGGTCAGGAACCTGAGCACAGCGAGCAGGCCCAGGGACCCTGTGGGGACAGGCCTGACTTCTCACAGGTCCTCCTCAGCAGATACACAGAGCCTTCCTCTTCAACTACTATGTAATATAAAACATGCCTCCAAAGTACTGTATTTGTTTGCTGAATACCCCAATGACTAGTCACCACAATTTTTACTATTCTCTGTGGGCAAAGGAAACTCGTGGGGGGAAAAAAAACCAGGTCGTTTTTTAATGTCTGGTATTTGCTAGGATTGGAGTAAGACTTCTATTTAAACTTTAAAAAGAAAAAACAAAAAAGACCTTGACAAGTATTTCCTAAAATAGAATGGCAAATCATCTTATCAGAAACTCATTATAAATAGAAAAAAAGTCTTAAAATAGAACATTCATATGTGGTAAAAAGTTCTTAATTGGCTTCCTGAAAATGTCAAAAACACAAACATTGAGAAATTAAATATACAACAAAACTGAGTAAGATATTCACTTAGAAGCGTATTTCCATTTAGGAAAAAATGTCTCCAGGTAATTTACAGTGCTTTTGTACAAAAAAGGTTAACTTCTAGTGTGCAGCAGCTAAAAAACACTCCAGAATTGCTAGACCTTCACAGGAAAAATTTTAAAGGTCAAGGTTTTGGTTTATTTTAACCCTAGACAGCATGACAGCACTCAGGGTCAGCCAAATCTGTAAGGGTCCTAATACACGTGGGCTTCATTTCAGCACCATATCATTACTTCTGCAGTCTATTCTAGAGCCTATGCTTTCTAAGTCATCCCCATCTGTGCCCTCTTGTTAATGCAAATGTGGACTCGAATTAATCCAAGAGAAGTGCTCAGCACAGCACAGATGTGGCTCACCAATCAGAGCCCAGAAGCACAGGATCAAATCACCATCTAGGAGAGCTAAACAGAAATCTCCACACTCACACAAAAATTTGTGTAAGCTTGGGTAGATCGATTCTAAATGTGTGTCTTCTTTCTCTGGATAATGAAGTCAGCTTTTCGATGCTCTTATTATCTAAGTGTAATTAACTCTACAGTCAGAAATTGTTCTAACACATGGACAGAAAAAAGAACACAAATAAAACAGGGCCTAGAAAGCATATTCAATTTACAAAGCAGGAAATAACAGTCCAACTTTCACCCAGCATAAAGCCTGCCTTCGTGGGCCACTGAATAATCCCAGGATGCCTTTTTGGGGCTTCACATGGCCACTGCATGTTGCATGAAAATGCACTCTGGGATGACAGCACAGGTGGTAGCCATCAAAATGGGGGTGCATATGCTCGACTTTCTCTTCATACTCCTTGAGAAAATGTTTAGTTCCTCTCCAAATTGAATTATAGCATAGCTTAGTAATTTTCATAACATGAGAGGAAAAATGCTTCTTATTTTTGCGGTGCACTTGACAGGCAAGTGCTCTACCACTGAACTGTACCCCAAGCCCATGGAAAAATGCTTTGAAAAAAACTGAGAAAGGCCTTCGGCCTCTCTGTTTAAAAAGAAACTTTCTTGACTACTTTAATTGACAAGAATCTATGTGCTTTAGCTGGACCAGCAGTTCTGCATCCTGTACCCTACTGTGTGTCTCCCAGGGGAGCAGTGTCTCCCACAAAATACTTCCTAGCCCTTCTAGGTTTTGCTGCTGGCTGCCATCTTCTGCCCTCCAATAGTTAGTCTGTGTCTAGTAGATTGAGCAAGAGACAATGGGTCCTGTTCCCACTTTAACTGTGTGACCCAGAGTAAGTCCTAGAACTTTTCTGTTGGGCTATTTCATTTCCAAAGTTCTTTTATAGCCATCAAGTTTCAAAACCATGATTCTCTTCAACATTCTCTCATTTTGTCATCTTTTGTTTGACTCCCAGCCAGTCCCAATCTCTTTGTAAGATTCATTCTCCCCAATGTAGACAATCGTCTACCTTTTAATTCAAAGTGTACAGGGAGAAGGTAGAAGCCAAAGCCTGGCTAGTATTAGTGTATCTGTGAGAACAGTTGGAGGGAGCTATGAAATTGGGACCCCAGGGCTGGAGATTTAGCTCAGTGGTTCCACCGCCTGCCTGGAAAGCACAAGGTCCTGAGTTCGATCCCTGGTACCAAAAAAAAAAAAGAGAAGGAAAAAAAAGAAATTGGGACCCCTGGAAGATCAGATTGGATCCTTGCCACTCTTTCTTTCTGTTTTTCCCAGTGCCTCTACTTTTTTGCTGAAAAATAAATGAAATTATTGTACCTTAGAGTAGGAAGGAAACTGAGCCACCATTGAGCCAAATCTCTGGTTACAGTTGAGGAAACCAAACCAACAGTCACAATTTTCTTTCCCAAGGTTGCACCAAAAAAGGGCTTTTTCCCTATTCCAACCCTCCTCTGCAGGGGCTTTGGGCTTTTCCCCAGTCTCCTGTTAGCTCCTCAGGCCTCAGAGGATAAGCAACAAGCCTGTATCAAGCATCTCTTGGCAATCCCCTAAGCTGGTTTTTTTTTTGGTACCTGGGATAGAACGTGGAGGACCTTGTACTTTCGAGGCAAGCAGCAGAACCACTGAGCTAAATCCCCGGCCCTAAGAAGCTGTTTTAAACTTTCAACTGGTATGTGAAGTGACTCTGGGAACATTTAGCCCAGCACAGCAACTTGACAGCTAAGACACCAATTGATTAATCTTATTGGTACAGAAATCCACAGGTGTTTTTGCTTTAAAAGAAAATCTTGCAGTAGCACACTGATAGTAGATAAGAACAGGTTAGAGAGATAGGGAGTCCCCCTGGCTGGGGAGCCCTGGGTCTGGCACTTGATACACGGTAAATATTTGTTAACAAATTAAAGATAACATTTTATCTCTGGTTCATTTGCATTTTGTCAAAAATTCTGAGGTTATACCATCATGAACAAGGGTCTCTATGTCTCTAGGTAAAATAAGGAACAAATGCCTACTTTGTAGTCTCACTGTGTGGCTGGGGGAGCAGCTAGGGTGTGGACAGAAGAGGCTGGTCTTTGGAATCGACAGACTCCAGGGCCGGCAACGCTCATCTCTACCACTCTGGCTGCACCTGTAGAGCCTCCCTTTTTGGTCAGACAGTCTGAGGTTCTAATAAGATGACAGAGATGATGCAGTTCAGGAGTATGTTCCGTCCTCTTCCTTGGGGGTTATGGGTATGGACAGGGAAACCTAGGAAAGGCTCTGGGTCTTCGGCATCCTCCTCCAAAGGAAGGAAGCAAATCACCAACAAGATGCTAATGCACTTTAAAATGACTCAATGTATTTTTTTTCAGCAATGGGGACTGAACCCAGGGCCTCTGCACTGAGCTACATTCTTAGCCCTTTTTATTTTTTATTTTGAGACAGAATCTCACTAAGTCACTGAGTGCCCAGGCTGGGCTCAAACTTGTGATCCTTTTGCCTCAGCCTCAGTGCTGGGATTATAGGTGTCAATGTAATTTAATTCTTTCCATTATGTCAAACAATTCAATATACACAAAGCAAGTATTTTATGTTCTCCACAACCTAGCTTACACGTCAAATCTAAATACTTTGTTGTGAATAAGTAGAAAGGACTAGGAAGAAAAAAAGGACAAATTATTTTTCCTCTAAAACGAGGTTGGGACAGGTAACAACATGAACTTTAAGATAAAAACTGTGTGACTGTAAGATGCAGAGAATGAAGGAAATAATGACATGTTTATTCAGTGGAAGACAGAATCAGCTAAATATATCAAAATATGGTGCTGCTGTCATTAAACATACTGTATTATTGCTAACAAGTATAGTTACACTGATTTTGCAAACTCTGGGCATAGGAGTAGGGGGTCACCACTCACTCCACACCAAAAGAGGCTGGTTACACTGCAGATAGCAATGGAGGGGCACAATGACACCACCATCATTGACTCTCTGAAATCTATTTGCATTTAATCTAACTACAAATATAATTCACAAACATGAAGTATACAAATATAAAACTGTTGGGTACAGACATGTTTCTTATCAAAACAGGATATGGAATCAGCATATCTCAGGCTTATCCCCTTCTCTGCTTCCCAGAAATTGCCATTTATTAATCTTCATCAGCCGTGGCCATAGTCATTTAAAATGCAGATTCCCTGGTCCTACCTCAAATACACAGAATTAAATCCCAGGGTCTGGAAATCTGTATTTTGATAAGTTCCCCAGCTGGATTTCTATCCATACTGAATTGCTGGTGCTTGAACTAACATAGGACAGAATAGCTATAACTGGAGGGATGTATTTTCCATGGTAAGATTAACATATAAAAATGAGTCATAAAGATAAGGCTTTGTGCGTAGATGTAGAGTACCTATAAATTTACATATCTATACGAGATTGTGAGAGGAAGGGAATCAACATTTATAAATTGCCAATAACTAACCACTAGAGTTCTTTTTTTTTTTTTGGTACAGGGGATCAAACTCGGGACCTTGGGCTTGCGAGGCAGGCGCTGGAACCACTGAGCTAAATCCCCAGCCCTAACCACTATAGTTCTTAACCAAATGATTTATCACTCAATCATCAAAATAAACCTGAATGAGGTCTGACGGAAAAGATTAAGACTTAAGAGTAACTTCTACAGTCACAGGCCTGGAAGGAGGCCCGGCCAGGCTGTGAAACCGGATTTATCTGACCCCAGTCTCCTCATTCCATTGTACTAACCTCAGTAAAGACAGACACATCATACAACAGGCACATGGTAAAAGGCACTTTTCGGAACTTTTTGCACCACAGAACCAAATTGGTTTTCGTTATTGTTTGCGGTACTGGGTATTTAACCAGGGACTTTGGACTGAGCTATGTCCCCAGCCCTTTTAAAATTTTTAATTTTGAAACAGGATCTGTAAGTTACTAAATTGCCTGATTGGGTTCGAATTTGCAACCCTTTTGCCTCAGTCTCCCAGAGTGCTGGGATCACAGAGAGGCATGTACCACTACACCCATAGATAAACATTTTTCAAAACACTCATTCTATCAAGGGATGTTCTTTGGTCTATTTGCTGACAGTGGAATACAGTGTATGACTACTCTAAAAATCACATTTAATAGCTGGAATTTTAGTAATCAGAAGTGTGTTTTGGGGCATGCTAGGGTCAAATTGAACAGTGATTCTCGCTTTGAGCAACCTACAAACTTACGCAAATAAAATGACTTTATATCCATTTTGCATGTCATATTACCTGATAAAGGAAAACAATAAGAAATGTATAATCTAACACAGTGGTGGTGAATCCATGGCATGCACGCCTCAGCTGGCTGTTTGTTACCACTAAAAGTTTTAAAAAATTCACCATGACTGATCTAGCATTTGTCAATGCAAGGGGCTTCCTGGACCCATCCCTCCCACTCTATAGAGCCTGAGGTACCAGGGCCTTTCCACTGGGGACCTTGTCCTGTGGGCTCTGGACTCATGTTCCTCTGGGGTTCTTCCTTGCTCTCCTGTCAGACTTCTCTCTGCTTCCATAGATGCTTCTTTCTTTTCTCAAAAAGCTCCACCCTCAATCTTTTTCTCCTCACACTCTTTACTGGAAAATCTCTCTTAACTTTTTTTCCATACCAATGACTTCCAAACTAGCCCTGGTCCTCCTGTGGAGCCCAAGGCCTCATCTTTCTAGGCGACAGTCTGCTTCAACACATCAAATCCAGCCTCCACCTCTCAAGTCTCCTCCATGGCACTGAGGCTCTGGAAAGCTCCGAGTCAGCATTGGCTGCTTCTCCTCTACAGAGAAATCGGACTCTGTTAGTTCTTTCCTTGGCTCTGTGCCTTCCCATTTTATTATCCATTATCCCAAATGGCTTATCATCCACTCTGGGTTTTCCCCTCCCACCCTCTTCTCCTCGGAGGATTGTAGCAGCCTTCTAACTGGTCTCCCTGCCTCTCCTTCCAAGCTTCCCAAACTACCTTTTCAAGAGTGCGTGTTCCTAAGGCACAGGCATGGCGCTGTCCTGCTCAAACAGCTTTAACCTACTAGTTAATAACATTCAAATTTCTAGTTGGCACTCAAAACCATTACTGCTCAGCACTGACTGTTCTCTAGTTTTATTCCCCCCACCCCATCACCTATATAGATTAGTTCCAACTCAACTAGACTCCATTTTCTTCGAATCTTACTTTCTGTGAATATATCCCATTCTTTCTCAGTCTTCTTCTATTCCTATTTCAAGCATTTCCTCAAATTATCAGAATACCTTCTTTTTTGCATTTATCACACGGTTATTTCTGTATTTTTTTTAACCGAATAACAGGGTCTAAGACAGAGCAGATCAGGATTTTTTTGCTGCTGGATCTTTTTCACTAGCAGTTTCATACTTATGGTAGACACTCAATAAATATTTGCTGTATAGCATTTATAGAATGCCCTAAAGTTTACAAAGCATGTCCACATTCAACATCTCATTTGTTTTTATTTGGGGCTTAAGTTATTACAATCTGATTTCTGTTGTTTAATGCACATCTCCAAGCTCTCTCTAACCTCCTATCCTATAAATCAAACAAAATATTTACTGTATTTAATTACTTTACTTTTGAATACCAAGTCCTCTGGCCTACAAAAGTGACAAAGGAGAACAATTAAAGAAAATTTAAATTAAAGAAACCTCCTTGCCAAACTGCTTTTTCCTCTGCCTGTAGATAGAGGATACAAATAAAAAGGCCTCCATAAGCAAGTGACAGTAATGAAAAAAATGAAGAATTAAGAGAAAGAGGTGAGAATTCCTTTCTAAAAATTTTAAGATTTTTAAAATTACATGTAACCCTAAATATGAGTCAATCTCTAACATCCTTGGAGCTGATATTCCAGAATATTAATAGAAAATCACTAACAACTGAATAAATCCTTCTTTGTTAATAGACTGGACATGCCTAATGTCATAATTATAAAGACACAATAATCTCTTTGAATACCCAAGTGCCTTATAGGAGCTCAATAAACATTTGCTGTGTGAAAAATAAATGAATTCAGATGGGACTGGGGATTTAGCTCAGTGGTTCTGCCGCCTGCCCTGCAAGCACAAGGACACAAGTTTGATCCCTGGTACCAAAAAAAAAAAAATTCAGAGAAGGCATTACTACTGTTTATAGATTGAAAGTATAAGTTTATGGATGTATAAGTTCATGAAAGTATGTTTATGGATGAAGTATAGGTTAAAGTGGAATAAAATGAAAAATTGAAATGAGAGGCAAAAACTTTGGTATGTCGGTTCCTGGGATAGATGCTATGCCATGACTGCTGGAGAACCAGGCAAAGGAGATGAGGTGAACATCAGGCACGGTCCATCGGACCATACCTCTCTGGAATTTAGGTTGTGAGCTCCTCAAGGGCAGGCACTTTGCCTTGAACTTTTGGTACTAGCATACTGCTTTGCAACTAAAACGACTTCTATAACTGGAGTATGAGATACAAAGCCATCTGTAACCTGCTTCCATTTTCACATTTTAATCCTTTAACACCTATTCTTCCTTACCTCTTAGGGGTGTTGTGAGGAGTAAATAAAAATAACTGCACTGAAAACCTTTGGCACAATGCCTGGCACACAAACATACACAGGTGTTTGACAAATGATAGTTGTTACTGTCACTATCTGGGAAGAGCTTACTGTGCTGGACTGTTGGACTTGTGAGAACCTCAAGTGTCTCAGAGTGAATTCTTTAGGTTTGTGGCACAGTGTTCACCCCTCAGCAAGTGTGGAAGCTGTCCGCATGACTGAGCAACAGAGACTCATGTTTCTATTCTGTCAGGAAGAGTCACTTAAAGTCTCTGGGCCTTCATCATGTCTGTGGGGCCTTCCAGCCTAGAAAAGCCACAGAGCTATGAAGAGGTATATAAATGCTCCCATGACTAATGCCTGTAGAACCAGAGTGAGAAACCAGTTGTCCTGAAGCCCTGTTCCCTAGTTCCCCTTCTCACAGGGGCTACACACATCATGTCTCCCTAATAAACAGATTGCTTGAGAGTCATGGAAACTCTGTAATCCCCAAACCTGGTGGAGTATGCTCATGAATCACAGATTCTTTGGGAGACCCCTCAAAAACAACCATTTCCTATTTCACATAGACTAAAGAGAGATTAAGGGAGAATATTTAAATACCTCAGTTAGAACAGACCAGTCTTAACCAAGTTAATTTCCCGTGCTTTGGAAGAAATCACTTAGAAATTCTTGGTTCAGAGTCTTCCATCTCTTCCACATCAAGATCTGAAAAAAAGAAAAAAAGTGCAGTGTCCCATGACTAGTTGCCAGGATTGGATGTTTCAGCAACAACAGTAATTGCAATTAGCACACGATGAACACCTACTGAAAGTCAAGGACTGCATGGAATGATTGACATATGTGACCTTGGGTGATCTTCACAATACCTCTCCGGTACTCAGGTTCAATTGATTCCAAAGCCTGGACTACTAACCAGTAAATCAGGGTTCTACAAGTTTTCTGACAGTGAACCATTGTTTTGAAAAGTTATGTTATATAAACTAAAAACCAAAAGTTTTATTAAACAATGCTTACCTTTATTATGTGCAATGCATGCTATTTTTTATTATATTCTTTGTACTGTATTGTATATTCTAAATGCTTTAAAAAAATTTTTTCCCCTAAGCGGGTCGTGGAGGTGCACGCATGTAATCCCAGACTCTGTGAGGCTGAGGTATGAAGCTCGAAAGTTTGAGCCTAGTCTGAGCAACTTAGTATCTGTCTCACAAATAAGCAAGTAAGTGAAAAAACATAGTAAATTCCAGTAATAACCTACCTACTACATGGATTCCATAATCTTCTAATGGGTCCTCGGTCTTGGAAAAACACTGCACTTAGAAGTTTCTCTGAAACTACGACCCCTCCATTCTTTTCAGCCACGAGAATTTGAGTATCCCAATCAGAAGTCTTTAACCTTTAAAATATGTATAAGGCAACATACCACCTATCATCTATAATGAATCCTTAGAAGGGATATTTATTCAATTAGGGCCAAAGTCCGGAATGGAATTAGGCACTTACCTATTGCAGAACGGGAGTTATAAAGAGGAACCGTGGACAAACTAAACTCTCAGGTGATTTATTACATACCCTGTGAAGAATTGTCTTAACAGCGGACAGTTGTGTTGTACCAACAGAGCGGACCTAACTACTGCAGGAGTAGGAGGCTGAGATTGCAAACCCCTGGGGGCAGGGCCCTGTCTTTGCAAGCCTGCTCAATTCCAGGGACTTGGCGTTGCACCAGGAAATCAAGTTCCGGTAGGGTCAGGGCCGGGGTCTGGTTCCCGTTGCGGGTGAGGGGAAGTGCGCTGCTCCGCGCAGTTCCCGAGCCTGCTGGACCCGCGCCCACCTCGACCCCGGCCCCTTGCCCTCCGGCACAGCAGCGCAGCTGGGCCCCGAGCTGCGGCGCCACCGGCCTGACTCTGCAGCCAGACCCAACGCTGGGTCGGGGCCGGGGGTCGGCACCTGCAGGCGCCCCCCCCCCCCAACACTCCGTGCAGAAGATCAGCCGCCCAGCGTCGGCGGGGCGCACAGTCTCGCGCAGTCTTCCCCTAGCCGGACTCCCAGGCTCGCTCCCGCTTAGCGGCGCTAGCCACAGGCCGCGCCCGGCCTCCGCACACCACCGCCCAAGGGCACTTACGGGGCTCGGCTCCTTCGCAGCCTGCGCGCTTCCCCCGGGGGTCCATGGCGCTTCCGGACCCGCGAGCCCGGCCTCGGCGCCGCACAGCACCGCCCAGAAAATGGACGCCGGCGGCTCGGCTACCGCGGCCCGGCCCACCCCCGACGCGGGGCACAGGACGCAGCTGTCCGGGAAGAGGTCGGCCCGACGCTCAGCCCCGAGCTGTGGAGCTTGGGGGGGGGGGGGGTCCGCCACATGGAGGACCAGGCCTCGTGAGGGCAGCGGCCAGACCCACACGGGCGACCTTGGAGGCCCTGCCGGCCACCCAGGGACAGTGGCCTCAGCCTCCTCCAGGGAGGACAATCCAGTTAGGGCTTTGGGGCTGCAGAGCCTAGGAACTGCCAGAACCAGGCTGAGGTCCGCAGGAGGGCCCTGGGCACCGGATCCAGATCCTACACACTTGAGAGAGGCAAGATTCCAAGAAAGTCCTGCGCAGTTTAAATTGCATTAAATTTTCAGGAATAAGGTGTCACCTGTGTCATCTCAAGGCGATCAGGAGAGGCCCAGATTAATTTTCCCAACGAGGTATAAGAACTGTTTCATGCAAAAGCGCCAGTCCTCTTCCTTAAACGAAGGGCACTTGACGGCCTCCTGAGCTCCTTCTTCCGCCATCCAGGGGCTGCGCACTGATAAAGTACTGAGGGCCTGCTGCAAACTCCTGTGCATGTGCGGGCGAACAGCCTAATGTCCTCCTATGCAGGTGTTTGCTTGTTTATTGTTTTTAAATAATCAGCGTTCCCTGTGTTCCGACAGTAGTGAGTCTTATTTTCAAATATTCTTTAGAAAAGATTCATTTCCAGGCTACGTCGTGAAAGGATTTAAAAGTCTACTCTTTGCATGACGTGCGGCCTGCTTTTTGCCTGGAATATAGTGTGTGCAATTGTGCATACCAGTTCCTAACCGAGTTTTAAGAATGTGACCATTTTGATGAGTTAAGTAGAGCCAATGTTAAATTCAAAGCCAGTTAAACATTTTAAATGATGAAGGAAGAATATATTGACTCCAAGACAAATGAAACAATCACGTCATTTAAAAATAAAAGCAGAGTTTTGAAGGATGACAGGCTGGTATCGTGAGCAAGCCAGAGAGGATCTCTGGGAGGCCCAAACAGAGAATCATATAATTTATTTTACAAGTCTGAATCTCACAACAAAGGAGGACTTACAGAGCACTGCTTGCAGCTGAGTGGAAGGGTGCTGCCACTTGGTCCACCACAGGAGCCTCCAGGGGAACGCAAACCTCCTTCGGTCCTGCAGAAGGGCAGCATCCCCTGACCAGTAGTCTGCATCAGGCACAGGGCGGAATGCAAGGACTTCCACAACTGTAGGCCCTTGACAACCAACGGCATCCACAGCCAGTGGCACCTCAAGCACTGTTCTAGACAGACACGGTGAGGTGAAATGTGTCTGCTTATAAAGTTTTGGGGATATCTGTGTGGTGTTTTCATAGGATGTATGCACAGAATGGGTGTTGTTGAGCCCTCTGGAGTTCTCTTGGAGTCAGTTTTAGAGTTGTTTACTGTTCATTCAATGAGTAAGATGGAATCACTTATGTCAAGGTATCTTATGCTCAGAACAGTTGGACAACAATTCACATGTATGTGAGCAGTTCTCAACCTCCTCAATGCCAAGCACCCTTTATTCTCTCTCCATAGGCCACATGTTCAAAAAGGTCTACTCCACTAAACTGTTTATTAAGGAATGATTTATCATCCACTTAAACAGTGCAATATTTTTGTATGTATAACTGCCAGCCAGAGTTTCTACAAAACCTGAGCTAACCTATTGGCAATAGTGGATTCCAACCTAAAAATTTCATAGTTTTAATTGTGGGTTTATATGTTCCCACTGAGTCTTTTGGAAACTGAAAATTATTTAAAAACCTCTAAGAAAACTGAGGCATGCAGATTAAGAACCAGGGCGGGGAAGTCCCAGTCTGCCACATTGCTCTCTGCTTCCCTGGGGCTGGAAGGTGGGAGGTCAGAGAGCAAGACAATTTGGCCTCTAGATTCAGCCCGCCTGGGTTCAACATCCAGCTTTGTTGCTTACAGGGCCACTTGAAGCAAGTTACTTAACCACCCTGGGCCTTAGTTTCCTTCTGTTAAAATGGGGCTGATTATAATATTAGTGCCAGCCTCCTAGGGCTTTTTGAGAATTGAATGAGGTAATATATGCAAAGCATATACAATAATATTTGGTATATAGCAAGTGCTCTCTTACAGCAAGCTGATGCCACTGCTATTAGTATTGGGAGTTAACTGTTGAGATTTTTGTTTTGTTTTTGGTATTGGGCATTGAACCCAGGGCCCTGAGCATGCGATGCACAAGCTCTGCAACTGAGCTACACCCCTAAACCTAGTATTCCGAGTACTATGTTCCTAACATCCAAGCAGTCAGAATTATCACCCAAAAGTTGTTTGAAACAACCTTTATACTCTAGAAATTTTCCATAGGTAATCTGCTAACATCACATATTGAGTGCCATAAGGGGATTTAAACACAGGTCTGCTTCATGGTCCACCTTTTGCTTTGCTGCTGTGTTCCAGGTGGCACCTTGATTAGCCCCTGTCAACAGCTTGTTTGTTACTGGTGAAATCTTCTCTAAGAAGCTTAGCAAGTGAATGGGTCCTTACAGCCACTTGGGACTTCACAAACAGTGGCATTTCTTTTTCATTGGAGCCAAATGTTTCTCCAGAAGTGAGTAGATTTCCCCAAATTGTTATTAATAACTAAAATATCAGGGCAACTGTTTTAAACACCACAGCCTAAAACTTACATAATTAGCTAGTCCTTCAAAATTTTCCATCCTTCCTCATAACTAGTCACAGAATCTTTCTCTTAATCATTCTTCTGAGTATGGGTGGGGAACTAGCTGGAAATTTCCAGAAACGTCCCACCTTGTTATATTCTTTTCGGTAAAGATTTATTCCTTAAAAAATAATTAAATGTAGGGCCGGGGATTTAGCTCAGTGGTTTCGCCACCTGCTGTGCAAGCGCAAGGACCCAAGTTCGATCCCCAGTACAAAAAAAAAAAAAAATTGTGAAAGCTGAGCATGATGGCACATGGAAGCCTGAGGCAGGAGGATTGCCATGAATCTGAGGCCAGCCTGGGCTATATAGTGAGTTCAAGGCCAGCCTGAACTACACAGCAAGACTGTGTCTCAAAAAAAAAAACACAAAAAAAATGAAATGTATATAATTAAACATGATATATTTTATAATTTTCAATACATTGCAAAGAAAAAAATAGCTAGGCATAGTGTCACCAAGGATTCTGGGAGGCTGAGGTAGGACGATGGCAAGTTCTAGCCCAGCCTGGGCAGTTTAGTAAATTAGCAAGATGTTGTCTCAAAAGACAAAAAGAAAAAATAAAAAGGGCTGAGGATGTAACTCAGTGTGAAAGCCCCAGATTCAACCCTCAGTCCCCCCCAACCTCCTTTCTAGTACCACGTCAAGTCTGTCTTCAGAATTCATCTCCACGGCATGGCTCCTGATCCTTTTTCAGGGGCCTTTTCTAGGAAGCTTTCCTTGTTTCCTAACTCATTTCATTTAATTCCCACTTAATTTCTGATATGCTACCACTGCCTGTGCTAAGACTACTGGCCGATTTAACACTGACTGCCCTTTTTCTTTTCAAGGCTTTAATATCATCATAATATCATCTAAAAAGACTACAGTGTTGTCTCTTTGAAACCCATTTGCTTTGTTTGTTTCCCACCACAGATTAGGAATCTGTAACGCATTCTACCTCCTGTATTTGCCGTGCTGTCAATTTACAGGTTTTGTTTTTCCCTCTGTCCCCTATCCTAGGTTCTCACCAAAACCCATCACCTGGCTTCCCTCCTACAGCCACTTGTCTTTGTTCCTTCAACCATTTTAAGTCCCACCCCTTTGCTTTTCTCTTGTCACCACTACATTCCCCAAAGGACTCAGTGCAGCTGTGTCCCCACCCACCACAGCCTCTGCAGAGGCATTGTTCAGAGGGACTCCATGCTGGTGGGAATCTGGCAGGTAAACGTATGAAGCTGCTCATCCCAATGGTATGACCAGGGCCCACAGGAGAATTCCTGTCCCACCCGAGTAGGGGTAAGAGGTGGGGAGTGGGGCACTCACTACTCAGCCTCAGACTTATCGTTGCCAGGCAGGGATACCAGATCTGCAGAATATTCCACTTAAACCAAGAATCAGAATTTTTATATAAGCGCAATCAAATGTTGACTAAAAAACAAAACAAAAAACCTGAAAAAGACCCTGAGACTGATCTAGCCTCCAAATGTAATTACAAATTTATAGGAAATATGTGAGATGGGAACATGTAAAAGTGAGCAATCACCCAATTTCTCATTGGGAAAAATTGCAGTCAAACAGAATGTTTCTTCAACATACATACATACATACATTTATTTATTTATTTATTTATTTTTCAGTAGTGGATTGAACTCAGGGCCTTTGCATTGAGTTATATCCCCAGCCCTTTTTATATTTTAAAATTTTGAGACAGAGTCTCCCTAAGTCACTAAATTCATCAGGCTAGGCTTGAACTTTTGATCCTCCTGCCTCAGCCATCAGTGCTGGGATTACAGGCATACACTACCATGCCTGACTTAACGTATATTTAAAAAAAAATACCAGTAGAAAGGATAAAAGAAAGAGAAAGAGGAATTTGTAAATTTAATGAAATATAAGAGAACAATCAATTGCATAGTATGGACCTTATTTGGAATTGTGCTTTGAATTACCAAATTGTTTTTTTAAGACAATTAAGCAAATTCAAATGCTGACTATTAATTTGTGATGTTATTAAGGAACTGTTATTTGTGGTATAGTACTCTGGTTTTTTTTTTAGTATTCTATTTTTAAAATTAATTTGTTTATTTATTTGAGATAGGGCCTCACTATGTAGTTCAGGCTAGTCTTAAACTCACTGTGTAGCCCAAACTGACCTCAAACTCCTGGTGATCCACCTGTCTCAGCCTTCTGAGTGCTGGGATTACACACATGTGTCACCACACATGGTAATATTTCATTTTTTAAAACTATTTTTTAGTAATTCACCTTTAAAAAATTTCTTATTTAGAAGTATTTCAAATTTATAGAAGAGTTGCAAAAATAGTGCAAAAACTCCTATATATCTTCTATCCAGATCTTTTCTTTCCTTCTTCCCTCCCACCCTCCTTTCCTCCCTTCCTTCCTTCCTTCCCATTTGAAATTGTAGGCATACATTCTCTTTTACCTCTAAAAACTTCAGCAATTCTTTCCTAAGAAAAACATCCTCTCTTAGAATCTGTATCTTTTGGAGAAGCATACTAAAATATTTAGAGATAAAATGATACGAGGTCTGGGATCTGCTCCAAAAAAATACAGGAGTGACTTTACATGAAAAAAGGGAAGTGTTCATTAAATTAGCCTTTCTGCTTCTACAAGAATATGTTCAAAATTTTCATTGTAAAATTTTAAAAGGCTATGTTCATGAAAGGTTTTTTTTGGTACTGGGAATCGAACTCGGGCCCTTGCACTTGCGAGGCAGGCGGCAGAACCACTGAGCTAAATCCCTGGCCAAATGAAAGGTTTTTAAATGGCATGTTTATGATATGTAAATCGATAGCAAGATACACAATTGTTTAAATATTTATCTATCTATCTATCTATTTATTTATTTATGGGATACCGAGGATTGAAGCCAGTACCTTTGTGCTAAGCTACATTTCCAACCCATTTTTATTTTTTATTTTGAGACAGAGTCTTGCTAAGTCACCAAGTTGCCCAGGCTGGCTGGAACTTGTAATTCTGCCTCAGCTTCCCAAGGTACTGGGATTACAGGCATTTGCCACCATGCCTGGCTGTAAATACACAATTTTTCTACAAAATATTATTTTAGCTGTTAAAGATTTACTATGCATAGATAAAAGACTGAAAAGATACATGCCAAAATGTTACCATTCCAGCTTATTCATAAGAATATATTACTTTTATAATAAGAAAAAAGGCCATGAAACTAAAAAATTGGAAAACAAAAACTCTGTGGACTAAATACAAAATATTGTTGGGAATCAAACAAAACACACATGTAGGGGCCAGGGATTTAGCTCAGTGGTTCCATCACCTGCCTTGCAAGGGCAAGGACTCAAGTTCAATCCCCAGCACCAAAACAAAACAAAAAAAACCCCTACATACATAGGCTGGATTTTCCCCAGTGGGTCTCCAGAATAGCAGATTTTGATTTTAAAAATGGGTCTGCAAACAATAAGCTTCAGGCTAAATCCAGCCTGTCACTTGCTTTGTATGATCTATAACGTAAGAATGGTTTTCATATTTTTAAATGGTTAGAGGGGTTAAGGATAATATTTCATGGTATGAAATTTATATAGAGGGCTGGGGATTTAGCTCAGTGGTGCCACCACCTGCCTCAAAAGCACAAGGTCCTGAGTTCGATCTCTGGTACCAAAAAAAAAGAAAGAAATTTATATAGCGTTCAAATTTCAGAATCTATAAGCAGTTGTATCTCTCATATTTAATATTATACATTTTTAATTTCATCAATACATAGTGTGTGGAAATTTGCATTCTCTTTTGTTATATAATACCTACACAATATTCTCAGTTTTTCCTCAACCCACTATTACATAAATTTTTGGAGGGCCATTGTTTTGGAATGAACTCCTGCCCTGGCCCCAGCAGACCACACCAAAATGGAGTTACTTGAGCTAAAGTCCCATGTCACTTAACCAGATTTAAGTTGTTTATCTGAAATAAGAAATCAGAAGCAAGGTAACAGCCAAATCCCCAAACAGGCCAGTCTTAGCAGCATGATGAGAAAGTCCCTACTGGTTTAACCCTTATAAGGAAAGTAATACAAAGTAACTCAGTGCGAACCAATCTGCTTTTTGTTTTATGCTGTTTTCTTGTTCCTGCTCAAGCTCCATATAAAACCTGACTGTTGTGCCAGACCCAACAAAATGTCTTCCTATGTTTTATAGATGGAGTGCTGCCTGATGCACAAATTGCTAGTAAAAGCCAGTTAGATCTTTAAACTCAGTTTGTTGAAATTTTGTCTTTTAACACCAAAAAGTCAGAAATACTCACTATCTGATGTGTTACAGAGAAGTTTGTCAGCCCCAGGTTAAGGGCTGCATTTTCATTGTGACCTCAGAGCAGCCTGGTTTAGCAGAGAGAGCTGTGGACTAGGAGTTAAGCACTGTTCTGTCACTTAACTCTGCAAAAGACCTAGAGACATGACTGCTACTCTGGCCACAGTTCCTTCAAAGAGAAAAGAAAAAGGGTCCAACATCCTCATGGCAACTGAAGTCTATGGTTCTAATTTCCATACGAACCCAGCAAGAAGTACATGGACGGTGGCAACTCTAAGTGCTGCTTGCCACCCAAGTGAGGTTCTCCTAGAGAACAAGGAATCCACAGAGTCAGAATATCCTCTGGGGATGGTGGCTCAGTAGGCACCCAGAGAGAAGAGCAAGAGAGGAAGGGAAGGAGGGAGGAAGGAAAGAAGGAAAGAAGAAGGCTTTGGAAGCTTCTAAAACAGAGCAGCATTCTTGCCATAGGCAACATTTCTTTCAGAAAAGAAAAGTTTCTCAAATCTGCAGCTTACAGGAAATATTTTGGATAGATCTTCAGTTTGTGGTTTGTAGAAGCCCAAAAGCACTTGGTCACAGCACCATGTAAATGGTCTATTCAATTTATTTAAAGTTTAATTCAGATTGAATAGAGCAACTACTAAATGGGCAGAGGCAGGGAGAGGTGTTTTGGCATTCTCAGCATGTAGAATAGAGCCTTGAAATGGAACTGGAAACTTTGTAAGGCTCTGGATAAATCACCTTTAAGGACATCAATCAGTAGGCTCTGCACAATAGGCATTGTGGGACAATTAAGCAACAAGACCAACATTCTGACTGAAGCCAGATGGAACAGCATACGTAGCACCCAGCCTTTCTCAGCTGGCCTGCAGCCTGCATTTAGGGGTTCTCCCAGCCTTCTTTTCCTAATTGCAATCCCTCTCCACTTTCTCCCTTGTACCCTGTACCTCTGGTTACAGGGTTCAGCAAAGCAGCATCTCCTTTTGTTCACCCCAGCTGCCTCCTGACTGCCCCTTTGTTCCTCTTTCCTATCTTCTGCACCCCCACCTGCCCCCTTGCCACCCTCTCCAGTATGCAGCATCTCCCCATTTTCTTCCACATGGTTTCCCCAATACCCTGCCTACTTAGAGAATCTTTCTGGGTATATAATTCCTCCCTTTGCTTCCTTTTCCCTTTCTCAGCTCAAGAAACAAGAAAAAGGGGGAAAAAATTATGAGGGCCCTGCCCTTCTGAGATTTAACCACATTCTCAGCTGGTGGCTTTTGTTTTCTGTCTCACTGGTTTGTAAGGCCCCCGGGGCAGGCACTCTGCGTCAAGCTCTGCACTGGGGAAGGTGGGCAGAACCATGAGGCCTTAATTAGAGCAGGGCTTCAGACTGGGTAAGAGATTTTAGCATGCACAAGGAAATTTCAAAATAACCAGTTGGTAGCAATGACTATGGGATAAAGAAGAGGGTTATTTTATTGTGTAAAGCAAATAATGAAAGCCTCTACTGACTTTCATGAATGCAGAAGGAATATTTAGACTGGCATTTTAAAAACAAAGCTGGACCAGAAAACAAACTCCCTCTGTAGGCTGAACAGTGAGTGTAGACACAAGTGCTGGTCTCAAGTAGAAATAGCTACAGAAGTGAGGAAGCCATTAAAGAAAAAATGCAAAATCAGTTGTAAGATCAAAAGAGCAATTTTCTGGTCAATAGCATGCTGGGATCACCTAACAAAGACAAGTGATTTGGCAACTGGTCTCTGATTTACCTGCTTCCTAAAAAGCTTTCTGCAGAAGAGTCAGCCAGGAGACCCCCATTGTCAGTCAGGGAAGGTGAAAAAGCAAAAGTATCTTGCTGGCATCACAAATTCAAATTTTTGTATCAAGGGCTTCTCAACTTAACATGTGCTCATGAATGCAAAAGTGGCAACCGTTACTGAGGTCACCTGGCATGCAGGCAGACCAGCTTGGAGAAGGGCAGCCAGACATATGGTAGCTTATTAGAAGCCAAGACATCTTGGGAAGGTGATAAGAGCAAGAGACAAAGTCCAAATGAAGAATTGTCCTTGCCATCAGCTGAGCTGTCCCCAAACCAAAGGCTGGACTCCAGGGAACAGGAACAAAGGCCACTAAGAGAACAGCATGCCATTCATTCCTTTCTGCACCAGGGAGGATACACAACTGTGTTTGTCTAGATCATGCTCTGGCTTCATGTGGGAACCTGGACAGAGATCCATAGGGACCATATCATATTCCATTCTGCCTAGTTTAAAGTTGTGTCTGTCATACAGTAAATGCTTCAAGAAGTGAACTGAACTGTTGAAGTCCCCTCCCCCATGATGGGCAATACTCTACTGCAGAAGAAAAAGTTTGTCTTCATGTAGTGGGATGTGCCTCAAAAATCTAAATAAAGTATAAGGAGTCAGCTAGGGCACCTTCACTGTGCTGAGCAAAGTCTGCTAAATTATGAATCAGTTTTAGGAAGTGCTTCTGGAATGTTCAGAAGGCTCTGAAGAACCTTATAGTTTCCAACTTATATGGCAAACACATTCCTTGTTCTCTGGCTTTCATCAGCAGACTAACCTGAAAGGCTCTAAAGAGTCTTCTTAGAACTATTTGCTATGATAGAGAAAAATCACCCTAAGCAATAAGGCCTTTAGAAAAAAAAACTAACAGGAAAGATGTCTGAGGAGCTGAAATGTTTTCTGAAATCTGAAAAAACTTCACTGGTTGTCTATGACAAAGACAACCTATTGGCTTGGTGTGGTGGCATACACCTATAATCCCAACACTCTTAAGAGTCAAAAGCAGGAGGACTGCAAGTTAAAGCCCACCCTGGGGATCTTAATGACTTATTAAGACCCTGTCTCAAAATAAACAATGAAAAGGGCTGGGGATGTAAGTCAAGTGCAAAGGCCCGCCCCGCCCCGCCCCCAACAACAACCAACAACCGCTTGGTAAAATAAGACAGACCCTTTGCCATTGTGCCTTTGAAAAAATTTAATAGCTATCTCAACATTTTGTTATGAGTTTAAATTCTGGAGTTCCTAGGAAAAACAAAGGAAGAAGCTTCCCAGAAATTTCCTTGCTCTGAGAGGCCTTTCTTAAATTGGTGCTGAATCTGTGCCAGGATTTCATCACCACCTAGGACTGCAATGTCCCAACTTTCACTGCAACTTCTGAGGTAGTTTCAGGGTGGTGACTAGGACAAAGGCAATGACTTCACTGGTACCAAACTCGGGGTGCCTGGGCCATGCTATCACTGCTGGAAACTCAACTAAGAGGTTGACAGACCTGGCTCTGAGGAGTGACAGGTACACTATGAAGGGGAAGTTTGCAGCTTGAGAGAGGCTAAGCACTCCTCCACCTGGTGAGGCCCCTGTCAGGTCTTCACCTGGCTGGATCCTTCTCATCACACAGATCTCCACTCAAGTACCATCGCCCCAAGAAGGCTTTCTCTGACCAACCATTCTAAAGTGGCTCTCTTCCTCACAATCCATCGCCCTTGCTTTTTAAGTTTTTCTTTTTCTTTGCACCTGTTTTCTTTAGTTATTTGTTTGCATATTTATTTTTACCTCCTTCCCCCATCTTCTGCCCTGCCATACATACTATAGTCAGGTCCATGAGAAGCATGCTCTGGACTGTCTTGTTCATTATTGTGTTTCTAGCTTCTGGAATATGACTGTAGATAGCAGGCACTTAGTAAATGTGCTGAATGTTTAATTACCAAGAAAGCTGTTAAGAATAGCATTTCCCTTGGAGCTGTAAAAATGAGTCACGTGGTATCAGGAACTCAAAGACTTAGCATGATTTAGTACTAAAGAGAAAGGTGTGATCCTTTTCTAGATATTTCTCACATACTATGCAGTAAAGAGGTTCTAAGTAATGATCTGACAGTAGAATCCACTGAAATGGCTGAAGTAGATCACATCACTGTAGAAGCAAGAGATGCAATCTTGTATTTTCACTGAATTAAAGCTTGGAAAAACATTTCTTATCTTTCAAAGGGGGGAAAAAAGAGTTGAGAATTTTATACTGTAAATCATTCAGGCAGAAAACCACACATTGGCTCATTTCATTTTGGTGAGAACAAAGCAGTTGTTTGCCGTTTCTTCCTGTAGCACCTGCTCTAGCCTGCCCAGTATAAACACCTTATCCAAAAAGTGCAAATAGGTTAATCATAGTCTTTTAAACAACGAGAGGAGTAAGTGCCATCTTCAATTGGCAGGAAACATTTTCAACTAATCTAGGAAATCCAGAATAATTGTAAATGGATAAGTTTAGAAAAGCTTTGTGCCTTGTAAACATTACTGTGAAATATGAAGGCAAAGCATTAGGCAAAACATAATAAAGTAATAAATAATAATTATTCTTCTATTCACTGATCTATTTATTAGAATGACAATGCCACAATATACTTCCCAACAATCTTATTGTCTTATTTGGCTTTCTGGTAACTTAAATCATATTTAAAAAGTCTTTTAGGCAGACCAAGAGCAACAGAAATAAACAATGCCATTAAAATCATTAGGTATGAAAATTTACAAGATGACGCAACTGTGCTTGAGTTAAAAACAAAAGGATTGACATTCTATAAATGTTGAAATCTATCAGATATTCATTTTATGGTAAAAAAAATTGCATTGTATTCTTCCAGTCTTATAATTAAGATTCAAATGAGTTAGAAATGATTAATTTGGCCTGGTCTATTAAAAGAGAAGACACTGTGGTAGTAATCTTTCTGAATAGCAATAGTGTTTTAATTACAAATGCAGACCTCACTATTTGCTCAAGAACGAATGACAATTAGCCTGATCCTATTGCAACCGTTAATGCTACTGCTACTAAAATAAATGGCAATACTGAAACAGGTTTCCAACATTTCCTTTCAGTTTACAATCTGATGGACACTGTATTCAAAATATATTTAGTCATTTTAAGTCATAGGAAAGAAGGAAAATGGCTCCTGAACAGTCAAAATAAATAAATAAAGGTGTAGCCGGATGAATATTTTACAGCAAGCCCTGAGCACGAAATTACTATGAGATGAATCATGTTCTAATATAATTGAACCAGAGAAAGATTCCAAGCAAAATACTTTAGTTGGCCTCAAAACAATACAACAACAATGACAACAATCACCCTTTTAGCACATAAGAGGTTTGATTGTACAGACAATGCTGTAGAATATTAGAAAACCTGCTAGAATAAAGCAACTATTTATACAGATGGTTCTGAATCTCAGTGTTCTTCACATCGTAGCAAAGCTCTGGGAGGCTTTAGGTTTGGTAACATTTCCTGTAACACACCTACAAAGACCCTACCGTACAAGCTCAATGTGTACTTGTCATTGGGGGGGCAGGCTTGAGTTTGGGTCCGTTTCTACCTAGAGCTCAGAGGTAACCAATGGGAAAATGGGGGAAAATAGGAGCATAAGCATTTTCTGATTCTCAGAATTTCTAAAATACCTTTTGTTTGAGAGGCGCTGATGAACTCGTAATAATGAAACTACATCTCTGAACACAACCTTGACCTGCATTCTGGAGCAATTAAAAGAAAACCTTAATTTTGAAAGTACTAAGCACAGAGGGAGAAAAAAGCTGTTCCTCTGCAAGCTTTCTCTTTATATTTAAAAATATGGCTTAATTTTTAAGGCTCAAAGACCGCATTTTTAAAACGTCTAAAACAGTTCAGATTTTATATGAGAGGAAACAACTGCAAATTTTTCATTAAACATTTGTATCCTTCTTAAAGATATTCTTTTGCATATCTGGTATTATTGCATTTTAAAATATGACTTGGTTACCAAGGAAACAGGTTCTGGCCCAGTGTTAATTTTAAACTAAAATTTATTTGAGAAGTTAAGTTCAAAGGAAAGAGCTCAGGAAATTATTTTGAAAAATACCAGAATTTGGAACTTACAGAACCACAACTGTATGGTCTACAATGAGCCATTTGAGGTGCTTGATTTCATTTAGTGAAGCTCTATATTTCTAACAGGGCCATTTATGTTTAATGTTTCCTCCTTTAAAAATGGTAACTCCTCATCCCCCCTAAATTACATATATATATACCAATAATATATTTATCCCCGTATATTACCTGAAATTGATTTTGGAAGCATGTAAGTTTTTATTTTCATCTTTCTTATAACGGTAAAAGACCGCTTCTTAAAATTTAAATATTTTAAAGATTTGTTATTAAGCTTATTTGTGCTCTTTAAAATTATCTCTAGAAACTCATTTATTTCTAGTTTCAAGCTAAAATGAAGCTGAATCATCAGACTTTTCAAAAAATTCTTTTGTTGTCTAGTGGCGCCACACTTATCATATAACTGATTTTTTAAAAAAGGAATTATCTTAAAGCAGAATCATTTTATAAGTTTATAAAAACTATATATTTGTATAGTATCTGAATAGGAAAGGCTATCCAATTTAATACCCCCCCAAAAGACTATAAGTATCTTATTTTTTATTTAAAAACTCACATTTTAATCCATCTAATGCTCTTACTACATGGCTTAAAAAATGTATAAAGCATGCAAATTTCAACCTACCTGTATGTATCACTCAATGCAATGCTAGCATGACAAGACAGCCATTTTTATGTAAGGCGATGGAGACAAACTGATTTCTCCGTCTTCTTGCTCACAAGTTTTAGATGCAATTGTCACACACACCAAAAATCATACGCAGAACAGCTTGAATGTACTGTGATCCCAAGAACTGAATTTATCAATAGGAAAACAGGATTGGAAAAAGAAGTTTTTCATCCAAGATTTCTCTGAGGCTGCAACCAAGGAGGTGGTGTGTTGAATTTTTTTCTCTTGCTCCTCTGAGAGTTCAAAGCTCAGAGCTGACCACTGCAAAGGCCACTGTCACATTTGCTGAAAATCAAACCACTGATACCGGCAGTGAAAACACAAATTTGAGAACTGAAGTTGCTTGCACACGATGGAGTGCATAAGAATTAAAAATAGATTCCACCTTGCCTCCCACCTGCACAGTAAACATGTAAGTTTCAAGTGTTTAATTTGATATTCACATTAATTAACAATACAACATACATTATTTAAAAGACAGCAAATGCAGGAAGAAAGGGGAGACACCATCTGGTAGCAGAGTTTTGTTGTTGTTGTTTTTGGTTTTAGGGTTTTGTGGGGCTTATTTGGCTTTGTTTTTAAAAAAAAGTAAAATCGCATTTTGAATGTGATGAAAAACAAACACCCAGAAGCAAATGAATCAGAAATGAAAGGTAATGTTCAAATATCTATGGCTGTAATGAGGCAAAAACAAGTCTTCACTACCGGATGATATGGCATACAGAGCATTTACATACTCACATCTGAAATACTAGGCAACGTGTAATGAATTCTATACACAGCATGCACACACAGCACAAGAACGGCTAATCCTGCCTGCCATCTTAGGCTCACAGAAGCAAGATACGCAATGCATGCAGCACACGAGCACTAGGAAAGGAGGAGGCAAGGGACAGCTCACCTTAAATGCGGTATCTGATTAATGTTGTAAGTGACATTGCATATCAGCCTCAGAGTCTTGGTTCAACTGGGTAGGAGGGAACAAAGAAAAATGTCATCAACTGGTGATGCAAGATGAGCCCAATCACTAAACACTGCTTAGCAAACTCCAAATTCTGCAACCAGACAGTAGAAGGCATTTCATACACTTGAGCAGAGCTGCTGCACAATGAATGTGTCTTCCTGCTTCTGAGATTCAGTCCTTTTGCTAAGGAAGAAAATAAGCTGGAGTGAATACTGTCATATCCTCTTCTTGAAGAAAGCTTTCAATACAGTATGTATCTGGGATGCATTTTATAGACCGTTAATTTCATAGAATTGCTAACAACAAAAATCAAAACTGTTAGCTACTGCAAAATAAAGAATAATTCTGATAAAGGGTATAGCATTTCTAGATTATTTTTCAAAATCCTAAATGGTGCTGGCAGGCTTGTAGAAGAATGCATGCTCAGCTGTCTGTATCCGTTCTATAACCTTTAACCACAAGCAGCGTAAATGTATCCTGCTAAATGTATCTGCAGTAGAGAATGCAGATACCGCCTCAGACAGAATCATATTAAGATTATGAATGAATTTTCTTAAAATTAGAAGCAGAATAAAATTAGTGCAGAAAAACAGATTGATGCTGAGTTCCTTTGGATGTATAGCTGTCATGAACAATAAAAGCTATCTTTAGGCTACTGACCTAAATAATACTCAGATTTAAAGCAGCATACTGTACGCGTTCAGAACATGGAAAATGCAAAATGAATTTTCTTCTCTCTCCCCCTTCAAAGGTTAAATTTAAAGGTAACAAGCCATTTATAGGAATAGCGAAAGGCTATAGACAGTATGTACTGTAGGAGAAGAAATCATATTGTGCAGGGAGGGAATGTTTCTTTGTTTTACTTTGAGGCTTATTTTAGCTACGCTTGCACGATGACATTGACATCAGGAGGTCAGGGCTGACTCTGGGTTGCTATCCGTTTTATGAGTGAAATGTTTCCCGAAAATTAAATCTCATCTACTCAAACACCAAATTTCATGTCTTCTTCAATACCATTTCCCTACCCCCACTGCTCAAGATTGATGGGATCTAGCTTGGCTGTATGTACTAAATAGGAATCACTTTCTGCAGAGACTCCAATGCATAATTGTGGGGAATTAATTTTTTAAATAAAAAACCTTTAAGAATTCTTATGCACACCCCTTTCATTCCTATCAACACACAAACACAAAATTGAAGCTCAAATTGCAATAAAATGTTTAACATGTGGAACAAAAACTGTTGAAAGAGCTGCTTATTCAGGATTTTAAAGAAATGCCTAATAAGCAAATACTATTTTGCTACAAAACCAGTGTCACCACGTCCCCAAAGAAGCAAACAGCGTAGCTTGCTAGAAAAATTTTCTTCAGATACTACCAGCAAGTACAAGCCAGAAAAGCATTTCATTTACCATGCTTTATAAAACAAGAAGTTATTTATTTTAAGAAAATAGAAGAGATTCTTTTCTATTCTATTTTTTTAGCTACAAAGAAATCATACCAACCCCCACCCTTACGTCCTGGATATAAGCCAACATTTTAATAAAATGTATGAGATTGATTTTGAGTATAAAACATTTACATTTTTGACTTCTTATCCCTCCCAAAGTCTTGAATTGCCTATTGCATCACTGACTATGCTAAGGTAATTAATTTTAACACACGCAAAAATGAATTAATATTTTCTGGGATTTCTAGTTTTCCAGCACCTCTATCTTCTACAAAATGGCTGGAAATAATTCGGTTAGCAAAACATTTAAGTTCCCCAGAAAAATTTTAAGAGAGAAAATATATTTGAACATCTTAACATATGTACTAGGTTTCACAACTGGATCTTTTGTTTGTAGCTCACATTTCATCTCCTTTCACAGAACAGAAGTGATATTTAGCTGAATGTGTAGAAAGTTCCCTGCCCACCTCTGACCTGTGCACTGCAGTCACTGAGTTGAGTTGTCCAGATCACGGGTCATACCTGGTCCATAGCAAGTCCTTTTCTCTTTGGAGCACATCTCTCCCTCACAACTACTCAGAAATAAATGTGACTCTGAAGAAAACAGTAGCTCCTGGTCTAACACCAATGGTGGAGCCATCTTCCCCACCCCCACATCATCACTCTATGAGCTCTGGTTAACATTGACAGCAACAGAAAATTAGAATGGAGTGTCCTTAGGCCAATTCCTCCTTTACCATGGGGGTCAAGAATTAGAGAGCATCACACTTGAGTTCCAAGGCACCAATTTAATATACACTCATCTATAAAGCAAGGTCCTTCAAGTGGGGTTGGAGGAGGTTGAACCAAACATCTAGGTGTTTGATACTCAATATCAGTTGAGCAAGTCCCCATTAGTGACATCTGAAAGCTAGGCATTCATGCTAAACATTCACAAATTATTATATAGCCTAAATATATATAACATGGAATCATCTCTGACCACATAGAACTAAGTCATTGCCTCCTCTATTTGGGATAATAAATGACAGTGATGATAACAGTAATCCACATTGGGCTCCCTGGAGATGACTGAATAGTGTTATATAGAGAAGGATGTGGTCAGGTCCCCTACTGGTATTAGTAAACAGGTGCCAGGGCGAATGGTGTCCACCCCCTGTCCCCATGGGGTTCTTTGTCCACCTTCCATCAAAATGAGCTGAAAAGCCATATATTGGTTTATTTTGTGATGTTCCAAACACTCATTGAGCAAATGTGATGTGTTTACCAAACCTGTTTGGGTTAAACAAATATGAAGTATAGCTAAAAATATTCAGAGGAATGAGCTTGTTTAGGCAGATGATCTCAGCTAGAAAACCCTGTTTTGCATTTGAAAAAAAGTACTCATGCCTGAATTACTTAAACTTTGTCATGATTATAAGTGGCAAAGATATGTACACACATGATTTTTTAAAAGTTGTGTGCTCCGCATTCATTTCTTCAGGGTACACATACAGACATCAACTTAAAAGACAAATTCATTTTCCACAATGAAAATTTTAGCCTGTTTCTGGCATTTTGACTAGTCAAACACAAGGTGCCCAAAATCATCTGGTGAGAGCAAGCTGGAGGACAGAGCTAGCTAGCAGTGAGGGGCAAGTCTTTCACTTTGATTAATGTTCTTACTTGCTCACAGTCTTCTTGTTCTGAAGGCTGAGCTAATTTTATCTCCAGTCCTGTGGGTTAAAGTTAAATTGTATGGCTTATACAAAGTATATAATTCAAGTATGAACAAAGCTTGGCTCTCTACAAAAACAAAACAAAACAAAACAAAAAAAACCCCGAGCACTGAGTCCCAGAGGAGTCCTTGATTTATAAACATTTGGGTTTGTCTGCACATTTCTTTATGCCATTCAAAATTACAGCTGGTTTCCTTTTAAACCTAATATAGATGGTCAATATTTATAGGCAATTTTTTTATCAGGTTAGGCTGTTATAATTAAAAATTTCTAAGCAGTCCACCAAATGTGATACTTTTGTTTAAATTCTTAGAATTTAAAAAGCTTAGAATATTTTTTATGACATTGATTATTATATCTGTCCATGTGTCCTGAAAACAATATGATTATTTACTTTATCAATGACTAAAAATGACTTTGGATGATATTTTAGCTGAAATTTTTGGAAAAGTAATCCTGCTTTAAACAGCAACATCTGGCCTAGATATCTGGGCAGAAACTTTTCATTTCTATGTTGACCAGAGCTGAAAATCTGTAAAAGCTATTATTGATGGAGAACCTACTACATGCTCAATATTATTTAATTCTAACCCAATAATCCTGCAAGGTGGGTATTAATTATAATCATTTTTAGATGAGGGACTAATAAAGATTGTTAATCACACAGTAAACAGCAGAGCTGGGATTCAAATCTAAGTGCAATTGATCGCAAAGTCTCTATCTCTTCACCAAACCTAAAGTAACAAAACATCCTCCTAATCCACCCTCCACCCTTAACATCAGTAATCTTCTAATTGTGTAGACACTAGAACAGAGGACCCTGGCTTCTTGGAGCCATGATTACTGCTTTTTATATAAACCAGGCACTGGGAATTGTGGGTACCTAGGATAACACCAACTGGAGAAAGGCCAGCCAGGCCAAGCAGGAGGAAAAGATAGAATAAAAGAGGATGAATCAATTAGACTATCTTGGGAAGTTAAGGGTAGAAAGCACATTAATGATTTTGGAGGGAGATTTGTCATAATTTGAAAATATTTTATGAGGCAAAGTAAATGGAAAAGGCTTAGATTTCCACAGAAGCCAAGATTTCACCCAGTGAAGTCTACTTTTTCCATATTACAGATGAGGAGACTGAAGCTGAGAGAGATCTAGTACTTGGCCCAAGATCACATCCTTAACCCAGGTGTAGTGGTGCAAATCTATGATCCTAGCTCTCTAGAGGTTGAGGCAGGAGAATCACCACAAATTTGAGGCTAGCCCGAGTTACATAGTGAGTTCAAGGCCAGCCTGAACTACATGGTGAGACCTTGTCTCATAAAAACAGTAACAAGGGCCGGGGATTTAGCTCAGTGGTTCCACCACTTGCCTCACAAACACAAGGTCCCGAGTTCAATCCCCAGTACCAAAAAAATAAAAACAAAAACAAGAACAACAATAAGAAGATGATACCCTTGGTAAGTGAGATTACCTACTCACTGCATTAAAAATTATAGCTTGTTTCCCTTCTACACCTAATTTATTCAGCAGTTGTGAGTAAATTTGTTTCAAGTTGCTTGACTGTTCTAAATTATCAATTAAATAAAAAATCAGTGTAACAATCAAGATCAACCTGGTTTCAATTGACAAACTGTATGTTTTCTCTTGAACAGATAGTCTAAATAGGAACTGAGAGTTTCTTCCCCCAATGTAATTTAAAAGTAGATTATTGATGATTGACTAATTGTAGTAACTGGGGATTGAACCCAGGATGCTGTACATGTAAGGCAAGTGCTGTATCACTAAGCCAAATCCCTGCCCCCAAAATGAACCCTTTAAAAGCCTAACTTTGGGTACAAGATTTTCTTTTTTTTCTTTTTTCTTTTTCATTAATTAAGTTTATTGGTACATTTTAGGTATACAATATGATGACATTCATCATTGGGAATTTGTACCTTTACATAATAAATCTTGGTTCTTATTTTTTTCACCATTCCCCTGACATCCTTTCAACCCCTCCACCCCTCCCTATTTATGTAGACTTTGTTTCCATTTTTTTCTTTTCTCATATTTATTCCTTTCCCTTCTTTCCTTTCCCCTACATCTCCCACTTCCCCTTCTGCTTTGGAACTTTCTTCCTATTTCACATTATCTATTATACATTTTGATCCTTGTTTAGACTTTCAGTTTCTCACACTGGAGAAACTATTCAGTATTTACACATGTGTGTCTGTTTATTTCACTTAACAGTATGGCCTCAATGTACAACCATTTAGCTATAAATGTCACTAGATTCTCATTCTTTATGGCTGAGGACCCAGCTATTCCCCTGCTGGGCATCATCCCAAAAGAATTAAAAGAATCACACCTCAACAATACATGTGCATCCATGTCTATAGCAGCACAGTCTGCAATAGCCAAAGCCTGGAAACCCCAACTGCCCATCAACTGGAGACTGGACAAAGAAGATGCAGGTTTCTTTCTCTGCAAAATGGAGTACTATCATTTTTTTGAGTCGTCAATCAGCCAGCATCAAAGCCATTAGGATTTTTGCTAAAAATAAAAACCTCTTACCATGACACTCTTACCATGAACAGTATGTTCACTTTATTTATATACTGTATATTAAGAGACATACAGGCACATTAAAGTCCCTAAGCTTTTTAAATTAAGAATTACTTTAATGTTTTTTGACGCTCCTTTTTTCACCATCACACTGTATGAATAAGCCTATAGCATATTCTCCTAGTCTTTCTTCTGTTACCATAGCAGAATGTCTGAGATTGGGTAATTTATAAAAAATGGATTTTATTTCTTACAGTTCTGAGGCTGAGAGGTCCAAGAGCATGACTCCATCATCTGCCAAGGAATTTGGGTTGCATCATTCCGTGGTGGAAGTTAGAAGGGCAAGAGAGACAATGGAGCAAAATTTACCCTTTTACCAGGAGCACACTTCTGTGATAACTAACCAGGTCACATGATAATGTTATTTATCCATCCATGAGCACACAGTCTCATGATGTATTTATTTATTTATTTTTTGTTTTTACATACAGCTATTACTTCTCTCTTTCCACAGAGGGACGTTTTTACTTTTTATTTATATATTTTTATCGGTGGTAAAATATATGGAGCATATAAATTTGCCATTGCTACCGTTTTTTAAGAATACAATTCAGCAGCATTCATTTTAGCGACAATGGCATGCAACAATCAATACTATCTATTTCCAAAACTTGTTCATCACCACAGACCGAAACTACCCAGTAAGCAATAACTTCCCATCCCCCACTCCAGTCTCTGGTAATTTACAGTCTGTCTCTATGAATCAAGGCATTTATTTATTTATTTATTTATTTTTGGTACCGGAGATTGAACTCGGGTCCTTGCACTTGCGCAGCAGGTGGCGAAACCACTGAGCTAAATCTCGGGCCCAAGGCATTTATGTTTGTACAGTACATCTGCCTGGCTGTTTCATTCATACCTCACCACCCAATGACGAGAGCATTCTCTCTCTTTTTTTTTTTTTTATGGTACTGAGGATCAAACTCAGGACCTTGTGCTTGCCAGGCAGGCCAGGCACTGTGGAGCTAAATCCTCAGCCCCAAGTGAGCATTCTTGAATGCAGCTTCTAGATGAGGGAAGGAGTCTCACAGCATTGGGGTGTCCTGCCTGAGGTCGCTCGGCAGGTGAGGTGTGCAGAAGGGTCCTGATCTCAGTCTCCTGAACCCAGCCTAGGATGTTTCTTGACACCCCTAGCAGCCTCTGGGTACAAGATTTTCTTTAACCAAGTCTGGTGTTTTAAGTATGTCATTTTAGTGAATGACTCTACACGTTAACATCTGTTCATTTTTCCTTTATCTAATGTCCCTTTCCAGCTCTGTAAGTTTATGATTCTCAAAAATTCAGTGCAGTTTGCTTGCAAGGTTGGGTAGGACAACAGCTAGACTCCAAGTATCCTGCCTGCTGGTGTTTACGGCTACTTGACTATCTCTCTTCTTTGACAGTGATTTTATATGTCAGCCAGATGGCTCTTAAAGGGGATTTTCTAATCAACCAGCTCCACCCTGCCTGGGATTATTTTGGGCTCAGTACTCAAGAGGCAGTAGATTGAAAAGTTAGGTGAACAGACATGCTTGAGGAGTTTCTACTCCAGGAAGTCTTCTCCAGTTCTTAGACATCATTGGTCTCACTTTTACCCACTAGCATCAGTGAGAGATTTGGGAAAGGGTGGTAAGGATTGGAGACCAGACTGAGGTTTACCATGTAGAGAACTGGAAAAAGAGGGAAATCGTGTGATTTTCAGCAAAGGAAAGGTGATAAATGACAGGCTGCAAGGGAGGCTGTGGTTGGCTACTACCTAATCCAACTCAGATGCTCCTGTGGGAATATCCTCAACAGGTATCACTATTATAGACGTCACTATCTCAGCTTGAGAAACTGAATGCTGTAGTTCCTGCTTTCTTTTCTAAATGCATTTGAAATACAGCATCAAAAATGAGCTGGAGAGCTTATGGGGACCAAGAGCATTCCTACACCCCTACTCACATGCTCATTTGCTGCCATGACTACTGCCAAGCAAATTGAAAACAAGTAAAATCACAGGGTCTTCTAGAGTTGAGTTGGCAAAATACATATTCAGCAAGAAAGCTGAGATTTTTCTTTCTAGAGAGATTTGTAACTGGGTTGGAAAGGAAGGTGGGAATGTAAATGCAGGTGAAGGAAAAATTCTTATGGTTCCATAAAATCTACATCATTTGAGAGCATAATTCTCTCCTTGTATCTTTCTCCATCCTGGACAGCAAATATTCCCAGACTCAGCCCAGAAACAAATTTACTTGCTGTCTTTTCTCTCAGATAAATAATTCTGCAGCTGAGAAAAGCTACAACCATGTACCTCTTCTCAGCCAGAGCAGCTTAACAAACCTCTGTGAGTCTTCACTTTCTCTGGACTAAACAGAAAAGCACAGTAAGTTTTTGTTGTGTTGAATTATCTACCTTTGCCACCTGGCAGATCTTTGTGTTTCCTGTGGCACTGGTGCTTTGCCTTATGCAATGGAGGAGCTCATTAGAGTCTGCTCTTGACTCCTACCACCAGTCACGGCAGTCTTTTCTCTACTTCTACCACTACCAATGTCATCTTCAGCTTTGAGTCATGAAGTCTCTTCCTAAAACTGGAGAACTTGCTCTGTGAGTTAAGGAATGGCTCTGGGGGTCCATCTCTGGTTTACTAAGGGGAGCCACAGTTGACTGGCAAGCAGACCACAGTGCTTTGTATAACCCGTCTTTCCTGGAACAGGGAGAGGGGCATGGAAATAAGAGTGGTCTGATAACACTGCCACTGCCTCCCAAATGTCCCTCAACATTTCCTCAGGCCCTTGGTCACAGAATTATGGAATGGGGATGATGCTTTAGAGAATGCCATCTACATCCTTTCTTTGAGGGAGAAGAAAACCAGGTTCAAAGACCTCAGCAATTAGACTAGCAGCTATATTCCTAAATTTTTGGTATTCTCTTTAAAAGCCCATACACTGGCTCAATTTTTTAAAAAAAATTCTGAACTTTCACTTAGGTGCTTAATGGTTATAGATTGAATAAATATGAAAGATACCAGCTTACTGGGTTTATAATGTATTTCCCAGTTCTGCTCAGAATAAAATATTACAGTATACATAATTTTTAAAAAGCTCAACTGAAAATAATTTTAAGCAAAAGAGTAAATATTGGCTAAAAATCACCTGGGACCAGTGTCACTTAAGAAGTTTCAGGGAACAGGTTTGATTACTATATTAAGTCAATCAGACTAAGTTTAGCCAGCTAAAGTTGCCTGTATTCTGTTTGGTTTGCAAAGAAACATCTCATGAGTTAGCATGAACAGCTAAAAATAAGTTGCAAGTTTCATTTTCCATGGTTCAGTATGGTTTTGAAACCAAACGATACAAAACACTAACACATATGAAAATTTAACAATTCAGCTTCTCACCTTTCTAGCATACTGTCCCGATGGCCAGTTCACTACTGGCCCTGGAAATGATCTCTGTCCTTCTCACTGTGATCTCTTAAAATGAGTTCCTCAAGTAAATAAGGCATAGCAGGAAATTGGGGGCTGAGGCCAGTTCTGGGGGAAAAGTAGTTTGTAGTGACTATATTGTTACATCTGACAGGAGGTCACAGAGCTTCAGCCCCTCTCCTAGGTGATGCTTGGGACCCCTCTGCAGAGAGGGGAGTAAACAGTTTCATTTACATGGGGCTCTGGATGGAGTGAGTGCTATGAGTCCCCCTTGACCGATATGCCTATGTCCTTGTACAATTCCATACCACAAACCCAGGCAGTTACAATAAATGTCAAAACCAAATTTCCAGGGCCAAGTCTGATGAAAAGGTGTTTGACAGAGGTGCAAATGCTTGAAAAGGAAGCCAGACATCTCTGTAGCATTCAGCTGTGGCACACGGCCCAGAGAGAGCAGTGCTGTTAAAAGAAGCCCTCCAATGAATGAGATTGAAAGGGGGCAAGGAAGGGTTAATCTCCCTCCATTAAAGTCCGGGCCATTTGGCAAAGGTGAAGAGAATAATCTGTATGAAGAGCAGAGCAGACAAAGAGCCATTCCAGAAACAAAATTACCGTGTAGGGGTGAGAAGGACGATTTGTCCTCGATTTTCACTGTAAGATTGTTTCTTAGATCTCAGGGTCTTTACCTTGCTTTGAAGTTACAGATGCCGGGAAGAGAAAGGGGGCACGTTCACACTCAGTGCGGTAATGCCCGAGCTGTGATTCCCTCAGAGGTGAACTGTCTTGGAACAGCAGAGGGTGAAGCCAAAGTCACCATGATGCTGTAGAAGCCTAACCACAAATTAGAAGGTGGCAAAATAAACAATAGGAGTTGCCTCCTCAGGGGTAGGGAACGTCCTCCACTTTTTTATACTTATTTTTAAAAATTTTCAAAACTTTTGAAATGTTGCTTTTAATAATATTTTTATAAAGATTTATAAGAAGTTACAAAGATAGTTTAGTAAGTACAGTATATACTTTATCCAGTTTCCCTCAGTGATGTCTTACAAACTTCATTGCTTAAACCAAGCAGTGGACATTGGTATAACACTATGAGCTCAGGTACTGGGCTTCTGATTTCAGCAGTTTTTACAGGCACTCTGTATGTCTCTACAGTTCTATGAAATGTTTTTACATCTACAAATTGGAGAAGCATGAGGATAGTCAGAACACAGAACTATTTCACAGGACAAGTTCCTGTGTCAGCCCTTAAAGGTCACACCCCTCCCCTAACCCTGACCCTGACCCTTGGCAGTCACTGATCTGTTCTCTATCACTGTATTTTGGTCACTTTGAAAATATCCTATACAATATGAAGCCTTTGAGATTGGCTTTCTTTCGCTCACTATAATGCCATTGTGATTCCTTCCAGTTAGTAGTCTGAGATGTGGATGTACCAAAGTTTGTTATCCATTCACTTATTGAAGGATTTTTGGCTAGTTTCCAGTTTTTAGATATTACAAACAAAGCTGCTATGACCATTCATGTACAGGTTATTATGTGAGCATAAATTTGTATAAATACTCATGAGTGAGGTTGCTGGATAGTATGGTAAGAACATGTTTGACTTTATAAGAAACTGTCACACTGTTAAAAAGAGTGGCTGTACCATTTTACATTTCCACCAGCAATGTATGAGAGATGTAGTTTTTTTTTACATCCTTGGTAATATTCAGTAACATTCATATATATATGTGTGTGTGTGTATATATATATATATATATATATATATATATATATATATATATATATAGGTTTTGTGTTTTTTTCAGCCATTCTAATAGACATGCAAGGGTCTCCTTTTGATGGTTCATGGTCAAGATGGCAGTAAGTATGGGGCCTTCAGACCCTGGGTGGGGTGGCCCAGATATCCCTCACTATTTCAGCTTGCCTGATAGCTGTCTAGTTGGTGGTTTGGGCTGTCTGGCATTCAGATGATAGGAAATGGGGTGGTCTCTCTGGGTATGGAATGAGCCTTCAGGTTTGCCCAGGTAGTTGCTCTGGACTGTCATGGTAGGTGGTCATTGCCATCTGGGGACACTAGGCCTCTGAGGCAATGCTTAGTGGCCAAGCAGGCAGAATGTGATAGCAGTAGCACACTCCCACGGGGTAGGGAGTGACATGAAACCTCAGGGAGGGACAGACTTTGCCTGGATCAGGGCTCTCTTGCTGCTTTGGTCAGAGATTACATAAAGACTTTTATTCCAAAGGTAATAATTAGTGAAGTGTGAAGGAAGGTAAGAGTAGGACTACCAGTGGACCCACTGAGCACGTTTTGCCCTTGAACTTCCTGCTCTGTGACTACCCAAGATTTTCCAGCAGGGTTCGAACAACTTGGCTGGATGTCATGGAACTTATTTCTATCGCCTAGGCAATAGATCTGGAGGCACTGCTGTCACCACCGTGTTGATTTTCTGGCCCAGGGATCCAGGTCTTATGAGCAATCAGACCTTCAGAAAGTGCCTCAGCCATGGAAGTTGTGCAGGACAACTAGGACACAGGCCTTGCATAGGGCAAACATAGTGATGACTCAAACTGCTCCAGCCATTCTTGCAAAGTCACTCTCATCAGTTGTAGCTCTGATTAAAGAAACACTATATTCATCACGACCCTGGATCCACAAGTTTGGACCACGAGGCAAAGAATCAGGATAGTAGCCATCCTGAGTGGGAGCAGTTATGAGATTATGCAGGTGTGCACAGAGGCAGTGAAGCTCAGTGACCACAGACAAATTCCCTGGTGTCTAAGCATGGAGGAGAACGGGTATAGTTGAGGTGCTCCCTGGATTCTGGCTCTAGTGCTTCACCAATGATCACTTCAGAAGACTGACATGGACCAGGCAAGGAGGAAACTTATAGAACCTGGATGGAAAATGGGCACCATAGGGAGCCCAGCAGTCAGATACTATGAGGTGACTGTAGGTGTGGTGTGATGCTTTCAGAGTTAAACTTCCTGTAAGAAGGTGAGACGTTTTAAGATTTGGTTGTTGTTTGGTCACTAGTTTTTCTGCTGTGATTGTTTTCCATTATTTTCTAAATTTCCATTTTCAGGTCCTGCTCTCTGGCCCTTTGCTCTCATTTCCTCCCAGTTAGAAGGGACCAGTCATAGCTCTTTTCAGATTTAAAAAAGCCAGTACCTACTGGGTATGGTATTGCATATCTGTAATCCTAGAACTAAGGAAGATTGATGCAGGAAGATCACCAGATTGAGACCCACCTGAGCAACTTAATGAGACTTTATCTCAAAGAAAAAAAGAGGCTGGTATGAAAGCCCTGGGTTTAATTCCCAGTGCCACATACACACACACAAAGCTGCCTGTGAAGCCACGACAGGTCCTCCATAGCTTTTGCTTGGTCTTCTTTTTAACTCTGCCTGCCTTCACCCAAGATTTGCCCACATATTTCAGTCTGGTGTTTGCCCTGACCCTGCTCTGCCATCTTGGTTCTGACTCTAGCCTCACTTCCTGCTCGACTCTTGTGGCATGGACCTTGTGGATGCTCTCTGCATAGCTGCCTTGTCCTGCATGGAGCTTCAGGGCTGCCAGCTCAGGGCTCAGGGTACACAGTGAATCACTGGATGATCCTGCTGGCCACCTGGCCCCTTGCAGGATCTGTGCTGCACATATAAGTTCTGAGATATAGCCTTGTCTATTGGAAGGCAGATAACAGCTCCCTGGTTGCTTCAGGAGTTAGTCTTCTCCTTGGTTCCTTTTGTTGGCTAACCAGAGATTGGTGTCTCTGGGCTTTTGCTGAATTCAACCCCTGCCATTAAATCTCTAGGGGACCACCAGGAAGTAAATGAACCATGCTGACTGGCTTCAGTGATCTCATGTTTACAATGAAGTCTCCTGACTCCTTAGGTAACAATTTTTTACTGTACTATGGCAAGGAAAAATCTAAAATTCAGTAGCCAAAAGGGACTTTAAGTTAAATTCTGGTTTAGATATATGCTATGGTTTGGATATAATTTGTCCACTAAAGGTTCTTGTGCTGAGGCTTGCTGAGGTGTTGGAACCTTTAAGAGGTGGCGCCTAGCGGAAGGTAATTAGGTCACTAGGGCACCACCCCCAGAAGGGATTAATACACACTGTGTGGGATGGGATTAATTCATGTGGGAATGGTTGTTCCAGGAGAGCCTGGCACCTCCCCTGAATCCCTGTTTTGTGTGAACTGCTTCTCACTTCTGCACCTATGTGCTCCTGTCACTGTGGTGCCCATTATCCTGAGGCCCTCACAAGAGTCACACAGATGTTGGAACAATGTTTTTGAACTTCCAGACTGTGAGCTAATAATTTTTTTTTTCTGTATGAAGTTCCCTGCTTTATTTATTTTGTTATAGTAACACAAAACAGGCTACGATAATAGACTGGCTCTAGGTTTCCTTTTTTTCTAATTAGTGTTTGCCTTAGGTACTTTGACCATCCACTCCAATTTCTGGGAATTTTTCCTAAGATATTCAAGAAGATTCATCTATAAGAACATTTACATATCTGTTATAGTTGCACACTAAGGCAATCAAAATGTCCATCAAAAATAGAATGGAAATATTAAGGTATATCCATGCAATAGAAACATAGCCATTAAAAATTATGTTTTCAAAGAGTATTTAGTGACTGGAAAAATGTTTAGAATATAATGTTGGGGGGGCAGACAACCATGTAAATATCATCTCAATATTTTTTTTTCAGGGCCAGGGATCGTCAATAATTTTTAAAAGAAGAAAAAGCTAGGTCTGGTGGTGCATATTTGTAATCCCAGCACCCTGAGAGGCCAAGGCAGGAGGATCACAAGTTCAAGCCCAGACTGGGCAACTCAGTGAGACCTTGATTCAAAATAAAAACTAAAAAATGGCTGGCGTTGTAGCTAAATGCAAAGGCCCTGGGTTCAGTGCCACAAAAAAGGAAGAAGAAAAAAGGAAGAAACAAAGAGAGGAAGGAAGGAAGGAGAGAGTGAAGGGGGAAGGTGAAAGAAAATACATATAGGAAAACTTGAAAAGAAATACTTCATCAAAAATGCTTATTTTAAATTGTGTCTTGGTTGTTGGCTTTCTGATGATTTAAATTTTCTTTTTTTTTGTACCAGGGATCGAACTCGGGGCCTTGCACTTCGAGGCAGGTGACAGAACCACTAAACTAAATCCCCAGCATTAAATTTTCTTCTTGATTTTTAAAATTTTCCAGATTTTGTATAGTGATTAGTTATGATTCTTTTTAAAAGATAATTTTGAGAGAGAGAAAAGAAAGGAAGGAAGGAAGGAAGGAAGGAAAGAAGAAAGAAAGAAAGAAAGAAAAAGAAAGAAAGACAAGAAAGAAAGAAAGAAAGAAAGTCTTGCATACAAAGAAAGCAACAAAGAAGAGACGTCCCTTTAAAAACCCTAGGCAGGAGAATCACCGTGAGTTCAAAGTCAGCCTGTGCCACATAGTGAATCCAAGGTCAGCCTGAACTACATCGTGAGACTTTGTCTTAAAAAACAAAAACAAACAAACAAAACACCAGCCCTGCAATGGCCAAGCTGCTGCCAGATGATACAGGAAATAGACTGAATCTTGTGCCCAGGATAAATCTTAAGCCACTTCTGTTGCATGGCACCTTGATATAGCTGATGCCAAGGAATGTGGGTCAGTGAGAAAGTCCCTTTCACTAGATGCTACCTCCCTGTGACATTTTAGGATGGTAGACTGTAGGTTCTGGGACTTGGATGGGCATTCCTCCATCACACAAAGCAGACCACATTCATGAATAGTGGCTTTCAGACAAAGATGAAGAGTCCTCTCTGGCTTGGGAGGCACCACCCGAGGTCAATACCACCATGATGTGGTTTCCATTCTGCCTTACCTCAATGCACTGGGAGTCCCCTTTAAATTCTAGGAATCATCTTTTGGCAGAGAGATGATTCATCCATTCTTCCACAAAGATTTCAGTGAAGCCTAGGTGAAACATCTCTCTGAATAAGATTAGAAGCCTCTCTGTTAGGCCTATGGCCTAGAGTCAAACCTTTCTGAATGGCATCAAAATCTTTGTACCACTTGCTTTGGCTGGTTGGTGCTATGGATCCCAGATGAAAAGTCAATTTAGAAAGACAAAAGGTATTTTTTTTCAAAACACTGATACTTCATAATAGTATCAAAAGATAAATATTGACAATAATTATGGTAATTATTTGTATCAACACATTCTTATGTAGTTTTCTAAGTTACCCAGACCATTTTGCACATAGGACCTTACTTATTCTTACAGAGTCTTAGCATTATATTCTTTAAAAACACCATTTTGGGCTGGGAATTTAGCTCAGTGGTTTTGCCGCCTGCTGTGCAAGCTCAAGGACCTGAGTTCGATCCCTGGTACCAAAAAAATAATAATAAAATAAAAATAAAGTAAAAACACCATTTTGGAGATAGGAAGGAGCTTTAAAGTTCTGATGAAAACCAGAGACTTCTTGAATTAAAAACAAAACCCTGAAGTTTTTAATGTGGTGTTTTCCAAGTTGGTTCTTAACATGAAATTAGGGGATTTCAGTGTGAGAAATTACAAAGCCTTATTACTATGAATTCTTAGCTTTGATGACTATGACATGGTGTTATTTCAAAATCTTCTGAAGGGAGTAACAGAACATTTACAACACTGACACAGGGGAAGGGTGCTAGCTAGCATTTCTGTGCCCTGACAACTAGAAAACCTCTGGGGTTTAAGTAACAAGTGGTCCATGTGCTGCTGTGCTCAACTGTGTCAGTTGCTTGTGGGTCATGGCCACACTAAGATCTTCAGATGACTCAAACTCCAAAAAGACCACACTCTTCTCAAATTTAAATTATATAACTCATGTGCAATTAAAACTGAAAAAGCAACATAACAGAAATGAAGGTGAACCAAGCTCAAGAAGCTCTCCATGAGATTTACTTATTTATTTATTTATTTATTTATTTTTGGTACCAAGAATTGACCTTGGGACCTTGTGCTTATGAGGCAGGCACCGGAACCACTGAGCTAAATTCCCGGCCCAGATTTACTTTTTTAAAAAGTCAAATATAAAAATATTTATCAAATGTGTATTTGTAAAAGAAAAAAAATGTGTATTTGTACACCATCCTGTTTTGTTGGTGTTTTCTGTGAGAACTAACACTGACGAGTGGTCACAGGGATCTGCGGTTTTCTTTCAAACACCAAGTGAAACTTTGGTTATTCACTTTTGGTGATCACACACCTCTCCCTGCCATACTATGCAGTTAGAAATTAGAAATCAAAGGGCCAGGATTTAGCTCAGTGGTGCTACCGCCTGCCTCCCAAGTGCAAGGTCCCAAGTTCGATCCTCAGTACCAAAAAAAAAAAAAAGAAATTAGAAATCAAGAGGTTGGGTGCCGGGGATTTAGCTCAGTGGTTTCACTGCCTGCTGCGCAAGCGCAAGGACCCAAGTTCGATCTCCGGTACAAAAAAAAAAAAAAAAATCAAGAGGTCAACCCCCACCTCACTCCTAACACTACTCATATGTTAATTCCAGCAAATTGTGTGCACTGAGGAGTCATACCAGATGGCCTGTGCAACTACCAAGTGGTAATAGCCAGTCTCCCAAATGAGCAGACTCTGACATCTTTCCTCCTTGACCGTGGCCTTTCTGGCAAATGCTGTTAGCCTGGGACTTCCAGCAATGGGTCATCCCCATTTGGCTCCAGCTTTTGAAACCTGGTACTCGTTCTCATCTTACTTCTTTGGCTACATGCTTTTGGCAGACATTGTTTCCCCTACTCAGCTTGGTTTTATCTTTGGCTTAACCCACTAGCTCAGCTAGCACCCACCTCAGTAGATAATTCAGCCCCCAATAACCCAGGAAAATGGACTTTCAGAGAAAGAAATATTTTTGCAAAACATCAACTTGTGTTTTATCCCACTCTTCTTCAGTCCATTTCTGATGTGGGACCCGTTATCAGAGGTCTGAGAGGCTGTCAGATCAGCCAGTAACTGCCTCCCACACAATGGACAATGCATTCTCTTTAGGGTGTGAGTGACAGATATGTAAAGTCCAGTAGCAATATTTAATCAGAAACCAGAGTGTTTAGCCAAATATCAACAACAAAAGCTAGAGAACTAGGTACCAGCCTGCTCAAAGACTCCAGTCCATTTTTATTGGAGGCCTTTAAATTAAGGGCATCATAAGGTACCTACTATACAGTTTCTGGAATTTACCATTGAGGGGAGAATTGTACCAAGATAAACAATGTGTAGAAGTCTACACAAAATAATATAAAATGAGTTAAGGGTTCTCTAAATAGGCTTACAAATTTACCTCATCATTTCAGTAAATATTTTGAAATTTTCCTAAAGAGAAAAAGAATTACATGTGAAATCCTTTGCAGAAGCATTAATATCTCTAGCATGAGCTTTTAAAAGTCTACTTTTAAGTATTTCTTGAATAACTTGTTTTGAAGTTCTCTCCTTGGTTTTCTCCTAGAGATTAAATGTTCAAAGATCCGGAGCAAAGATGGTACAATAATGTCCTAAAGTCCCCAGTAACAGAGAGGTCCATGAGCTAAGGAAATCGTGAGCTTTCTTATAGATTACTGCAGCTCACAGTTGGAGGAACAGAATTCCATTGAACAATCCCAACTACTATGTTTAGATACAGAACAGCAAGAAGACTGTGGAATGAAAAATAAAGGTAAGGATGCCCTTCCTGTTTCACTGACCACTTGCAGCACGGTGGTACTCACTTAAACTCTTAGGGTGAGAAAGGCCACATGCCATTGAGAAATCTCCTTCACTGCTTCTTGCCTACACAGTGAGATGTTATCTTCTTTTTTCTTTTTACTTTTCTAGGTCCTTTGTACTCTTACATAACTTTTAAATGTAAGATGTTATCTTATGGTTGTCAGTTAAGGAGTATCTGATAATTTTTCATTTCTTCCACTCTTTCATTCTAAAACCTTATCTGTGAACATCTCCAAGTTCATTTATATGCTGTGCCAGAAAGAATTACTTCTTTTGTGGAAGCTCACCACTGTTGTCACTGGAAGTGCTGCCCTATCAGGGACATTTCCCAGACACTTCTGTGGTTAGCTGTGGTCATGTGACTGAGTTTTAGCCAATGGAACACGAGAAGTGATGTATACACTTCTTTCTAGTCTTGGTTCACAAAATATCCCATGTGGACTTTTTCACGCTATTTTCTTCCACTGAGGAGTGAAGATATTGCTAGGCAACTTTGAAAACCAATGCTACAGAAGGTAGAGACTCTGAACTCGTGAATCTGAATTGGTTTTGTTTTGCTGTGATGGGGATGCAACCCAGGGCCACATGCATGCCAGGCAAACACTCCCCCACTGAGCCACACCCCTAACCCTGAATCTGAATGAATGTTCTGAAGAGATGAGCCCCAGTGACCTGTACTTCTGTACTGTCGCATGAGGACAAAATAGACTCCTACTGTGTTTGAGCCCTTAGACATTTTGGGGTCTGTTACAGCAATTAGTCTATCATAACACTTATCCTCTTTGACTCAGCTGTTACCGTTTTCTGCAGAAGTTTCTGTGGTCTTCCCCCCTTTTCTTTAAATCTTACTCTAAAACAAAAATGTAGAATTAGTAGACTTAAATTTAAGTAGCCATAGGGCCAAAAAACACTCACCGAATTAGTGGTCACAGCATTTAGATCTTGTAGTCAGAAGAATAGTTTTATGGCAGAGTCTCACTTCAAGACAATCTGATCTATTAAAACAAAAAAGTAAAATAAAGGCCTAAAAACATATATTAGAATCTGACAGTTAATTTAAAAGGGGGTTAGTTCATGAATGAATTTGCCACTGTCTCCCACTAATAATACTCATTTAAAAAATACATTTCTAATCATTTTACTATTGAATTTATAAAGAACAGATCTACTCTGCTAAGTAATTTGTACAAAGAGTAGATGCTGACTCAGGGAATGACGTTAGAAGCCAGGAAAATCAGGGTATGATATCTCTATGTATTCTTCACTTCCTACATACTGTTGATTGGTTTTTTGTGTGTGTGGAAACTTAAAAGTTCTTCTGTAAAAACTCCCAGAAATTGTAAATTATAGGCTATGCAAAGACTTAGGAGTTTTAGAAAAAATTAAAACAGACACATTATAATGTGTCTTTGTGTTTAATATCATCCCAGATGCAATGGCACAAGTAGGAATGAAAATAAGTTCTCTGTTCAGTGATGAGATAATGAAGGCGCATACACCAGAATGACCAGAAACTTGCCCTGTTAAGGCAAAAGGGTAGCAGATGTCTTCTTAACCAGGGCTGCCACCTTTTACCAGATTAAATGTGAAGCTGTCATTTGATGGCACAGGGTATGTATTTGCCTAGAACAGGATTTATTTTTATATCTGATCACTTGGTATAGATCCAGGAAGCAAACTGTTCAGAACTCTGAGCGAACATTCTGGCAGTCTGAAACACAGGGTTGGGAAAAGATAGAAGAGACAAAACAAGAGGGTTAATAGGGAAAGGCACCAGTGGGCCATTTTCTGTCAGAAATTCAGCCTAAGTATTGTGGTACTGCACGTGCGCACGTGTGCTTTTGTGTGTGTGTGTGTGTGTGTGTGTGTGTGTGTGTGTTCTTGTCTGGTTCTGTGGGGAAGAGAGAGATCAGTTTCCTTTAAGGCTGTATCACTGGGTCTCCCAAGCACTCCCCACGCCCCCCTAGTTGAGGCCTGCCAGGCCTCAGGTGTCAGGGAACAAGATGGCACCCACAGTGAAGGGCACTGAGTGAGGGGGCCCAAGGGTGGGCCGTCACTTACTCGGATGAGCTGCTCTTCTGAAGCCCAGACACTGCCAACTCCCTGGGCCCAGGAGTCACAGACGCTTTCTTGCTCTGGGTTCTTCACTCTGTTGAGATCCGCTCCACATATTTTTCTGATGATGTCACTCATTCTGACTTCCTACACTGGAAAGTTGATCTACAAGCAAAACCTTCCATGAGGCTTTGAAAGAATAAAAAGAAGAAGAAAAAGAAAGGTGTGCAGTGAGGAGGTGGAAAGGCTGTGGCCTTATTTTGAGATTCGCTGCAGCTGTGAGTGCCACTCCCCAGCCGATTTCCTGGCTGCAGAGGGAAGCCGGTGGTCAGGCGTGGGTGACGTCAGGGGCAGGCCTGAGTCATCGCCAGCGGCTGGCCGGGCTGCACTGCCACTCCGAAGGGGACAAAAGGAACCTTTGATGTCCAGAGGCCCTCCTCTCAGCACACTCGCGGCACTGAGCAGCAGGCCAGGAGAACATTCCTGTCGCCACCCCACCCCCGCCTCCCTTCTTACTTCCGGAACAGTCCACACAGATTGAACAAGGCCTCCCCAAAGGACATCACCCTCCTGCAGAGCACAGGCATGGCCGCTCTCTGTCAAAGACAGCAGCAGAGGAGAGAACAGGGATTTTCCCTGGGGACCCTCCACTTCCCATGTCACTATGGTACTCATCTTACCCAGGGAGTCACAGTAGTAGCTAATGAGATATGGAATGTGGATAGCATTCTTATCATCATCCCTGGCCAGCACCTGGTGCTCTGTGTCTACTCTCCTCTGCCTTGTGCAGGGGCCATAGGCCTCAGCTCCCTGTTCTCTGGGAGCCAGTGTGAACTAGTTCTTCCAGGATTTAGGAAGGTGCCACTCTTTAAGAGGGATATTAATATCCCGGTGCCTGACATGCAACTCAGTCAACACACGATGAATTAATGAATGAATGAAATTTTAAAACAAAATAGCAGAGGGCCTATGTTGCCCTATATGAATGTTTAAGCCTGTACATTGAGTGCTTTGTGAAGATGATTTTATTTATTGGCATTATCACGACAAAGCTATGATTCCCAATTCTGTAGATGTAAATGGTTGCTCAGAGAGGCTAAGACATTTCTCCAAACTTCTCAAGAACCTGGCAGAACCTGGATCATCTAATCTTAATTCCTATATTCTTAACCACTACATTGGGTGACAGGAGTGCATGAAGCGAATAGTGAGCATCCTGTCTAAGAGAGGGCAGATACAAATAAATATAGCACTAAAACCAACTTTGACAAGGAAAGAGGGGAACAATTAGGGATGTTCTGGCTAGGCTAGGTAGTCTGCATGCCCTCATGATGGGCTCACACCAGGCCTGAGGTTTGACAAGTAGGTGGTTACCCAGAGGGGCTGGGAGGGTGGGTCTCTCCTCAGGTCCAAGTAGAGAATGAGAAGTTGGAAGCAGAAAACAAAGCCAGGGAGGTCTACCAGATGCACCCCACCCCTAGCTTTGCCACAGTGGACAGAATACCTCAGAGGGAGCCATGGCCCAAGCTTGTCTTTGTTGATGGACTCATGGATATAAGTGGGATAGAGGGATAAGCCTGAAATTAAAAGGATAAGTCTGGGGCTAGCAAGAAGACTAAAGGGAAGAGAGACATGACAACAGTCCCAAAGATTCCAAGATGCACAAATGAGGGGAAATGATTGTGTCGTTTCAGAGGATGAGGAGCACTGGAAGGGACACGGAGTATACTTAGACCTGACAATGGGAGTCACTGTGTACTCTTAGCACTGTCCGGCTGGTAATGGCCATGTCCCTGCATCTGAGTGAGAGCCTTTGCACTGGATGTGCTCAAGCAAAGGCAAGGAGTGGTGGCAAAAAGAGAACATCTGGGCGTCAGTGCCTAGCATGAAGATGACCTCAGAGGTGCTTTTTCCCATGGTGATTTATGGTTCTGCAGTTTGTACTTTTCTATGATTCTCTAGGGTAAGTGTCTCAATCCAAGAGGAAGACAAAAGCCAGGGATTTTCAGCTCCTTGGTGGTGGTGATGGGGAGTGGTAGATGCTGCCCTCCTCAGTATACCACTTCACAGCTTGCCTTCCCTCCCGGAATGGGGTGTATTATCCAGGGGAACTTTTTCCCTTGGCTCAGGAAGTCTATGTCTCTGATGGCTGGGAACACTATGCAGTTACCTTGCTCCAAGGAGCTCTGCCACTGTGAGGAATGACACTTGTTCTGACTCCCTCGGCAGGTGGAATTAGCAGAACTGATTGTCAGAAAAGAGAAAGCCACATGCTTTTCATCAAGGGAGCAGCAGCAACTCCCAGGTTCACTGTCCCTGTCCACACAGTGCCTGACCTTGGGCTGAGGAAAGTGCTTTAAGTTCCAGGCATTTTTGGCAGAAGACTTGTTTATTCTTTTCTTCCCTTTCCACAGAAAATGCCGCTGGGCACCTCCCTGCTCTATTTCCCCAGAGACTCTGTGGCCTTGCTTGCTTCACATACAAAGGAATTTATTTCTTTAATAATACAAACAGAGGCTGATTAGTTTTTAGCTTTATGGCACCAGGGTAATGGGAACAGAAAAAGAAAGGAAAAAAGCAGAAATTATTGGTGAGTTTAAGATGCAGACCTTCGCACTGTATGCACGAGGGTTGGTGTTCAGTGTGAGGATATAGCTGGGGAATTGGGCAGACAATGCACTGGGAGACACAGGGAAGCAATTTGGTGGCACCCCATTGCCTGTACCCAATCTGGAGCATCCTCCTTGCTACAACAAATGCGATTGTACAATGGTAATTTTCTTTAAAAATTTTAAGGGCTCAAGGAATTCTTTGAGAGACTTAGTCTATACTCACTGCCTCCAGTTTCCTCTCATCTCATTCTATCTTAAAAAAAATCAATTAAGACAATTTACAAACCATAAAGCTCACCCATTAAGACATATAATTCACTTTTAGTATACCTGTAGACTTTTGTGACCCAAGATCTAATTTTACAACATTTTTGTCACCCCTCCCCCAAAAGAAACATTGTACCTGTTAGCCATCACTCCCCAGCTGTCCTCACCCCCAGCCCGAGGCAACCACTAATCTACTTTCTGGCTCTGTGGATTTGCCTCTTCTGATCATTTCACACAAATATGTCTGGCTTTTTTTTCGTAGCATAATGCAGTCCATGTTTATCCATGTTGGAGAATATTTCACCACTTCATTCCTTTTTATGTTCCTACAAGTTGATGAACATTTGAATTGTTTTCATTTTGGGCTATGATGCATAATGTTGCTATGAACATTCATATACACACTGTTTTGCAGACTTGTGCTTTCATGTCTCTTGGGTAGACACCAAGGAGTGGGATGCTGGGTGACATTATAACTCTATGCTTAACATTTTGAAGAAGTGTCAAACTGGCAAAGTGCCTCATGATTTCACATTCCCACCAGTAACATTTGAAGAGTCTGATTTCCTCAAATCTTCTCAAACATTGTTATTGTCTGTCTTTTTTGATTATAGCCATCCTAGGGGGTGTAAGATGGTGTCTCACTGTGTTTGTTTCCCAGTACTGGGGATCGAACCAAGGACCTTGGGCTTGTGAGGCAGGCAAGGTGCTACTGAGCTAAATCCCCAGCCCTTATGTCTCACTGTGTTTTGAATTGCATTCATCTAATGACTAATGATGGCAAGCATCTTTCCATGAGCTTATTGCCCATTTGTATATCTCCTTTGAATAACTGTTTATTAAAAACCTTTCTTCATTTCTTTTTTAAATAGTAGGAATTGAACCCAGCACCTTGCATATGCTAGGCAAGCACTCTATCACTGAACTACTTCGCTACTCTTTTTTTTTTTTTTGGTACCTGGGATCGAACTGAGGACCTTGCGCTTTCAAGGCAGCCGCGGTGCCACTGAGCTAAATCCCCGGCCCCCCACTCCTTTTTATTTTTATTTTGAGACAGGGTCTTGCTAAAATGTCAAGCGGGGCTCAAAATTTTTACTGACCTGCTTCAGCCGCCAGGTAGTTGGAATTATAGGCATGTACCACTGCACATGGCTAACCATCTTTAATTTTTTCTGTCTTCTTACTTTTGAGTTGTAGGGGATCTTTACATATTCTGCATGCAAGTACTTTATCAGATATATATATATATATTAAAATATTATCTCTCTGTGGGTTGTCTTTTCACTTGTGTTATTTGAAACAAACAATTTTTTAATTTTGATAAAGTTCAACTTATCAATTTCCTCTTTTATTATTACTTGTACTTTTGGCATCATAGTTGAGAAACCATTGTCTGACTTGTGGTCATGAAAATTTACACCTGAGTTTTCTTGTAAGAGTTTCAGTTTTTACATTTAGGTCTATGATCTACTTTAAGTTAATTTTGTTTATTGTGTGTGGTAGAAATCCAAACTTATTTTTTCATGTAGATATCCAGTTGTCCCAGAAACATATGTTGAATAAATTATTTCACAATAATTCTGTATATACAAAACTGTTCTAAAATAAAAAAGTTTTTTTTTAAAAGATAGCGTATTCTTTCCTCTATTGAATTGTCTTGATCCATTTGTTAAAAATCAACTGGCTGTAAATCTTACTATTCATTTCTGGACTCTTAATTTTATTCCCTTGATCTAGATAGTTATTCTTATGCCAGTACCACACTGTTGTGATTATTGCAGCTTCAGAATACTTTTAGAAATTTGAAAGGCTGGTGAAAGAATTAAGTCAGCATATCATAGTGATATCTGCACACCCATGTTTATTGTGGCACAATTCACAATAGCCAAGATATGGAACCAGCCAGGTGCCCATCAACAGATGAATGGATAAAGAAAATGTGGTGTATATATACACAGTGCAGTATTATTTAGCTATAAAGAAGAATGAAATTTTGTCATTTGCAGGAAAATGGGTGGATCTGGATATCATCACATTGAGAGCAAAATAAGCCAGACTCACAAAGACAAGTATCACATGTTCTCCCTAATATGTGGAATCTTAAAAAGGATGACATGGAAGTAGAATGGAGACTATTATTAGATAAGAGAAAGGGAGTAAGGGGAATAGATATGATCAAAATATATTATTCATGGGGCTGGGGATTTAGCTCAGTGGTTCCGCTGCCTGCCTCGCAAGCGCAAAGACCCGAGTTTGATCCCCGGTACCAAAAAAAAATATATATATATATATATTATTCACATTGATGGGCTGGGGATGAAGCTCAGTGGCGCTGCACCTGCCTAGAAAGCACAAGGTCCTGAGTTTGATCCCTGGTACCAGAAAAAAATATTATATATATATATATATATATATTTCACATTGAAATCCAATATTTTATGAAATTAATAAACACTAATAATAAAATAAGAAATTTTGGAAGGGTGAGTCCAACAACTTTGGTTTTTTTCAAGGTTTTAACAAATTACTTTTATTTTTTAAAATTATTTTTTATTTTTTGTTTTTGTGGTGCTGGGGATAAAACCCAGGGTTTTTTATATGCTAGGCAAGTGTTCTACCACTGAGCAACACCCCTACCTCTTTAAGATTGTTTTGGCTATCCTGGATCCCTTGTATATTCATATTATTTTCAGAATCAGCTTCTCCAGTTTTGCAAAAACTCTGGCTGAGATTTTGGTAGATGTTACGAGGAGACTTGGGAGTTTCCCCACGTATTTGGATCTTTATTTTAATGATGTTTTGACATTTTCAGTGTAGCAGTCTTGCATATCTTTTGTTAAATTTATTTCTAAGTATTTTATTCTTAACTGATATGGTTTATCTGAGAAATCATATTTGCTCATAGACTTGTTAAGAGCTGTGCTTTGGTGATCGAAAGACATAATTTCAAGTCTGGCTCTATTATTATTAAGGCTGCTCAGCTTATATCAACCTCCTTTTCTTCATCTGAAAAAGAGAAAATATCAACACTACCTCATGGGTTTGCTATACAAATTAAATGAGATAATGCATATGTGACGCTCTTGTGCTCATGACCTCCTTCACCCAGTCTCAGGGTGGTGTTGTGGTCCCAGAAACCAATCCAGTCACCGAAAAGAAAATTCTAATGAACTTGCATTTAACATCTGCATCTCTCCAACGCTATTAAGAGCTCCTGCAATACTTCTTGGTGTCCTTTTATGCTCCTGTCCGAGCCTCTTATACCCTGCAGCTTCTGCCTGCCCTTCTTTCTCCCAAGCTCCCTACAAAGCTTTTTCTCCAGTCCCTACTACTCTTCCTTGGGTCTTGCTCTGGTCTGGTTCTTCTGCTGATGGGGCAGGAGAAGAAATTGGGACGACAAAGTCAGAACTCTAGTGGGCAGGAGGGAAGAAAATCAGGGAACACTGAAACTTAATTTCTATCCCATCACTCATGTAAAGTGAAATGTTTGGTATACAATAAGGACTCAGTAAATGTTGGGTTTAAGTTTTTTGTCATGATAGTTACAATATGTCCATCCATACTTTAGTCAACTGGGGAGGGTTTAGAACATGATCCCTGAGAATCCAGCCAAGAGGCTGCTACACTGTTGCTCTTCCTGAATTATTCTTCAGAGAATCAGCCCCTGGAAAATTAAAAAGTTCATCTTTCAGACTCCCTGAACAATGTGTGTGGGTCACATCTTCTGCTCATTCCCAGACCTGGCATGAGGACCCAATACTCCCTCCTCTCCTCCCACAAAACCTTCTAATACAGTGCTTTAAAACTGAAAATCAGGTTGATGTGGCTCAAGGGTAAAGAGCATGCTTTGCAAATGGGAGGCCCTGGATTCAAAAGAAAAAGAAAAAGAAAAGAAAAAGCCAAGAATAAAATCTACAGGACCCACTACTTAGTAGGTCAGTATTGGTTTTAACTAGCAGATTAAAAGAAAGCAAAATAGAAAATATCCATGTACATTATAAGTGAAAGTTCTGTTTCATTTTTATGCTAAGTGTTTGAACCAGGTCTCTTTGTGAAACATATGTCCTACTGCAGTTACGAACTTTAAAAAATAAAAAAGTGTTTAAAAAGCAGTGTTGGGGAGCCAGGGATTTAGCTCAGTTTCGCTGCCTGCTATGCAAGTGCAAGGACCCGAGTTCAATCTCCGGTGCCGGAAAAAAAAAAAGCAGTGTTGGAGATGGGAAACATGAAGATTGCAAGTTCAATTCCAGCCTGGGCAACTTAGAGACTTAGACCCTGTCTCAAAATATAAGTAAGTAAGTAAGTAAGTAAGTAAATAAATAAATAAATAGGGGTGGGGATATAGCTCCGTTTGAAGACTCTGACTTCAGTTCAATCCCCAGTACCACCTCCCCTGCGAAAAAATTGGTTGTTGGAGTGGATTATTCTCTTCATTCATTCAAGTGTTTACACAACTCATAAGAATACACAGTAACACCAGCTAAGTGGTGTGTCCATTTTGATAGGTATGGTATTCTCATCCCAGGCATGGAGGTCCCACCAGGAGTGGAGAGTTTGGGGTTTTGAGGCCTTTTCCGTAGCTGATAGCACTTACAGTAGGAATGTCTTCTAGCTGTGCAAATCCACTTATCCCTGCCACCTCTCAGCTATCCTGTCCTTTCCCTCTCACAATATCTGCAAACTCATGCTCTGACCTCCTATGGGATTTTCTATTTTTGAAGACTCTCGAACTCCATCTCATTTGACTCTCTCACATATCTATGAAGCAGATAGGTCAGACCCTGCTCAACCACTGAAGTCATTGCCCTTACACAAGTTACTTAACGTCTCAGCTGTAGATGCCCCAACTGTGCTACATTAAAAAAAAAAAAACAACCCAGGAAAGGTAAAAAACCTGGCCAATAGCACTGAGCCTGGAATTGGGAGCTCCAGGAAGAACAGTAGGTTTTTCAGCTTCCAGCCTCAGTGTCCCACAGTCTCCCCTCATGGAAGGAAATGTCTGTCTTCTTTTGGAGGCATGATGCATCTGACTGCCTTACCAATAATGTTAAGCATACAAAGACCATTTTTCTCTCCTCACCATATCTAAAACAATGACTTTTATAGCACAAATCACAAGACAACATGCCTCATGGTTAAGGGTTATCACTCCCAACATCAAAGACTATTTATTTAAGGCGGGGCTGTTAGAAACTGAAACAAGTCAAGGAAGAGAGGAAAACAAAGTTCCCTGGGTCCTGTTTTTGTCCTTTGTGCAGCAGAGTGTCCCCTCTAGTGGCTCTGGAGGAAAACAGCCTCGGAAACAGATTTACAGATTCAGTATTGATGCAGCCAGAAGAGGTTAAAGAGTACTTGACTCTCTGACTCCCTTCACTGATGAGAAAACAAGGACAAGAGCAGCAATTCACAACCAGGAGCAATTGTGTCCCCCGGGGAACATTTGGCCACTTTGGGAGGCATTTTTGTCATCAGGTACAAGATGGAGTGAGGGGAGGGGTGTGTGCTACTGCACCAGTGTGTGGAGCCAGGGACAGCCCTGCCCCTCAAAGGAATTCTCAGCCCAGTGTGTCAACTGTGCTATGGTGGAGAAACCCTGGTTTAGAGAAATGATGTGACCTAGCTGGGGGCTGGCAAATTCTTCATGGCTTGGACAGCTTAGGCTGAGTGTCCTCCTTCTTACTGCTTTACAAATTTTAAAAATTAGAATTGTTAAAAATCCAAAAGTAATACATGCTCATAAATAAAAGCAATTCAATAAAAGCCTTCCTATCTCCTCACCCTTTCCTATAATCAATGTTGACTGACATCCTTGGTAGTTCATGAGTTGAGTTGTACTTAAATGTCCACCATAGACCATGTGACATACTAAAAATGGCTAACTGTAAGACTTTCATTTTGTTCTTTGTGCTCACACTGAGATGACTGTCACTGTACCCACTGGGTATTCTTTTGATTTTGCTGATTGAATTCAACAACACATTACTTTACAATTTTTTATATTTAGTACATTGAATATTTCTTCAGATCAAAGATAAGAATCTTCATGTTTTCCAACATTTGTGGGATGGAAGGAGTTAAGGTGGCCCCCAACAGGCATGAAAGAATCCTGAATTGTGTAGTGGGTGTCTCTAAGGCCTCTCTGATGCTCAAGATTTCACCTTTTTGTAGAGAACTTGGTTCAGAATTAGAATCTTCTCTAGATCTTGCTGTCTAACTAAAACTCAGTAACATTGTTTTGTCTTTGTATTTAATATTGCAAACACTTTCTATTTCTAGAAAGTAATGCAATAATGGTTTTCTACTTATATTGGCTATAGGGGCATAAAATTTTATTTGTGACAGATTTGAGTAAAAAACTGAGACAACTGAAATAAAAGTGTTTGAGTGGTACAAAGTGATTAAAATCTGGGAAAAAGTGATCTAACTCATTCTTAGTATGGCTGGCCTTGGGTTGTTTAGTCATTCACAATTGATGAACAAATAGAGGTTTTTTTCCCCCCAGAATTAAAAAATATTGTTTTGCGGATAGAACCATGCTGCAATAAATATCCTAACACTTTCATTTTTAAAAATTTGAATACAGTGTACAAAGCAAGATTATTTGCTCAAATGATTTTGTATGTTTGTTTGTTTGTTTATTTATTTATTTATTTAGGTACCAGGGATCGAACTCGGGATCTTGTGCTTGTGAGGCTGGCACTGGAACCATTGAGCTAAATCCCTGGCCCCTGTATATTTTTAATTTGAATAGATATTTCTAAATAGTTTTCAAAAAAGTTGAAATAAGTCATACTCCAACCAGCAATATACGAGATTAAATATCCTCCCACATCTTAGACATCACTGGACGTTATCAGTCTTTTTAAGCTTTACCAATCTGATGGGTAAAACTGAGCATCTCACTTTTCCTTTAATTTGCATTTTTCTGACACTAACAGTGAAGTACATAGACTCTGAAGCCACAATTCTTGGATTTGAGTCCATCTGCCAGTTAATGGTTATCATTTCTTCTTGTTTGTTTGTTTTGGGGTTTTTTGGGGGGACTGGGGATCGAACTTGGGTCCTTGCACTTTCCAGGCAGGCGGTGGAACCACTGAGCTAAGTCCCCGGCCTGGTTATCATTTCTTGATTAAGATACTTTTCACATCTGTCAAAGGGAGGTAGTAAAAGTATCCACCCTTTAATGATACTATGAGAATTAAATTAATGTACATCTTAGAAAATAGCCTGGATTATAGTGAGCACTATGTAAATGTCAGTATTGAGGGAGTTTGAATAGCTTTTGTAAATTTATTGACTGTTTGTATTTCTTTTTTTGTAAAGCATCTTTGCATATCCTTTGCCTATTTTTCTTTTGATCTGTTTGTCTCTTATCAATTTGTAGATGGTTGTTGTTTATTAGGGATCTTTAGGCACATGTGATATCTGTGTTGTAAAGACACACTTTCTTCACTTGATCATTGTTCTGACTTTATGTGCAATATTTTTTTTTTTTTTTTGGTACTGGGAATCGAACTTGGGACCTTTTACTTGAGAGGCAGGAGCCGGAACCGCTGAGCTAAATCCCCAGCCCTGTGACATATATATTTAAATCAAAAACATATTTAAGTTTGTATGACATCGAACACTTTCCCCTCTGGTTTCTAGAGTCCCTGTGTTGGCTATGCAGACCTTTTACCTTTGATGTTAAACGTAATTCTAATGTTGAAATATACTGTTATTATTTTATTTATTTTACTTCACTATTTAAACTTCCACAATTATAACATACAGTAGTAAGAACAAAACCCACAAATTAGTATCTCAGTACGTTATCTTGCTACCTGAAGAGTCTTTCTATCTTATTTTATTTATTTTTTTTGGTACCAGGGATCGAATTTGGGTCCTTCCACTTGCGCAGCAGGTGGCGAAACCACTGAGCTAAATCCCCGGCCTGAAAGGTATTGTTTAAGATAGAAAGACTAGCCAGGGATTTAGCTCAGTGGTTCTGCTGCCTGCTTTGAAAGCGTAAGGACCCAAGTTTGATCCCTGGTACCAAAAAAAAAAAAGAGTATCTTTCATTTGATCCTGTTGCCCAATTCTTCTACTTTTTGTTCTAAAAGTTCCTGTACTTTTTTACATCCTTGCTTTTTTCTCAAAACTCTGTAGCTGATAGCTTCTTCCTCTTGTTATGGGAATGTAGCAACTGGAGAATGCCAGTGACCTCCTAGTAACTAATTCTAATAAATTTCGGTAGACCTTCATTCTTCTTGTCCTCACTCTGCCCTTTGACCCTACCGGCCACTCCCATATTCAGGTAAGATTGTCCTTGATGGGCCAAGGATGTTGGATTAGTCTGGTCTCCCTTGGCCTTTGCAGCAAACACCATTGTTTGCCTACCCAAGAACCACATGGCTTCTCCCTTCCTTCTTGCTGACAGATTTCAGTACCTACTTCAGAGGCTGGCAATGGCACATACACACTTTCTCAATCTACCCTGAAGCTAAGGCATGGATATGCAGAAGTGTAATGTGTCCTGGCCAAAGGCACGTGAAGGGAAATCTATTGGGCAAGTTACCGGGAAAAGGTTTGCTCAGAGACACATGCTCTATAAGCAACTGTATAAAGAAGCGATACCCTGAAGAACAGCAGCATCTTGCAACAGTGAAGGGAAAAGTCTGAGCATAAAAGCCAGTACACTAAGATGGTAGAGGGAAAGATGGAAGATCTGGGTCTCTTTTAATATTGGTAAGCTATGGACCAACTCTAGAACTACCTACCTCCAGATTTCCTGTTAGTAAGATAATATATCTGCCATTCCAACCATTTATGGTTCAGTGTTTTTTTTTTCAGCCCAAAGCTTCCTTGCTGAGCACACATATGACTCAATCATGGCTACTCACTGACCTCCTGATGGCTCTCATTAGCCCTCCAGTCCTTTCCCTTGACCCTTCATCTATACCATTCTCTCTAATGAGACAGTTTGATTGGAGACACCTAGCTTGAACCTTTAGTGGTACCATATTGCCAAGTGAAAGAAGCCAGTCACAAAAACAGTGACATGTTATATGATTCCAGTCCTTGAAATGTGCAGAAGAGGGAAATCTATAGGAATAGAAAATAGGTTGGTGACTGCTTTGGCGATGGGGATGAACAATTAGAAGGGTGACAACTAAATGGTACCAGGTTTCTTTTTGAGGTGATGAAAATGTTCTAAAGTTGACTGTAGTGTTAGTTACACCTACCTATGAATATATAGATATTCCTCATTTAACAATCTACCTGTCTAATGACTGGTTTATTACTTGCTGCTTGGACTTACAATCTGCATTCGGACTTTCAATGCAGGAATATGAACAGCAGTGCAGCCCTATGGTGGCTTTTTCTATAGTACCGTACTGTAATTTTTGCTGATTGTACTGTACAGTACAGTACTATAGTTTTATGTTCTGTTATACATTACAGTACTGCATGTAAGAGTTATGCAATAAAAGCAAGGTCATCAAGTTGGAGTTTCCTTTGACCATTTCTTTGTTCTGAATATAGTAATATGTATATACTGTATACAATTCCTCATTTAGCAACCAATTAATTTAACCACCTGGTCACAGGACCATAACTCAGTGGTTAGAGGAATACCTGCTTTCTCAATCTCTTCAAGCAGAGAGGCCTCTTGTTTCTCTGAATTCATACAATTCAGCATACTTCACATGGTGCTTATCTTGTTTTCTTTTACAGGTTTATGTACATATAACCTTATTAACTCCTCAGGGACCACAATTTCTGAATCAAATATCAGGTGGTAACTATGTATTAGTAAGAAAGAATATTGCATGTTTTAGGACTATGTTACAAAATTTGGATTATATGGTTGTCAAGATAACCTTCCCACTACAGCATATGATCTTTGTTGGATATCCTTTCCTCTCTCATGGAATTCTCACCAGTGTCTCTCAGATGGATGAAAGAACTTGGCTTCCTTCTTTCTCTAGAATGCATGGAAAATATGGTTAATGAATGGCTTTATCCTTGTGTTATGTAACAAAAGCTAAATTGATGATACAAACATTTTTAAAGGCTATGAAAGTACTAGAGGGAAAAATAAAAGAAAATATTTTTGTAATCTATGATGATGGAGACTTTCTTAAATAAATCTCATAATCTCAAATACCATAAACAAGTCATAGATAGACTGTTTTACATAAAAACATAAACATTCTTTATGGCGCCAAATATCATAAACAAAGTTAAAGGATAAGTTATATACTTTGAGAAACTATTTTCAAGAAAATAATAATAATCAGCACTAAATGACCAAGCAACACATTAGCAAAAGGGCAAAGACTAGGAAGAAGTTAGTCATGGAAAAAAATTAGCAATAAGAAAGAGTATATGAAAGATATTCAACATGACTGGCATCAGGGAAATGGAGAACAATACAAGGAGGGTCATTTGCCCATCAGACTGGCAAATGAAGGATTAGGAATATCAATAATTGTCATATGTCCAGGGAAAAGATCTGACATAAATAACAGAGACAGGAGAACAAACTGATTCCATATATTATAATAGTATTCTATATATTATATATTCTATAGTATTTATAATACATTATATATAAATTTGAAAAGAAAAATTTGATGGTATCTAGTTATTTTCTGCAATGAGTAGATATTACATTCATAGTTACCCAAGGGAACTTTTAAAAAGCTATTTTGGTGATTAATGAAAGAAATTTCAAACCCTTTATTTCCCAATTTCCCCATTCAAAGAGGCTCATACGGATACACTTTTAAAGATAATTTCCTGATTGCTTACAGTACTAAATAAGGAAGCTTGGCAACAACAATCATCTTTAAAAGCCTTACACTAATTCTTTAAGTGAGAATTTATTTTTAAAATCCCTCATATTTGCTTGTCTGGTATTAGCCATATCGGGTTACTTCTTAAGTGGTGCGTGACCAACTGCTCAGCTCTGTGGGGTGGGGATGGGGAGAGGGCGGTGCTATCTGTTCCTCCCAGGCTCCCCTTGATCAACCTACCTTCACTTGTGAAATTGTTTTTTGTTTCTTGCTGCTTGCTTGAGCTTTAAAGTTAAGAATGGGTATCGGTATAGGGTTTTATCAATCTGTAAGGTCTTCCAAACAGCCAGAGGGGTTTTTTGTTTTGTTTTGTTTTGTTTTTTGACCCCAGCAGACTCTCTCATGTCACTGTCCTTCCTAAACAGGGCCATCTCAGCTCTGAGACGCTTGTGCATGTTAGAAAAGGGTGTTCCTCAGAGCAGCGCCTGCCAGTCTGCAGGCCCTCTCTTGCCCTGAGCCACAATCTGGTAGTCCTGTTCCTCACGCCAGCCCCGCTTCAACTGCTACACAGAAAATGTGGGCCAGTTGTCATTTCCTCATTTCAGATGGTCACAGGGCACAGTGGCACCCACTTAGGTTAATGCTGCAGACACAGGTTTCTTTGCATGGCTTCTCTGAGCTTTCTCTTGCGATTTCATCAGGGGTTCAAACTTTCTTTGTTAATAATGCTTTTGGTTACCCTACCCCCACCTCCGCCACACAGCACACAAACACCTCCTGAACAGGCTGAGTGTTCATCCATGAAACTCAGAGTGGCAGAGATGTAAATTGGTGTCATACCCTTTTTGCTGCGGTGTGCTTATCAGCAAAAAAGAACGATAAAGTAATTTTCTTCTTAGCTTTGAGTTCTGTGTTCTGGGCTTGCTGGCTCTTTTTCCTCAGGGGGAAAATACCTCTTTGTGCTTCCAAGCCTAAAACAGAGATGTTCCTAGGTTCCAAGGAAAAACTCTCCTTTCAGATCATTGTTTGAAATCCAGATGTAAGGTGAATTACTCAGGAGAGTGGAGAGGATTGGTGTGATTGAAGAGGGGGAAAGTGTGTCCCTGCCCTATTGGTGGGATCCCTAAGACAGGAAGCTCATGTGTGCATGTGTGTGCATGTGTATATGTGTGTACACATGTGTAGGGGGGTGGGCCATGTTTTCCAGGTTGACAGGGACCCATATTTTACTGTGTCTGCATGAACTGAGGTGGAGGCCTCTGGAGAGTCTGTGGTGCTCAACACTACATACTCTGGGTTTGAGAGCTGGGGTGAGGGTTCCCATGAATAATAACCTGTGGCCAGTGGAGATGAGAGCGCAGTGGGAAGAAACCCACCATGATCCCCTGAGGGGTCAGACTGGTTTAACACAGAGAGTCACAAAGCACAGTGGCACATACCATAGTCTGAGACATACCATGGTCAGGACACCCCCATTTTCCCTGAGTCCTTAAAAGCCTGTAGAGGGGACAAGGACACCCAGCAATCATGATACTAGATTCTTCCCCAACTCTGGAGAGTGAGGAACATGAAGCCAAATTAGAGAAATACAGAAAGGTGACACTCTTTGCATTGGGGTATCATAGAGCATTCTCACTTGTTACCCACATTTCTCTCTGTAATATAATCCAGGAAGTTCTCCCTTGAGAGGAGAGGGGCACCTGCATTTTGAGCAGTTTCCTCAACTCTCCTTCCTCTCTTTATAATCCCCAGAAATTCTCTCATCTATATAGCAGGTACAGCTTACTCTATAACATGCATAGTATTACACTAGTGAAAACCTGAATTCTTCAGATCTTGCCAAGTGTTCCTCTACTCCTCATTCTAAAAAATTATAGAAGCAAGGTTTTCAGGAAGAATTATGGAATGAGACCTGGAATTAGGCCCAGATTTAAACCTAGATTGTGTTGAGGACTCTCCCAGTGTCCCAGTGGGAATCACCGGAGGAGCAAAGGGGAAGTACAAGACTTTAGCCACATGGATTGAATTCCTTTGTCTCAATCATAATTTTGAAGTAACATCCACTGTGCAAAAATCACAGAATACTGTGTTCGGTACTCTGGGAGATAGAGAAAAGTAAAATATATGGGTCCTTCCAGGAGGAAGGTACCACCTTGTTGGAAACATACCCAGATAGACCATGAAGGGGACAATGAGGCTGGGCTAGCCACAAGCAAGGAAGGAACATGGAGACTCCAGGGAGCCACAGGACTGGATGAGTTGGAGAGGTCTCCCTGGAGTAGAGGTACTGGGAGGAAATATTGTCCATTCAACTTCCCTACTTCAGTCAGCTGGAAGAGAGAGGTAAAGGAGAAAGAGATGCTCCAGGAAAGGGAAAGCTACTTGGACAGAGGGCTAGAAATGAGAATGGTTACCACTTCACCATGCATGTGAGACAGGTCCTGCATGTTGGGAGAAATGGGAGATAAATGGAGTTAGACCTGGAGAATGGAGCCAGCTTGTGGAGGGCTTTCAACAGTGGGCAAAGGACTTCAGGCCTGAGGCAGCTGGGTTTCCAGCAGGGGAATTGCATGCTGAAAGCAGGATTTAAGGAAGATTAGCAGGAAGCTCCCATGGGAGATACCTAGTGTTAGGGGTTCTGTGGGTTAGTAATGATTTCTTTGTAATGATTCTTATGATATTTTTTAAAGTTGACTTTGAGCTGTAAGCATTGTGTGTATTTTTGTGTAGAACTTCCAAAGAGGTTTATACCCTTATATGACTTAATCCATATTATTAGTAAGAAAGCGTGAAGGGATTATTTACTTATGAAATCAACAAGTTCAATTAGGAAGGTCTTCGTTGAAGAAATCTGGGATAAGATCAGACACACAAATGTTGACTTCATAGGGTGGTGATAGGTTGCCACAGAAGTTGTGTGATGACTATGTTGTGCTACAAGACCACATTCAAAGGAGGAAGAGCTAGAGTATCTCTAAGGACAGCATGCTAGAAGTCCAGGAGAGCTTCCAAGAAACTGTCTCAGACAATGGGGAGTAATAGTCATCTGGGTGCAACATCACTGCATTCAGTGCCTATTTTGCAAGGTTCATTTGTTCATTCACTTTAAGTATTAATGTCTGCTAAGGCACTGTAGAAGGTGCAGGCTTTAGCAATGGACAGTTAACGTGGACTCTGCAGTACAGTAGGAAAGGCAGGTGTGCACACAAATGATGGCAGTTCAGAGCCTTGTTTTCTTTTGTTTTTCCCCCTCTAATCTCTCTATATCCTTCTCTCTGGAAAAGTGAAATATGAGTTGTACTGGTAGATGGTTGGAACTCAGTTTTCTTCCTTGAGTTCCAATATCAACTTTTTTTGGGGGGGGGGGATAGTAACAAGTAATCCCAGCACTCTGGAAAGCAAATTAAGGACTCAGCAAGACCCTATCTCAAAATTTAAAAATAAATAAATAAATAAATAAATACAAAGGGGTGGGAATGTAGCTCAATGCTACATTCCTTGGGTCCAATCCCCCTACTAGGAAAAAAATGACATTTAACAAGAAAGTTCCCAGAATCCCTTGTTTTTTCACTCTACCTTCCAAGGAATGTGGGTTGGAGGAGGTTTTTCTGGTTCGGCTGACCTGTGATGAATGATGCAAAATGAGCAAGCTGGAGGGGCCAGATCAATCTCAAGGGAAAAGGTCAGAGTTCCCTGAAGGAAGATAGAATTAGGGTTGGTTGGAGGTTGAGGGCTTGGTTTGGAGAGAAGGAAAAAGTGGGAGGGAGGAACAATGGAGAGAAAGAGTGAAGGTAACAGAGAAAGAGATTGTGGGGACAGGAAGCAAGAGAGTATGGGCCTGAGCATTCTTGATGAGCAAGGGAACTGGAAGGAAAGGCACCTTGCCTGGGTGTTATGCTGTAAAACCCCCTCATCATGGCGCCCACTATGCTACTTTTCAAGGCTTTGGGGTGGGAACTGGGGAGGTGCCACGGCCTGACTATGTTCCCCAAATTAATGTTTGCAAGCTTAAACCCAAATGCAGTAGTTGGGAAGTAGTTGGGAGATAGGGCCTTCTGGGAAGTGTTTCAGTCATGAGGGCTCAGATTAATACAACTTTTAAAAGGTTTGATGGAAGGAGTTTGGCCCTTTTCGCCTTTGTGCCTTCTTCCATGTGAGGATACAAGATTCTTCTCTCTCCAGGGGAAGTCAGCATTCAAGGCACCATCTTGGAAGCAGAGAGCAGCTCTTTCCAAATGTCAGCTCCTTGATCTTGTGCTTCTCAGCCCTCAGAACCGTGAGAGATAAATTTCTGTTCTTAATAAATTATCTGGTCTGTGGTATTCTGTTATAGCTCCACAAATGGACTAAGACAAGAAGACTTTGGGGGTTTTTTTGCTTTTGTTTTTGTTTTTTTAGGGTAAACCATTACTAAGACTAAAAGCAGTTCAGTTTTATTTGTGGGAGATGTGTAACCTTCAGTTTTGCAGTCAGGTTTCCTTACACTTCTCTGTGCCTGTTTGATACCTTGGCTCTGCCCTTTGAGCTGGTCATGGTCAGGGATATGACTTTTATGATTGCAGCATGGAGGGACCTCGCTGAGCTTGGTTTGGAGCTCCATCTGGGAAAACACAGGTCTCACTCTCTACTCTGGTTAGAGGCCTGCATTGTGGTAAAGACTGTCCCTTCTGTCCACCCTCTGGTGTACTCCATCCGTCATGTATCATGCCTAGAATTCACTCGAGTGAATTAAGTTCTTATTCCCTTTATCCATATGTGCCATCATTCCTCGAATTTTCTTAGGCATTCCTTCTTTCCATGCTAGCTAGCTCTCTTGTCATGAAATAATGTTGCACATCTTTCTTTAAACTTGAAGCTTTCCCATAGACCTCATCTGTACATCTTCACTCTGAACATACAATTGCTTCTAGGACAAAATTTTGATTCTGAGCATTCAAATCATCACTTGCCTCTTTCATAGTCTATACACACCTTGAAGACAGAGATATATTTATTTGTGTATCCTCAAAAGGAGGCAGGGTCCTTGGGTTATACTTCCCCAGATAAACACATGACTCCTTCCCTCAGTCCATTCAGGGAATAAAGGAAATGTTCTTATCAACAGAACAAGAATTCAAATTATATTTGACTCATCTTAAGCAACAATGGATACTGAAGCATGGGAACAATTTTTCAATGCTCCAAGAAAATAAAGGATTTCAACATAAAAGCGCACTCTTAGCCAAGGTATCATATCAATTAAGTGTGGTAACAGAATACAAAATCAAGGAAAATTTAGCACCTACACATTTTTTTCTAAAGAGGTTACTACTCAGCTTCAGCAAATAAATGAAGTGAAACCAGAAAGAACAAAATGTGGGCTCCAGGAAGTAGTCAAATCCAGTGAAGACCCAAGGTCTGGAGGACAAGCTGATTAAATTAGAGTAGGAGCAGAGTAAAGACGATGATTTGATAGAATACTTGATTACATAATGAGGTTAGATAAACTTGAGGGATAAAATAATGGCAAATATTCTCAGAAAGGCAAGTATAAATGCCAGCAAAAAGTTATACACATGCATGCGCACACACACACACACACACACAAATGAAGTGTAATCAGAGTGATTCTTTTCTTTTTTTTTTTTTTTTTTGGTGCCGGGGATCGAACTTGGGTCCTTGAATCAGAGTGATTCTTAACCCTAAATTAAGTAATATTATTTTTTGGCACATGAATTTAAACACTGTTACTCATTTTCAATTCCTAGACTAACCTATAGAGAGAGCAGAAGACTTAATTTTGGTAATAGAACATATTTCAAATGACATAGAAGATCTGCTCTTTATCCCCAATGTATAAACGTAATGATTCCATGTCTAAGAGACTCACATACTTCAGCCATGGGGAAAGGTCTTCTATTTCTTTTTTTCCCCTCTATTTCTTATTATCCATTTGTGTGTGTGTGTGTGTGTGTGTGTGTGTGTGTGAGAGAGAGAGAGAGAGAGAGAGAGACAGAGAGAGAGAGAGAGAGAGAGATCCTTTGCCTCTTTGCCTCTGTCTCTGGGAGATCTATGAAATTATATAATCCAAAGCTTCTGTTTCACACACACACATGCACACACATGCACACACAACACATTTTACAATTTTCTTATATATGCAAGGGCTTTTTACTTTTTTATTATTCTTTTTTGGTTGAGTTCCATTTTTTATGATATAATAACTTCTCAAATTTATCTGAAGATGCTAACTGGAAGTTTCTTTCTTGCAGCCTTTCTTCAAATATCTGGTCATCTTCAGTTGTTTTTACTTCAGAATGAGGCAATAAATTTTTTTTTTTTGTTTCTGGATGGGGCTTATTATTTGGGGCCTTTCGCATGTTGTGATTCAGTTCTTGCAGTTACTTGCTATGTAATCTCAGACTAGCCACTCTGTAGTTTAATTTCTTCCTAGAGTTGTGAGTATTAAATAAATTGATACATAATATACTCATTGCAGTCTTATATAACTATTTGCTGCTTCTATTACTTTTACTATAAGAATTTGCTAGGGACCCAGCTATTTAGTGAGGGAACTCCTAAATGCCAGCATTTTATTGTGTTATCTTTGAGAGGAGAGAGAGATTGTTGAGATTTTTTTCCACAGAGAGCTAACTGCTCCTTTGTGGCATTTTATTTATTATCATAGCTTCAGATCCACCATCCACTCAGCTGATGTTAATGAATTGCCTAGTCTCCCAAGTTTCTCATTGTGAAAGAGTTCCCTCTCAGTTCTATCCTTCTCTAACCCTCACTCATGTAATATGCAGTTGGTTTCCTTTAGTCTCTATTTTACCACTCCTCCATCTACCATCTACCATCCAGAAATTCTTTGAAATCACTTATCTGCTAGGAGAGTTCCTTTTCTATTGCTAGGTCATCACTTGTCAAATGCCTTTACTGTTATTTCAGTGTGCCTGATAAATCAAGAATGCTTAATCTGCCATCTTTAATCACACATTCATAAACTCTCTTGATAAATATGGTGGCAGATATCATGTTTGAAATCCTAGTTTTTTGTGTGCTTTTCTCACAGTTGTAAGTCCATTAAGCTTAGGTAAGATGAGGAAAGGAGAGAAGAAAGGAAGTAGTAGCCAAAGTTACTTGCTGTAGTTGAAAGCCTTTTGGAGATAATCTACTAATACCTTCTCTTCAAGTACAGTTCATTTTAATTTGTAGTCAGCAGGAGAAAGGATTTTAGGCAAAGGTTCAGGAAAGACATTGCAAATAATGATAAAAATAAATCACTTAAAGGGGAAGATATAATTATTTTCAAGTTCCAAAATTATGAGTATTTCTTTTACTGTAACCATTACCAGATCATTTCTCCTTGGCTCTGCTGCTGGAAGTCAGTACTGTGTGTGTGTGTATATATATATATATATACATACATATATACACACACACACACACACATATATATATATATATATATACTATTTCCATTATGTTTATCACATGAATATATTGAATAAAGTCAAGCCGTAGCTTGAAGCTCAAGATGGTGGAATTCACAACCATTTATGACATTTAGGGATTTTAAAATTTTACTGTCAGGTAAATATAACTTCAATAGATAAAGAATTACCTTTTCAAACAAGTAATTAGAAATAATAATAATCTGAGTGTAGTGGTGCACGCCTGTAATCTCAGTACTCTGCGAGTCAGAGGTAGGAGGATGGCATGTTTGAGCCCAGCCAGGGTAATTTAGTGAGTTGGTAAGACCCTGTCTCAAAATAAAAATTTAAAAAGGGCTGGGAATGTAACTCAGTGCAAATGCCCTGGGTTTAATCTGAAGTATCTCTCAAAAAAAGAAAGGAAGAAAGAAAGAAATTTGCTAATAGCTAATCTATGTTAAAGGATAACGTGTTTAATCATAACCTGGACATCAGTCAGGGTGTAATCAGAACAATAGAAACCACTACAAACATATATAATGGGGAATTGGTTACACAGGTGACAGAGACTCACAGAAGCTTAGTGACAGCAGGAATTCATTCCCAATCTTGGGCAGAAGAAATGGAAAGGAATGGGAACTACAAGCAAGGCAGCATTTCTGGCAGCTGCTGGTTCCAGGCCACTACTCTCTGAGCCATCACCCAAGGCTTAGAGGCTTAGTATAGACACCTGGCCTTTCCCTCCCTCCTGTCCTCTAATTCTTCTCATTGGCTGAGCCCAGATAGCAACTATCTGACTTGAAAGGCTGGGAAACCTGTTTGCATAGGTCAGACCCATGAGATACAGAGCAGGCCAGTGAAGGTAAAGAATGCATCTGAGAGCAAATAGACCCACACAGGAGACAAAAGCTGCATTACCATATACAGTGTGGACATTGCCTAGGTTAAATATATCCTAAGGGATTGTGCAAAACATAAATGCTCACACATGTATGCACACTTCTGCAGCTTTGCAGGTACTAAGATCAAATGAGCCATAAAATGTTGTTAATATAGCCACCAATTTAAATGATATTTTCTATTTTTAAAACTGGGAGTATATTGGGCCAGGGATTTAGCTCAGTGGTTTCACTGCCTGCTGCACAAGCACAAGGACCTGAGTTTGATCCCCGGTACCAAAAACCCCCCCCCAAAACAGGGAGTATATCAAACAACTACCTTTGGACATGATAACCATTTCCCTTTTTTCATTTTCTCTCCAGCCTAAGACTAGAAATGTACAGTCTGAGATGCCCAGCTCCCATTCCCATGATTGCATAAATGTCATGCAGCCCTCATACACAATTCATAAACTTCATGGCTCTTTAAACCAACGTTTACGTTTAATACTCTTTAGATATTTTCATGAGAATATAAAAGGGTAATATTTTGAAACCTAGGCTTCACAAGTACTGAAGAAGAATTTTCTGGTTCTTTTTTATAAAAGCTAGTGGTGGAAATGCCAAGCTGGCTGTGGTTCCTCACTAATTTCTGCCTGGCTGACAGCAGAATAAAACATTCAGAGTAGACAACACCTTCTTTCAGAGACTATGAAGTCTACAGGGGATGTAGGGGAAGGCTGGAGGCTTGGCCCCTTTGGCTGCAAGCAGTAAGCCACAAAAGGGCTCCCAGAGAGCAGCAGGGCGCCTTCTGCCTGTGCTGTGGAGCGGCCAACTGAGCACAACTGGGCCCTGACTCATTTCCTAATTTCCTGAGTGTCTCACCCATACCCCTCCTCTTGCGCAGGAAGACTTTAAGCCAAAAGGAAATAAAATATGAAGCTGTAGGTTGTGTTGCCTTTTTCGCCCTGACCTTTTGCTGCAGTGGAATAATAGCTTGGATGAATGAAAGGGAGCTGTACAATTTGTTTTAAATAATAATAACAAAATTGAGAAGGGCGAAAAGGAGAAAGACAGAATAAATCAAAGTGGACGGCACTAATGAGGAAGCTTCTTGGCCAATAGTTAGCTTTAATTCCAGTGTGCAAAGCTCACTCCTACCCAGCTAGTCACCCCTGCTCAGCTAGGAGAGGAAACTCTCCTGATAATAGGTTATCAGTGCAAGCTAATTACTGAGAGCTAAATAGCTAGATGCCCAGCCCAGTTAAAGCAGATTCACTGGGGTAAGACCCAGATATCCATATTTTCTAAGGTGAAGCCAGTTGGATAATCTCTAGGGTAAGCCTCACTTTGGGTGCTGTATGGCCAAAGGTTGACAATAGTTTTGGAGAAAGGTGGGTGCTTTCACTACTAGGAAATCATCACACTGTTTGGAGCACTGGAGCCCAGTGTGTGGGGTTTCTGGGACATCTCTTCTGCCTCCCTAAACCAGAAACTGGTGCCACACCTCTTTTGGGAGCCTCTGAGAAGAGGTTCTCAGTGGGGTGGTCCTGTCCCCTAGGAATCCTTTGGAAAATCCATGGCAGCATTTTCATTTGCCATAATGATTTGGTGAGAGAGGACCTGAAAGGAAACCAAACTGTTAGAATGGGTGAGGGAGGTATGGAAGGGAAGCTCACGTTGGATCTTGTTGCATGTTAGACACTAAGATAGGCACTTGAGAGAGGTGAGGGCTTCCAGCTCCCTCTCCTACCCCCCAACCCCTCTCCTACACTTACTACACAGACAGTTTTTCTGAGCTCAGAAAGAAGTAATGAGGGGTCAGGAATGTAGCTCAGTGGCACCGCGCTTGCCTGGCAAGCACAGGTCCCGAGTAATTCACCAACATAGGAAAGCTAAGAGATGGAACCCAGGGAAGTGATGGGAGAATGCTGTCCTTGCATAATCAGGCCAGGATAATTAGGTCACATGCAATGGGGTCAAAGTTGAATTAACAGAAGCACTGTGAATCTTACCGGCAGACAGATGAGGCCAGGAAAAGGAAAATCTATCTTCACGGCGTGAGTTCTGCTTGACTTTAAACATTGTTGAAAAGAATGAGAAACAGCTAGAATGGAACCTCACTGTTCTTTAATTCAATATCCCTACATCAGCTGTGGGTCAGAGTTCCCCTCTTCCTAGCACAAGGAGCCCAATATCAGTATCCAGCCCCCTGCATCCATCCCCAAGGGCAGCCCTGTGGTCACTTCACTCCTGTGTTCCTAAAATGGATTCTTACCAACTGTCTCAAAGTTATTTTTTTAAAAAGTTCTACTATCCAGGAATATCCAGGAATACCTGCAACTACTGGTCTCTTTCCAGGCTGGACATTTATCCAGAGTGGATACCCCATCTTTCAAACCAAGTCTACACTGAGTCCTATCTACCTTCTTTTCTTGTGAAGGTTCTCAGTAGCACATCTGGGAAAGGCTGATAACTACGAGCAACATACAGAGAAGATGAGATCCCTTGATGAGAAAGAGTATCTAGAATTGTAACAGGCCTGCTATCCTCTTGCCAAGATACAAATTAATTTCTTCTCCAGGGTGACCAGCAAGGCTTCTTGGCACAGCGGCTGTGTTACACAGAATAATGCCCCCTTCCCCAAGATATTCATGTCCTAATCCCAAGAACCAGAATGTGTTACCTTACATGTCAGAAAGGGCTTTGCTGATGTGGACCTTGAGATCGGGCGATTACCTGGATTAACCTAGGTGAGTAAAATGTAACCACAGGAGTCCTTAGAAGAGGAGAACCCTTCCCAGTGGTAGTCAGTGAGAGGGGACATGGGTATGGAGGAAAGACTGGACGGGCACAACCTTATTGGCTTTGAAGTTGTAGAAAAAAAGCCAAGGAATGGGGTGTTTCTGGAAGCTGAGAAGTGTAGGGAAATGGATTTTTCCCTAGAGTCTCCAAAAGGAAACACAGAATTAACAGATACTTTGATATTAGCTCAGTGGGGATCCATGTGGGCCTTCTGACCTATATAATTATAAAACAATAACTGTGTATTTTAAGCCAACAAGTCAGTGGTAATTCATTATAGAATCAATTCAGCAGCTGACTAAAACATAGTCAAAGTTTACCGTAGTTGTTATTACTAGAAATCAAAGCACATCTGGGTTCCTAAGGGAACTAAGGAGACATAGATTTTGTGCTTTGGACATACGGTTTAGATCCAAGTCTCTTAAAGTTCTCAGAATCCAACTTTTCTCTTCTTTCCTCTTAGTTGGAAAAGTTTGAGAATCTTGGACAAGTGAATTGTGGCCACATTTGTGTAATTTACACAACAGACTGTGTCGCTGAAACCCACTATCATGAATAAAAGCCACATGACGACCTGGAGATTATCACTTTATGAGTATCTGATATTTGAAGCAGAGATTTTGTGGATATTTGTTTACTTTGAAAGTGAGTGGTTTTTGATCCCTGCCTGGTCTGGCTCCACTGAGGTTGTTCAGGATACTGGTTCATTTCTTTAAGGCAGTCTGAGCCTCCCTGAAGTCTCCAACCAACAGGGGCTGAGGCTCCAGCCTCTGCTGGTATAGGCCAGAAAACAAAGCTCCTATGTCTCCTAAAACTCCTAAAGAAGTTTATGCATACTGTGATAGCCTTTTGTGCTATCTTCTGGAATCTGTGGCCACAGAGGATGAAACATACCACTTACATGATCTCCTTTGCTTAATCTTTCTCTATACCTTCCATCTTCTGGCTCACCCCACTCCTGGGAGGAGTCCAGTCCTGTAGCCCAATCAGCTGCAGGGGACTCATGTTTTAGTTTCATATCATCACCTAGCTTCCAAGGGCCTTGTGTCTGCTACTTTACACTCCCCACCACACTGGCTTTCATCACCTAACACCATGCCCAGAGGAACTCAAATGATGCTGCTGTCCTGCTCCCTTGAGTGGAAAATCTGCAGGATTTGGAGGCAATCACAAGATGAAGCTGGAGTTTGGCCCAACTCCTGGGATTTTTGGTTGCTGGCAATTCCCCAACTTTTTCCTGAGTGGAGAGGATTACCACAGAATCTCTGACACTTCTTCTGTTGTTCCTGTTCACTTCCTGGCCCTAAGCTTCCTGAAATCCACTCAGCTGCAAGCCTGGTATTCTTTTAGACCAATCCTGATGATACAGCATGCCATTCCTAAAGTGTAAGAGGCTGGTGGAATGTAGTATTGTCTCTGATGTTATTTACTATCATACACACATACACTTGCATACATTTGTTCTCAATGGAGATGAAACACAGTTCCATACATACACATGCAGGCTTCTCCATTGTATTCAATTTTCTCCCCTTCCACTCCCAGATTAAAAGAACTCTTTCTCTTCCTGAGCTAAATGCCTTGGCTGTGCTCTTGTCCACATATTTCATCTTTCACTGCTGGAATTGTTGTTTCTATCATCAACACCTTCAGTCTCTTCTGCTCTTCCGACAGCAGGTGCATGGACCCAGATCTTTCATTTGACTTCATTGCCTTTTTTCATTTTCTTTTGTTTCAAGTTCTGCATGAGTGCTTGTGTCCACCCTGAAGTTTTCCCTCAGATTCCCTGAAATCTGTGTTAGACTCACCACAGCTATGATCTCAGGCATCTCCTAACTGCCACAGTTGCTAGCTTCTTTTCAAGATTGTTGTTTGTTTGCTGAATACTTTAGATTTTCCACAGTTTTCAAATGAACAAAAAATATATACAGAGTAGTATAGTTAACACATACATTTGTTACTTAGTTTAACTATTGTTAATATTTTTTCCTATAATTTTTTCGTTTTTGCTGAATTATTATTCAATAAATTATAGAAATCTAACATTTCACTCTGAAATAATGGAGTATGCCTTGCTGAAAAATAAGATATCTTCCTACACACAGTATCATATCATGCCTAACAAAATTAATGGTAATTCTGTAATATCATCTTATACGCATTCCTTGTTCCTCAATTGTCCTGGAAGAGTCTTTCCAGCAAGCTTGTTCAGTCCAGGCTGTAGACACGGAGACTCACCTTGTTGGGAGTTGTGTGTTGGTCTCCGCCAATGACCTCACTGCAGCTCCAGTCTCTGCTAAGCAGCTCCTTCTTGAAAGGCCTCCCTTGATTTCCATAAGACTGACCCTTTCTCTCCATTTTCTGCTCTCTACCCACTTGTTTTCTTCATAGACCTTTCCCTTGCTATGTTTTTCAGTATTAGTGCTTCATAGGATTCTGTTCTAAGCTCTCCATTCTCACGTTAAACTTGCCTCCTGGGCAATTCTATCCAATAATATTCCCTCCATTGCATGGCTATACCACATTTTGTTTATCCATTTATCAATTCATGGATATTTGGTTTGTACACTTTTTGCCTATTATAGATAATGCTGCAATGAACAGCATTTGTATACAATTTTTTGTATTTGTGTACAAGCATTTATGTGGACACATGTTTTAATTTCTTTTGGGTATATACTTAGGAGAAAAATGGGTGGGCCATATGGAAACTTTAACATTCTGGGGAACTGTCAAACTGTTTTCTCATGTGGCTGTTCTGTTTTACAATCCTACCAGCAATATATAAGGGTTCTGATTTCTCCACATCTTCACCAATGCTTATTACTGTCTTTGTTTCTGCTGATAGGCATCCTAGAGGGTATAAAGTGGTATTTCATTGTAGTTTTAACTTGCATTTCTCTGATGATTAATAATTTAAATATCTTATCATGTGCTTATTAACCATTTATGTATTTTTTAAGAAATGTCTATTTGGATTCTTTGCCAATTTTTCAACTGGGCTACTCATCTTTTAATTATTGAGTTGGAAGAGTAAGTTTTTGTGTATTTTAGAAACAAGTCCTTTTTCCAAAATATAATTTGCAAATATTTTCTCCTATTCTGTGCACTGTCTTATGATGTTTCTTAATCATCTGTATACAGACAGTTTCCAGCACAGTAAGTATTCAATACTAATAGAATTTAACAAATTCTTCATATGTCTTTAAGGCAAAGTCTTTAATCATCTTTTAAATTCTCAACTTCAACTTTCTTTCTTAGAGCATAAGAAAAATACAAATAAAGATGAAGGATATGAACAATTTGGACTGGATATATGCAATATTTATGTTAGTCAACTTTCATTACTGTGGTAAATACCCAAGGTAATCAACTTGTAAAGAGGAAAGGTTTATTTTGGCTCATAGTTTTGGAGAGTCCAGTCCTTGATTGGTTGACCTTGTTGCTTTTGAGTCTGGGGTAAGGCAGCACATTGTGGCAGGGACCACATGGAAGAGCAAACTGCTCACCTCATGGTGGCCAGGAAGCAAAGAGAGCAAGGCGAAGGGATGGGGTCCCACTATCCCCCTTGAGAACATTCCTTCGGTTTCCCTAATTACATACTAAGTGTCTCTGTCCCTCTCTCTCTCTCACTGTCTCTCTCTTAACCCAGGCTGGCCTCAAACTCATGGCCTCAGCCTCCCAAGTGCTGGAATTACAGGTGTGTGCCGCCATGCCTGGCTACTAAATCTCTTAAAGTGTCCACCATCTCCAATAGCACCATACTGGGACTAAGCCTTTGGGAGACATTTAACCTCCAAATTACTACAATTTGTAACTCTAAAATATAATGTCATTTAAACAATAGATGTTTAACAAATCAGTTAACCTTTCCTGGCCTCATTTTATTTGACTATAAATTGGAGAGAGGTTATGGACTTTGTGTTTGAACCTCTCTGAGCTTGCTTCTACTCTAAGAAGTTTAATGACAACAGAAGTGAAGATTATTCCTGATAACGCACAGGGCTCAGATATAGCCACTTACAGCAGTCACTGCCTGCCTTGCTTGTTGCTGTATTTCCGATGCTATAATGTGACCTGAACACAGTGGTTAATAAAATAAATCCCTAGTAAGCTTATTGAGTCCTAAAACTGTAAAGATTATCAAGGTGCTGATGATCCCCAACTTTGTATCTCTAGCCTGGACTCTTTCTGATGTATCCATTAGCTCATTTAATGCTTCCATCCGCAGTTCTAATGGGCATTACAATTGTTATGCATGAAAAATAGATTGATTCCCCTAAACTTGTTCCCCACTGTACACCTCATACCAGGCTTCTTAATTTCAGTAAATGGCCCTACTTCTATTGAGCTGCTCAGGCAAAAGTTTAGGAAAAATTTGTAACCACTTTTCTCCTTAAATGGTATCCAGTTCATCAAAAAGCTGTATCAGTCCTAGCTTCAAAATGCACTTAAATCTGACCACTTCTCTCCCTATCCACAGCTTACCGCTCTGTCCTAGGTGACTATCTTCTCTCCCCTAGATTCCCAGAGCAGCCTCCTACCTGATGGCCCTGAATCTGTTCTACCCCACCTATGATCTGTTCTTCACACAGGAGCCATGGTGGTTCTCTAAAGACTTAAAGCAGATCATACTGCTCCCCTAGTGCAAATCTCCAGACTTCCCATCACACTAAAAATCACTCCAAAGTTCTAACCGTGGTGCCAAAAGCTCAAGTGATCTGGATTTGATGTTACCTCCTATTTCTCTGCTGACTCAAATCAGGCCTTACTGGCTTCCTTATGTTCCCTGAACTTACCGGCATGCTCTTCCATAGGTCCTTTGCATCTACTGACCTCTGCCTACAATACTGATTCACCTGAGATTTCACTGGCTCATACCCTTGCTTCACTCAGGCCTCAACTTGAATGTCACAACCTCAGGGAGGTTCAGAATCCCCTCTTGCAACTAATTGACCCTTCATTTTATTTTATTTTACATAGTAGGGATTGAGCCCAGAGTCTTGCACATGCTAGGCAAGTGCTCTACCACTAAGCTACATCTCTAGCCCATGCTCATTTATTTTGCTTTGTTTGCTTTGCATTCATTTACAGTGCTTAATATATCTTAAATTATAGTATGTATTTGTTACTTGCTCCTCAAATGTCTCTACCACTAAAACACCAGCTCTATATGGGCAGAGACCTCACTTTTGTTTACTGCTTGTTTACTGATGTATTTCTTTTTTGTACCAAGGATCGAACTCAGGTCCTTGAGCTTTCAAGGCAGGCAGTAGAACCACTGAGCTAAATCCCCAGCCTTTACTGATGTATTTCTAATGTAAATGTCATCTGTAGCACGTTATAAACATTCAATGAACAGTGCTGAATGAATAAACATTGATGGTATTGTAATTTATTATCTGAGAGTAAGCCTTGGGTTTATGTCACTTACTAGATAATCTTCCTTGGACAAATCATCTACTCTCTCCAGGTCTCAGTTTTCTCACCTTTAAAACTGAGCTAGTAGAGCCAGTGAGTCCTACTGTAAATGACTATTATGGAGGATTAGAAATAAGAGATGAAGAGGCCTGAAATAAAGTGCTCAAGTCATAGACCTACAATTACTTTTTTTTCCCCCCATTAGGTTTATTGGTGCATTTGAGGTATAAAATACATTTACATACATCATTGGGATCTTGTACCATTACATGAGTATCTTGGTTTTTATTTTTTTCCCCTTCCCCTGCCCTCCCTTCACCCCCTCCACCCTTCCCTATTTGCAAAGATTTTGTTTCCATTTTTTTCCTTTTCTCATATTTTTCCCCTTCTTTCCTTTTCCCTACCTCTCCCACTTTCCCTGTTCCCTTAGACCTTTACTTCCTATTACACAATATCAATTACACATTTTTAAAATTAAAATATCAAGACCTAGGAAACATTACCACAGATTTTACAGAATTAAAAAGGGTATAGAATGTGTATTTCAAAAATTTGTTTTGAAATAAATTTGACAACTTCTAAGAAGTACTTTGGAAGACAAATTAATGAAACTAACTCTGGAGGAAATATAAAATTTGAATAGCACCTATTAAAGAAAGTAT
>NW_004624730.1:17906642-17965910 GCF_000247695.1 Heterocephalus glaber | reverse complement strand
TTTCATCTCATTTCCCTTTGGGGTTGCTGTAGGTGATCTGGAAGTCTGTTTTTGAGGCTTGTTTATGTGTCTTCTCATTTCCATGGGGGGGTGCTACTGGCATCCGCTTGGCTCACCTTCTCTGCCCTAGGAGCATGGATGGGCAGCAGAGGAGCTTCCTTCTGGGTGCTGGGACTGGCTCAGTTTCTCTGCCCTAGGAGCATGGAATGGCAGCAGGGGAGCCGACCTACAGTTACTTATAAAAAGAAAACTTCTTTCTTTATGCATTACTTTGTTGTAAAAAAGGGGGATCATTGCTATGAATTGAATGTCCTTACCAAAATTCATGTTTAAATTTATTTGCCACTGTGACAATACTGGGAGGGGAACCCTGGAGATGATTAGGTTATGGGTGAATTAATGCTGTTATCATAGCAATGGCTTTGATGTAAAAGTGAGTTCTCTCTCTTTCTCTTCGACCTCTACATATCCACTGTGACATGCCATAGTCTCAAGTCTCTTGACAGACGTTGTTATGCTCTTGGACATTACAGGCTCCAAAACCATGAGTGGAATAAACTTCTATTGTAAATAACTTACTCAGACCCTACAGTTTAGATCTCATGTGTTCCCAGAGGTCCATGTGTTAAAGGATTGATCCCCAGAAAGATGCTATTGGGAGGTAGTGAAACTTTCAAGAGGCAGGACTTATTGAGAGACCTTGAGGTCATTGAGGGTATGTTTTGAAGGGGACTGTGAGACCCTAACCCCTTCTTCTTCCTCTCATTTGCATTCTGTCCAGGAGGCAAGAAGTTTTGCTCCACCACGCACTCTCCATCATGGTTTGCTGCCTTGCTACAGGCCCAATTGATAATGGAGGAGAATAGTGAGCCCAAACAAAATTTTTTTCTTTATAAGTTGATTATCTTAGCTATTTGTTTTAGTAATAGAAATCTAACAAACCTAGATTCAAGCATTCTGTTACTGCAGCAGAAAGCATCTAATATAAGACAACCATCTAATATGCTCTCCTAGAACCATAAAATGTTGATTGAAAACATCATAATAAAAACTATGGAAGGAATTGAATCAATTTCAGTACAGTTAACTCACAGAGCTGGGTTTAGACACCAGTCAGAGTAGTCAGGCTTAGTGAGCCTGCTTTCTAATTCAAGTCAGGGCATTGCCGTGTGCTGTGGACAACAGCAGGGATGGAAGAGATGACTCAAAATGACCTCAGCTTTTATCTAATCTGGTCTTGTGACCAAACCACAGGGAGCACTTCATCCGGAGTAATAATTTCCTTTGCAGCTCTCTGCTAAGAGACCCAAAGACATGGTAAAATATAGTGCAGCCATTATAAATATGTGGCATTTCAATGTGTTCTGACATGGAAAGACCTTTAGCACATATTGTGGAGTGAACGACTCAAGTTGCAGATAAATACACAGTACAAACACAGCAGTGATACTCCACTGTACTCGTATACAGGATTCTACCTGTATATACATAAACACATAGAAAAAGGTTCAGAATGATGGAAAACACATCAGTTATACTCAGAAGTGGAAAGTAATTGAAATTGCAAGTGAGCGCCAAAAGCCACTTAGCCTTTACCTATTATATTTGTCTACAAAGAAATCATGTTACTTATGTAATTAAAATTAATTTAAAAATGGCCCTAGCAAGATGATACTAGAACATATTACGTTTAAGACATACTAATAGAATTTGCTTCGCCTGGCTAGCAGTTCTCAAAGGGTGTCATCTCACTTCTCAGGGGCTGTTTGAAAATGGCAGAGGGCATTTTTTTGGTTGTCACAAAGGTTCTGGGGGTGCTGTCACTCGGTCCCTCAGGAATGGGGGATACTGAGTGTCCTGTCATGGGCGAAAGTCCCACATCACAGAGTAGTGTCCAGGGCTGGGGATTTAGCTCAGTGGTTCTGCCGCCTGCCTCACAAGCTCAAGGACCCAAGTTCAATCCCTGGTACCACCCCCCCCCCAAAAAACAAACAAAAAACAAAAACAGAGTAGTGCCCAGCCCAAAGGCCTATAGTGGCCCTAGTGAAAAACTGCACACAAACTCAGGGTGGTTGTGCCTATAAACTAATCTTTGACCCACAAGTCAGAATTTTTTTTCTGTCTTTGGTTTGAACTACTGGGGTGCCCAACTCATGTTCCACATGAACATAGAGCATAGTAAATGATATCATTTATGGTAAACACAAACAAATTGAAAGCTATTCTCTTGCTGGAAGTCGCTGGGTTTTAAGATAGTTATTGACTTGGGTTGATGTCTCCCATCAAGAGTATATGGACATTTCTGAGAGTAAGGCACGAGCAGGGCCTGTGTACTTCACTGAGACTATCAGACAAATGTCCCATTGGCCAGCAGTCAGGCAAGACTGAGAGCCTTCATGGAAAGTTGGGAGGGTCCCTTCTGTCATGGCCAGCAGGCCACCATCTCTTAGGAAGCAGCTCCCAGCAGTGATGAAACAGTATGGGGCACTAGGGTTAATAGAGACCAGTGGGATTGACATATGACAGAGAACTCCCAACAGCAGAGAGTCCTCTGGGGAGGTGACCAGAGGCGGCAAGCTGGGCCCTTGGAGGAAAACAGCAGTTGTGCTGCTGGTGACAATGGTTTCAGCCGTGAGAGTCAGACACAGGTCCATCTCACCGTGTCCAGCCTCCAGCATGGCACTAATGGAATAACAGATGTGGCCCAGATCTTGGGGTTGTCTGTGCTCCTGGGCAGGGAAGCATTATCCTCAGTGAGATTCACACTTCATGTTTTGTTTGTCTTGTCCCAGTCCTTCAGTTGTGTCTCAGGCCAGGATTTTACTTGCATCCAAGGAGGCTGATTTCATTTGTTTCTGATATATAGGACTAGATGACTGGCATGGGGTTTCAAACATTACTGTTACTTAAAAATTCTTGAAAGGCAATAGACATAGCTCTAAACACTACAAATATTGTATCTTTTAATACTCACAACAAATCTATATAACGCAGCTGAAGATTACTTTGTCTGAGGTTGATGCACAGGGACGCTGAGGCTGATTCTCTAATCAAGGCCACTGGAAAAGCACCCTTTCCAGTGCTCTGCACCTTGGCCCCCATTGGATGGGAGGACACAACAGCAGTGGCCATAGTAGTGGCAGAAATACAGATTTATGATCTCTCTCAGAGCTACTGATTCAGAGTCTTACCTCTCCAAGTGATTTCTCCCAGACAGTCATGTTTGAGTACCCCTGATCTGGTGTAGTTTTTCATTTTTGGAGAGACTATCTGAATGATAAGCCTTCCCTATCTAGCTCATCATACAAAATCAAGTAGTGGTTTATTTTTATGCACCATTTTCCCTCCTTGTTTATAGTTCAAGAACCAAGGACAGCAGGGTTAGGATTAGCCAGTTAACTAAGGATCATTTAAGCAGGATGTAGTGCATGCAAAGTGTTGGGATCCATGGTGACTAGGAAATAGTTGAGTGCACAGGAAAACACAAGACATTGTCCTTATCTGAAAGAATACTTTATCCTCATGTGAAGGAAAGATACATGAGCATCTACGGAGAGGGGGACAGACAAATGCACTGTTCTTTATGGTGGCATCTCATCCCATGTACCTCTAACTGACTTCAGTTTAAGCATGTATCTTTGGCAAAAAGGAAAGGAAAGGAAGGAAGGAAAGAAGGAAGGAAGGAAGGGAGGAAGGAAGGAAGGGAGGGAAGAAGAGAAGGGAAGGAAGAAAGGAGGAATGGATTACTGTCCAGAGCATCCTCCCGCATTGCCACAAGGAGATGCCTGAGGGGGGGTGCCTCCCTTTCTCTGGGGTGTTTAGTTACCATGGAACTCTTTAGCATGTGGTTCTCTATCTGAGATGGGACCTAATGTTTAAAGATTTATCTTAAAACATGGTCCTGAATATGAACTCACTACATTGCCTAAGTTTCAGTAAAAAAAAACTGGTCTGTTCTGGTGCTGGGAAATATGGCTGGGACAGATTGATGGAGAGGGATATGTCCTATAGGTCATTTAAAGGTTTTTCAGGAGACATTTGGATTTTATGCATCTCACCATACATGCTGATTACCCTTTAGGTAAGATGTAACTGCATTATGTATGAGGCCTCATATTTTCTGGCTTCCTCTGTTGCCAGAGCTGGGAAGCTGGCCAACCAGATTCTAGTAGTCAGTGCTGCAAAGTGCATGCTGTGGGGAAGAAACTCAACTGTCACTTTACGAGGTAGCAGAAGCCTTACACTTATTGGTGGGACCTGACTGGGACAACATCCACTGAAGCATCACTATGCTACACAGAATGTGTGACCAAACCCTGCACACTGAGTCAGGGTGCTGGGTAAGAGGTCACAGCGACTTCAGGTACCCTTTCCCTCTCTATACTGCCCTTGTCTTGGACAGCCTGGGCTCCAAGCCTATTGGTGATCTTGACCCCATAGTGCTCCTTCTTTCTTGATGAGTGGGGAGGAAGTAGACAAAACAGCAGGGGCTAAACTCAGTTAAATACAGGGTTTCTGTGTCACAAATTTAGTCTGTAGTCAGATGACAGCAGGCTCTGGAGCTAGGGGGTCCTGTTGACTCTGGGCTGGTGACCATCTTGAACATACAGAGGTAGATGCCAAGCAGAGACAGGTGAAGAGAAGCAGGCATGAGACAGCCGGGAGCCAGCAACTCTCCATGGGAGTGACTTCCCTACTCAGGTTTCCTGGGCCTGGCAGCACCTGCCTTGCTATCCTGGGTCTCCTTGGTTTATGCCCTCACATGGACCCTGCCCCCTTTTATGGAGCTAGTCAGCATGTGATTCTTTCTTGTTCACCCATACAAAGCTTTATTGGAGCAAATGGTGTGAGACCTGGGGTTTCTCCTATCCCTTGGGGTCCTCAGAGGTCTGCTAAGCCTGGTACAAAGGAGATAGGACTCTGCTTGTAGAACTCACTGGCAAGCTTCAGTCACTTGTGGCCTCTTGTGACTCAAAATGTAAATATCTAAAATTTAGGGCCGGGGATTTAGCTCAGTGGTTCCATCGCCTGCCTCGCAAGCGCAAGGACCCATGTTCGATCCCCAGTACCAAAACAAAACAAAACAAAATAAATAAATAAAATTTAGGTGGTAGGGGCAAGATCATTGTCTAAGGAATTCCTTTCCCTGGTGCTATGAAAAATGCTTTCTTTGGCCCCAATATTTCCTTTTCTGACGGTTTCTCTGTGCTACAGGTCCACTTGTTAATGACAAGAATAAATTTCCTGGGCCAGGGATTTAGCTCAGTGGTTTCACCGCCTGCTGCGCAAGCGCAAGGACCTGAGTTCAATCTCCAGAACCAAAAAAAAGAATAAATTTCCTGTACTGTTGATCATATTAGGCATGGAAATAGTAACGGTGGGGTTCAATGGTTTTCAATTTTTTAGCAGAGAATTAGAAAATTTAAATTAGCTATTCTTGTAACCTCACTATGGAAAAGACATAGCATGAGCTGATCTCTCAGTTTTTTTCTGCCCCTCCCATCAAAGGCACCCATGGGCTCCTCTAGAAGTCTAGGGTTCTAGAAACAAGGATTTAAGTACTGCTCAGGGGCCGGGGATTTAGCTCAGTGGTTCCTCTTCCTGCCTTGCAATCACAAGGTCCCGAGTTTGATCCCCAGTACCAAAAAAAAAAAACCAACAAAAAAACCAAAAAACCAAAAGCAAATAAAGTACTGCTCAAGGCGGCAGATCTGTCATCCTTATGGAGAGTAAATATCATGGAGCACCTGTTGTATATTATAGCCTGTCCCAAGCTCTGGAAATACAGCAAAGGGTAAAATACACCCCCAACATGAAAGAGAAGCAGCTAGATAAGATGTGAACAACCATCAGCCAGAGCCCAGACCAAGTGGGAAGGGGCCTAAGAACAAGTAGGGCTCAGAGATGGGAGAAGCGGGAGGGGGAGAGTAGTTGGGGAAGGTGGCAACGAGAAGATGGGACTTGCACAGGCTTTCAGTCGGTTTATGGAGAGGAGAAAGTGAAATCTGAAGAGAGAGGAGGGCTGCACACAAATCAAAGGAGAAACAGGAGATGTTCGTGGGTTACTCAGGGCCTGGTTAGCTGAGAATCAGGTACAGTAACAAGGCATTCCAAACAGGAAAATGGGAGGGAGCTAGGATTTGAATGACAGGCTAGGAAAATCCAAAAGTATTTTAGAGATAATTGAGAGCCCTGAATGAGTCAGCTTAGGGGAGAACATCTCATTATGAGGAGAAAGAAAAACAAGATAAGAGCAAAACTGAGACGTCAAACTGCTCAGATGCAGCATTCGACATGGACTTGCGGGAAATGCCAAGCAAACCTCCGTGACACACACCTCTGAGGCGGACCCTCTCCCCTGAAGGGTCATACGCCTTCCTGACTGCTGAGGGCAAGCAGCATCATCTTCCAGTTACCCCTCAGCTTCAACAGCATGTGACTCATCTGAAGTCACCCATGGAGAACTCCCAGGGCCCTGACTCACAGGCCTTCCCAGAAGAGTCTTCTCTGAGCATGGATGTGTGATCCCCAGACACTCTGGTGACAGCAGCTTCCCAGCCAGCTCAGGTGCCCTGACCCTTTCTCCCTCTGCCCACACCCATGGAAGGGAAACCTGAGAACTCTGTAGCTGCAGCCATAGCCGACTGTGACACACTTGGAGCCCAACGGGGTCCACTCGAGTGTGTGGACCGTACAAATACAGTCACTCTGGAAGCCAGCTCGAGCCTCAGTGCTGAGCTGGCTGACAGCCATGGGCTGTACTCAGCCTGCTCTGGAAGGGGCCATGCCTCCGACTTTTGTGGGGAAGAGGTATAGGAGATTTGTTCCCTCATCAGACAAAATAGGATGGTGACATCTTTGGGGTAACCAGCCCTCGTCTCTGCTCTTTCTCTCTGTGTCTCTTCTACATAACCAATAGCCTGACTTTATCCAGTGGTTTCCTGGAACGAAGTGGATCCTCTATATGGAAACTTAACCAAGGTCTTTGCCTGGCCACCCAGGACACTCACTTGCTCACTGAGGTGTAAGCCATCTGGCTTCACAAAGCACATGTTTATCTTTGTCACCATTACTTGGATGCATGCACCAGCACAAAAGCAAATGATACATCAGATTTGATGTCATGCACACACAATGGAGCTGGAGTGGAAGCAATTATGCGTGAAAGTTCCAACAGATGCTGGCACTGAGAGACACTGCTGTAAATGACAGTGTTCCACATACCTATTCCTGCCCCCCCCCGAATCCAGAGATATGTGGACAGCACATTAAAGGGGTGAGGGTTGGGAGTAGGTACACAAAGTGTCCACCCTGCCCCTATCCTAGTCCTCAGGTTCTAGAGGCTGTGTTCTTGCCAACTCCACAGGGTGGGTGTGAGTAACATTATCAGAAAGGGGCAGAGAGGAGGGAGGACAGCTGTTGTACGTTCCCATCAGTGGACAAAGGCTTTTTGGCAGGAAGCTGCACTGGACTTCCCAGCACCTGACACAGAATTTCCAGGAATCTATTCCTGCAGCTCTGGGTCCAAGGAAGAGGCATTCTGTGGCACCTGCTGGTCAGAGAGCATGTCAGCCACAGCGACAGCCAGTGACTCAGCTCTGATGGGAAGGCCAGATGCCCTCCCGAAGCCCCTGACTCCAGTCAGCCCTGGACTCCTCTACCCAAGGAAGAATCCTTAGAGCAACCGCTAGACTGTGCCACCTCTTCCACAGCAAACCTGAATTCCCTCATTATTTATCTGGTCCAGCTAGTTTTTCTGACTAAAAAGAATTTAGCTGGGTGTGGTGGCACATACCTATAGTCCCAGCATTCTGGAGGCTGAGGCAAGAGAATTGTCAAGAGTTCGAGGCCAACCTGGGCCACATAGTGAGTTCAAGATCAGCCTGGACTACATAGTGAGACTCTGTCTCAAAAACAAAAAACAAAAAACAAAACAAAACTAAACTAAAAAGGCACTAAAGGCTGTACAATATTTAATAATTATTTTTAAATAAAATAAATAATTCACTTATAAAATTAATAATTAATTTAATAGAGATTTAGGTACAGGTAGACCTCCAGATCCACAGACTTCTCATCTTCAGGTCCAACCAATGAGGATCAAAAAAATTTTTTTAATTGCATCTGTGCAGGGAAAGGACAGACTTTGTTCTTGTCATTTTCTGAACAATATGGTATGGCAATTATTTATATAGTGTTTACATTATATTAAATATATAAGCAATCAAGAGATTATTTAAAATTTATGGGAGGATGTTCATAGGTTATATGCAAACACTATGCCATTTTATTTTTGTTTGTTTTTCTGATACCAGGGATTGAACTCAAGACCTTGCGCTTGTGAGGCAGGCCCAGTGCCACTGAAGTAAATTCCCATCCACTATGTCATTTTATACAAGGAACTTGAGCATCCTTAGGTTTCAGTACCTGGGGAGACCTAGAACTAATTCTCCATTGATACCTGAGGAGACTGATGCAGCAATATAACACCACATCTTCCATTTTTGTAACACAGGGAAATTAACTTGTTTTATGTATCTTCTGTTTCTGTTCTCCATATCCAACCCCAAACCCTTGAGAATGTGTGCGCATGAATGAATGAATGAATGAATAGCATACTAAAGGATTTATTACTTTACTTTTTTTTCTGACTTTCTTTTCTTGAAGTAAATTCAAATACTAGACTACACAACTAGAATCTGTCCTAATTCACCTTGGGATGATGGCCACCAGCAGTACATCTAGTTCTAGATGTGGTTATAAAGTTTTTCAAGGGCTTTTGGGAAATATTGGAAGTTACAGAGACTCAGTCATTTTTAAACCAGTTGTTTCCATGGCTGTTAACATTTTGTTTTAAAGTAAGCTTTGCATTTTAGACTAGTTTTAGATTTAGAGGAAAATTGAGAAGAGAGTATGGAGAATTTCCAGATACTCAATACCCATTTTCACCAATTGTTAACATCTTACATTAGCATAGAATATTTGTTATAACAAATGAACCAATACTGGCACATTATTATTAGCCAAAGCTCATGCTTTGTTCAATTCCCTTAGTTTTAAAATAGTTTCCTTTTTTCCATTCTAGGACAGTATCTTGTGTGTCATGTTACATTTAGCTGAAACATCTCCTGAGGTTACTCTGACCTTTGATAATTTTCTCACACTTTCCCTGTTTTTGATGATCTAGAGTATTTTGAGAGTAATGGTCAAGTATTTATAGGATTTCCTTTAATTCAAGTTTGATCCTTTTCTCAAGGTTAGACTGGGGTTATGGGTTTGAGAGGGAGACCACAAAGTGAAGTGCCACCTCATCACATGTATCTCATGACACATCATCCAAGGTGCAGGCTGGCAACATGAGTCATCTCTCTTCATGTAGACTTTGAGCTGGGGTATGTTGGTTAAATTTCTTCTCAGTGAAGTCACTCATCCCCACTTCTTCACACTTCGGAAGGAAGTCACCAAGTGCAGCTGACCCTGAGGGAGTGGGTTATGCTCCACTCCTCAAGGGGGAGCAGTCAGCCGGTTGAATCTCCTTCCTCCCTTCCTTCCTCCTTCCCTTCCTCTCTCCTTTCTCCTCTCTCCCTTCTCTCTTCTCTCTCTCTGTCTCTCTCTTTCTCTCCTTCCCTTCTTCCCTCCCTTTCTCTTTTCTCTCTTCCTTTCTTGGCAGTTTTGGGGATTGGTGGCACATGCCTGTAATTCCAGCACTCTGAGGCAGGAGGGATTGCAAGTTCAAACCCAACCTAGGCAATTTAGGGAAACTGTGTCTCAAAAGGGGAGGATGGGCTGGGGATGTCGTCCACCTTGCCTTTTAACAGGAAGGAAGCATCTATCTAGCTCTATTTGCTGTCTTCAGATGCTCTTAAGAACACACTGGCCTGTCAACCATGGCACTGGACTTTAAAAAGAACTTTCATGGGATTTAACATTTTTAAATGTATCTAAGTGTGCACACCTCAAGCCACTACATCACAAGATTGTAAAATACAGGTAACATGCCTTTCCTTCAGGAATGGAGGTCCCCTTTAAAACAAACCTAAAAGGATGCCTTGTCCAGGGCCCACCTGGCAAAGCCTCATGCCTTGTTCATCTGCTGGTTGCAGTGTGTATGGTAACCTAATCGCCAACCCAGGAAGTGACCTTCCACCCCCACCCAAGAGAGAGAAATCAGGAAGGAAGTATTCGGAAACAGTATTAATGCAGGGATCTTTTCATTGTATAGTGTAAATCAATAAAATCCGCAAATGGTACTTGTTCCTACAAGCCAGAACTATCATTGCAAAGAGTCAACATGAGAGATCTCATTGCTTTAGAGAGAAGTTAGGCACAGAATTTCATACAGAGATTGTGGAAAAGAGGATTGTTCTTTAAAGACATGCTGAAATTCCACCAAGAACAAACGTCATGTGTTAGGAAACATAGCACTTTTACCTTGGCACAATACATTTTAATTATTTAGTAAAAAAATAATTGCAGTCAAATGCTCTACCACTGAGCTATACCGCCTTCTTTTTTTTTTTGGTACCAGAGATCAAACTGGGGACCTTGCACTTGCGAGGCAGTCGGTGGAAGCACTGAGCTAAATCCCGGCTTACATACATCCTCTTGTAGCTTTGTCACCTCCAAATCACATACTTATAATACCAAATACAAAAATGTAAATGCTATGGACATCTTCATCACAGTTTGTGGTTTAAAACATGATCACAAAGAATAAATCTATGTATGTTCAGTAGGGATGTGGTTTTTTTTAGAATATGTTCCATGAGACTTTGGGCACAGATGTGGAACCACAAATATCAAGGGAAGGCAATGGTGTCACCACAGAAACCCCAACAACACAGGACTCCTAATTACATGGACATGTGTAAATATATGTCAATCTTTAAAGATTATAATTTTAAAATTTCATAGCTTGAAATAAATTTCTGCACAATTCTTAAAAAAAAAAAATTGCATCCTGATAACAACCTGCCCCTTTACTTCAGTTCCCTCCAGTGGCTGTGTCACCACTCCCTACTCTCCTCTCTGCTGGGTAGGGAGGAGCAAGGAGAAAACACATATACATTGTTTTTTTTTCCTCACTCTTTTCCTCCTTATTGTCTGGACTTTGAAGTCCAATGTCATGTAAACATTAACTTTCTTCTTAAATAAAGCCACCAACAGTAAACTGTAATCTGAGCATGTGATTTACCCCACCACTGTCCCATGAGCTCTAAGGATTCTGACTTCTCTATCAGTATGTCTGTATCTCACAGAATTAGTTCTGAAGTGCTCTTTTTTTGTTGGGGGTTACGGGGGATTGAACACAGGACCTTGTGCTTTTGAGGCAGACGGAGCGCCACTGAGCTAAATCGCCGGCCCTGAAATACTCTTATTATTTTCTTATTTAAGTGTTTTCCAAAGAATGCCTTTTAGAAATGATTTTAGGTACTGCTACTCATCATTTTCTTTTGAATACATTTAAATCTAACATTTTTTGATTTAAAGAAAAAAAATCCATGTTAAATAGCAGTACAAGTAGTAAAGTACAAGGCAAAACTTACCACTGGTTGCAGTTTGGGACCTGCTGAATGGTTTTATGCATGTTTGTCAGTTGAAATTGATTGCATGTGTAAAACCTTAGTCATCTAACTTTAGGAACAACTTGCAGCAGCTAAGATTGTGTTTTGATTCGTTTTGCTAGTCACCAGCCATTGTCTATGAACATCACCAACAGTTGTTTGTTTGTTTAAAATAGTTATGTCGATCACCATAGGTTGGCTAAGTTGTCCTGGAAAACACTTCAGCTCACCAAACTGTGTGCTACATGAATGCAGTCTTTGGATAGCTGGTGACAAAGGGGAGGTTTTCCAAATTTTCTTTAAAGATTTTTAAGATTTTCTTCTAGGTTACATTTTATTTTTCCCTATACTAGGGGTATAAACATAAAATGAATTTTCCTAATATGCATAGCTTTAATATACTTTGCTACCTGGGTTGCTGAAGAAACAGTCCTTTAGTCTTAAGAATTTAACTATATAAAAATTATGTCTTAATCATGCCCCAGCTGTCTACTGTGGTGGTGTGTTCTTCTGCAATGTACATGTTATTCAGAATTGGCTTGCTAGATCCGAATTGTGTAGCTGTGTGTCTCAAATAAATGAAAACTGATATTGAAAAAAATGCTAATTCCTTTAATCTTTTATTTCCTGCACTGAGATGTTTTTCCTTGACACATGATTAAATATTTGTGAGCGTTTGCTGAATTACTCTGATTAATCTTTCTCAACAGCAGGAAGCTTAGATATTTGTAAATTTCCTCTGAGGACTATTTCTGATTAGTTGACCTTTTCTAAATATCAAACAGACCAGTTGCAGTCAATTCTATAACCTTGATGATCAGCTTGCATTTATCCGTAAAACATGTTTGCTGACCAAAAAGAAAGTTCTTGGTTGCTTTAATTTGCTTTTGAGAATAGTCATAGACACAGAACAAATGGCTAAAAGCTTAACAAAGTTCTGAATTTATCTTAAGATGATTCACCACTATTTATGTGTAAGTTTCAAAGAGTACACTTTTTCATTGTCATTCTGCTTGCCAACTATTATTTTTTTTGTAAACACACTCCTCATTTGCAAAGTGACTTAAACTGCTTTGTTGATTCTAAGCATTAGTGATAACACACTTGATTAACTTTGAAAACAGGACCATTTATCACATTTATGAATAATACATTAACATTCTTTCCATTCACACTCATTCTCCCAATATTTCTTCTTTCTTTGTCCCTTCATCCCTCTTTTCTTTCTTTCCTTCATCAAACATTTATTGGCCATGAACATGTCAGGCACTATGCTAAATGTTGGGGAATCAATGACAGATAAAAACTCTTACTCTTTATGAAACTTAGTCTATTGATTTAATATCTTTCTTTCTTGTCTGTTCCAAAGGATATTGGGAGAAAATACACTAAAGGAATTCAAGGAAAAGAAAGCTAACACAAACAGTTTACTGAGTTGGAGGAAAAATATATCACCAACCTTTAGCTGCAGAATAATCTTCTTTTGGGGCTCTGGCTATATCTTCTTTTCCCCAAAAACTGACTTTGGGGAGGGTATTCTTCCTCTTCTAGCATAAATAACTTTGGATGGGAATATTTGGGTGGACACCAGTGGGATGAGACCCAAGGCAGTAAGAGAGGCCTCCTAGAAAACTCAAGTGCCCACACTCATCTGGTATGGCTGCCTGAGGCCCCAGCTTGAGAGCTCCTGTACAAAACCACAAATGCACAGGAAATTGGGGAAAATCAGATAAAGGCAAACCATTAAATGACATGTACAGAAGGGAGACAGTTAAGAATTAACCCATATTAATTTAAGGCTGCAGGAGTGAGTGGTGCAACGGTTTAGTTAATGAGAAGCTAACCTCCAGAGCCAGGCAGGCCATTTGGGGCAATGACTAATGGCTTTCAGGGCCATCGAGGAGCAGGTGGCTGGACAAAGAGACCTATCACAAAGAGAAGGACAAATCGCTGTGGGAACTAGGAATATGTGTTATACAATAGATTGATATGGATTTGTTTGTGTATCCATCTACCCATACATACATCTGATCATCCATATATTTCCTGGTCTGTTCATCAAATACTTGTTGAGTACTGCTGTTCTTTGTGATACTATTGGAAATACAACAGTGAGCATGCCTTCATGGAGCTTAGAATTCAGTACCATGCAGGAAGCATGTCAAACAATCAACTGGAATGATAATAAAGATTATACAAAGAAAAGGCAATAGTTGAAACTTGGGTCTGATGGATTTGGCTCATTTCTTGGGAATACCAGGGACCAAAGAACCTTCCAATAGAATCTACTTTTTCAAATCTTTTCTCTAGTCTATAAGACACTGTAAACATCCACATTTTAGATCCAGGGTTATCTATACTTAGGTCTTCAATCCTGTCCAAACAAGGAGCATGAGATCCTATCTACAAACTCTATCTGTACTTGCCCTGCAATTGGCTTTTTGAATTCTTGATTTCTTCATTGATTTTGACCTTTAAAAATTGAGTTCATGTCCCTGGATTTCCCAGTTCAATATTTACCCACTGTTCAATCTACATGACCCCACTCAAATCTCTAAAATAGCCTGCCAAAGTGGGCTAGATTATTAGGCTGTGGTAGTCCATTTAGAGTGTGTGGAGAGTATACTCCATTGACAGAGGTGAACAAACCCAAACAAGAGAGGAGTTAAACATCTGGAGCCCAGGTCAGGAGGTGTAGTTCACAGACATCGTACTCTATAGGGAACATGTTGCTTCTAGTAGACTCTGCCAAAAATAATTCATAGTGGGTTATTGTATGGGTATAATTTAATGGTGAGAATAAGGGGTTTCTTGTGAATGAAATCAGGGAAAGTACCATTTGTTAATTGAGACAAAACAGAAAGATATAGGATGAATAACCATGCAAGGAAGGGTGATTGTCCTTCAAGAGTCTAGAAGAGTTGAGAAAGAAGATGTTACAGGCAAGTAGCAAATGACTGTTCTGGTCCATTTGAAGGGACTATCTCATAGAAAAGGCACATGGTATCATAATTTCATTCATTTATTCTCCTGTTTTGTGTTTGTTTGTTTTTAGTATATACTGTGGTCTAGATACTACTGAAGATAAATTAATAGATAAGTCATAATCCCTTTCCTCTTGGAATTCACAGTTAATGGGAAATGCAGGCTTATAAACAACTAATTAAAATACTCAAATTAGGTATCTCTGACATGAGCGACATCAGATCAGGACAAATCCAGTTCTTCTCAGGAAAGTCAGGAAAAGCACTTCTCAGGAAGTGACTTCTCAGTGATTTCTAAAGAATAAGAGTCTTTCCAACATGGAGTTTGTCTCTACTTATTTCTTAATGGAAAAAAATGATAGGAGTGGTCTACCATGAATATGTCAGCCTTCTTGGAAAATACAGCTCTCATTGTTAACCAGTGAAGTCTAGTTAATTACTTACAATTACTTACAATTACTTAGAATCAGTGTGGGAATCATTTACTGGGGCCTGAACTGAAAGAGTTTTGAATCTACAAAGCCAAGGACTAAATCCTTGAGCACAGTTAGAAGACATGGTGCTAGGCATGGTGGCACACACCTGAAATCTTAGTTCTCTGGGAGGGTGAGGCAAGAGGATTGCAAATTTGAGCCCAGCTGAGGCAACTCAACATCTTAGTGAGCTCCTGTATCAAAGTAAAAAAATGAAAAAGGACTGTGGATGTAGATCAACACAAAGACCATGGGTTCAATCTTTAGTGCAAAAAAAGAAAAAAAAAGGACATGGTAACAGAAAGATCCAATGTGATTAGTCATGTACCTCAATTTCTTTTCCCAAATTACTATTGGTAACTAATTTAACCCAGAACTTTCAGGACAGTGTAAGAGCATGCTTTTCGTTTGCTGAACAAAAGTAAAAACAAGCATGGGAGTGAAGCAGAAACCTCTTCTGTATTTAAAGAAGTAAATTCCAATTCCCACTTCGAAGTAGTTCCCATTGACAGTTAACTGGAGGGTTTGAACTTATATTTAAGCAAGGCCCTAAACCTTCAACCTGAGGGCCTCTGCATGAGTTTGCTAGAGTTGTCCTAAGAAAACATCACATGCTGGATGGCTTCCACAGCAAAAATTTCTTTTCTTTTTTTTTTTTGGTGCTGGGGATCGAACTTGGGTCCTTGTGCTTGTGCAGCAGGCGGCAAAACCACTGAGCTAAATCCCTGGCCCTTGCAAAAATTTATTTTCTCACATTTCCAGACCCCAGAAGTCTAAGATCAAGGTGTGGGCAGGGTTGGTTTCCTCTGAGGCTTTTCTGTGGGGCTTGAGGATGGCTACCTTCTTGCTGCCTCTTCACATGGTCTTTTTTTCTGTGCACCCACATCCTTAGTGGGTCTTTTGTATGGGAAATTTCCCCTTCTTTTTTTTTCTTTTTTGGTACCTGGGATCGAACTCGGGTCCTTGAGCTTATGCAGCAGGCGGCGAAACCACTGAGCTAAATCCCTGGGCCATAAATTTCCCCTTCTTATAAGGAACCCAGAGTCTACCTTGATACCCTCATTTTAAATTAATCATTGCTTTGAAGGCTCAATTTCTAAATACAATAACATTTTGAAATACTGAGAATTGGGGCTTCAACATATGAATAATGGAGAGACACAATTCAGCTCGTAACACTCACCTTCTGCAGATTCTTGCTGTCTGGTTGCTCTATGACTCACTGTGTAGCAAATTGCATGAACTACAGAGAAAACCAGTGACCATACAGCATCTGCTTCCCAAAGAATGTCCACTTGAAATCAAGAGGGAAATGGAAGAGGCTTAGGACATGCACCCCATTATGCATACCTGCACTCTAATGCAGAGACAGCCTCCTTTCATGCTTTTCTAGGATTTGTGAAGACTCCCTAAATTTTAAGAGAGAAAAAGAAGTTCCTACTAAAGGCAGCATAACTATTTGATTTGTACCTTAGGATCACACAGGAAAAATACTGAGCATTAGGCACTGAGGTTTCGGACTGAGGAGTCTTCAAAGGTCTCAGGCTGCTTTTCAGAAGTAAACTACAATCTAATAACAGGCCAAGATGAGAGGAAGTCGAAGAACCCTAGAAGGTAAAGTTACTGCTACTTTGAAAATCACTGTTTCTTATTTGCTAACAAACCTCATTTTTTTCCAGAGTCCTTGCTCAATCTCAACAGGTCTTGTTTGTCAGAACCCTTAGGTCAATTCACAGAAGCCAGTTGTTTCCATTTTATATTTGTCATCTCTGCCAGTGCCATCCCTTCCCTTCTTATCCATCTCATCAACCTTCTTCCGTTATTTCTAATCCATTTCATTTGCTTTTATTTCTCCCAATCCCTCCAAGTGGTTCTTGGCTCCTCTCCCCACTGCCAACCAATACCAGTTCTTCCAAGTCTCTCCCAGCTTCATAGATCCCTCTCTTCACACTCTAGTCCTTTAGTATCTCCCATTTCCCAGGCCATTCCCACTCTTCCCCAGCTCCCTAACCATCTCATAGGGGATGTATACTTCTTAATGTTGATAAATAGAGCCAAATGTCCTACCACAAACACTGTGCCAATATCCACGCCAACTCTAAACTCTATGGAAGGGATGATCTCAGATACACCTTCACTGGCCCTATTACTCTTTATCTGATAATATGCTTTGTGAAAATAAACATCTTACTGCTGCTTTGTATCTTCTCTGCTATCACTAATGTTGAAAATCTTTTCATATTCTTATTGCTCAATTGCATTTCTGATTTTGCAAATTGCCTGTTTATATCATTTGTCCATTCTTACTTGATTTAGATGTTTGAACCCTTAGCCTTTTCTCTTAAAAATCTTATGACTGTTTTCTTCCAACAGACTAACTCTTCTTTAAAATGCTGTCATGTAGACATAAGTCATATTGGCCAACTAAAATTTTGCAGAAATGTTAAAAAACTATGAAGAGAATTCCATTCAGCATGAATGGCTGTAAATTGTGTATATAAGAGAAGGAAATATGGTGGCTTGACTAGTAGCTTGGTTTTCAGGAAATGGGTCTGCTTCTTTTACTTGCATATCTGTCTCAAATACCTCAAGGTGTGACTAACATTTCTAGTTTTATGTGTCAATTTTACTCCATATTTATATTTATTCCTTTTATTTTTTAATCATACAGGCAATTTTTTTGTAATAGAGAAAGAACCTAGGGCCTTCATACAGTGCTATATCCCCAGCCTTTTTTCTTTATTTTTTAAGATAAGGTCTCCCTAAGTAGCCAAATTGGCCAGGCTGGGCTGAAGCTGTAATTCTCCTGCCTTCAGCCTACCTATAGGCATGAGCTACCATGCCCTGCTTTGCAATGTTTTATTGAGGAAAAATTTAGAATATATGTATACAGACAATTGTAGCAGACTTTTTTTTTTTTTGCATCTACTCAGTAGTCATCCCCTTTTCTTTTATGTTAGCCAAGCCCAGATTTTGTTCATATATACATGCAAGCCTATTAATTGGATTCCTTAATTCTCTAACTTTACTACTTTATTAATTTTTGGAGAATTACACTATCAGAAAGTGAAAGAGAAACTACCCTGCTTTCATAGCCCCAGGATGTTCAGTGAGAGAGGGACTCTGGAATCACACTGGTAGAGGATCTCTTCACTCAACCATGGTGCAGCCATTCTGCCTTAGTACCTGTTGTGCAGTATCATTTAGAAGGCATTCATATGTGTTCCTACAAAAAGGTCTAAAGTAGATCCAGAGCATGGCTGCTTGCAGAACTTCACTAGACATCTATACTTGTATAGGCTTTAGGTGAAAGAATCTGGAAGATGAAGTGATGTATGACAGATGTTGACATCTTGCCTGACCATAGGGGAGAGAGGGAGAGGGACTAAGCCAGATGCAGAGTTATGCACGCGTGTGTGTGTGTGTGTGTGTGTGTGTGCACATGCATGTGCATGTGACTTTGATTTGAATTAGTAGCATTCTGAATATGGTGAAATTGTGTATGGATGGCTAGCAGCCTGGTAACTCTTAGATCACAAGTTAAATGTCCCAAATACAGTGTGTTGGAAACAGATCAGAGAACCATGAAATGCACACACAATTTGTTAAAGCCAAACAATGCACACTCAGGCTCAATGTCCCAACGTACTAGGTTTTTTTGTTTGTTTGTTTGTTTTGTAAATTTCTTTTAACTATTTGGCTTAATACAACATAGCTGGATTCTCAGTTTCTTCATTCCAGTCTGATTTGATGTTGTTTAAAAGTATATGAAGAATACTGGTTTCACATATTGTTTTCAACAAGAGTTTTAAACAACTTTTTCATGTAATTGTGGATATTTTTCTTTGATACCACACCAAAATTCAACAAATGATTGCTTCTTAAAGGTCAGTAGCAATGTGGAATCTAAAACTACACCAGTGACATTTTTATATTCTATTACAATAAAAATCCACTGGACTATCTTGCAACTGGAATAGAGTTTTATGCATATATCTTTTCTCTTTTTTTTTTTACATCATACATAGATTATTTGGAAAAGATTGGTTCATAAAGTGGGTTTTAAAAAGATGTCTGTGTTAAAGAGATATCACCTGGCCAGGTACTGTGTGAGCAACAAGGCTTGTTTATTTAATGCTTGAGTGTTGGCAAACAGGCTGACTCTGAAAGGGAGTCAGTGTAGAGCAAGCAGAGAATAAAGAATTTAAAAGGAAGGGGAAGGGTTATTGCCTTGAGAAATTTGAGAGGTGGATAGAGTGAGGTCACTTTTCTCTGGATGGTCGGTGTTTGTCTTTGTTCTTTGAGATTTCCTGTACTTCCATCACTGAGGCTTGATGGTACCTGGGAAGATCTTGGCGCTGCGCTCTTGCCTGCATTGTTGCCTCACCTGCCAGGCATGACATTCCAGTCTTTTTGTTGTTATAAAGAAAAAGGGGAGTGGGGTGGGGATTTAGCTCAATGGCACTGCACCTGCCTTGCAAGTGCAAGGTCCTGAGTTCAATCCCCAGTACCACACACACAAAAAAGGAAAGTAGGGGAGGTGGGCATTGTTTTTATGTCTGCTTCTTGTGGAACATTTGGGCAGCATGGACACTTTAATTGGCAGACAGATCTTGGGGGATGGAACAGTACAGGGGAGTGGTCAGAACTAGCATTTGTCGAGTTGACTGATTGGTGATATCCTGAATTTGATTTTGTAGGAATTGTGAAAAGACCCTAAAGAGATATGGCTCAAAAAGGAGGAGGAGAAGAAGGAGGAGGAGGTGGTGGTGACAAATAAAGGCAAGAGATCCAGTTAGTGGAAGGAGTCATGAGGCCCAGCCCCAAATATTGGTCTAAGTGTCAGACAGGCATTGTTTAATTTTTGAAGACTTTTTAGTTAGCCTTTTTGTTGTGTCTTGCACTATGCCTGACTGGTTGGTATAAAAGTAACATTTTGTTCTAGGAAGATATATAAGCTGCCTTTTTCGCTGTGAGAAGATCTAAGCTTCTATAATTCTGGAGGGCTACTGCCAACAGGGAGTCTGTCTGTCTGGTTCTGTAAGGTAAGAATGGAGTCAGCTATTTTTTTTTTTGTACCAGGGATTGAACTCAGGACCTTACACTTTTTAGGCAGGTGCTGGCACTGCAAGCTAAATTCCCAGCCCATTTTTTGAAGTGTCAGAAAGATCTCGGGAAAAGGAATAATAGTAGGTCAGGGAGGTAATAGGTCCCTACATTGTTGGATCAGGGGTTTAATGGTGACAGGCAGGCTGTGGGGAGGACGGCAAAATAGAGGGAGAGACATTTCTCATGGAGAGCAGAGAGAGGTAATGAGTGGCAACAAGGTCAACAGTGGACATCTCCAGCTGGGACTCAGGGCTGTAACAGAGTGGGTAAGTGGCCAAAGCAGACATCTCCCCATTCGGTCAGATCCCAAAGGAAGACAGTTCTTCCCAGGCAGTGTTCTGTGAGCAGTGAGGGGTTTAAACACATGGAAAGTGGAATAAGCCTCTCTCTATCTCAGTGAGCAAGAGACTGGGAGGACGAGGAGGAGAACCTAATCAGGCCAAGGGTTAATATGAGCATGAGAAGTGATTGATTTGGAGTCCTAACAGGATTATAAGTAAAATCTATAGGAGAATATGTAGTAGAAACACAGGATGTTTAGGGTCCTCTCTATCAGTCATTGAACAGGAAGAGGGTGAGAAGGAAGGAAAACAATTCGATCTCTTCTGGAGAGAAGCCACACTGAGTGTTCTGAAAAAAGAGATCTTTTATCCATGTAGGGAAGGACTTAAGGGTGGAAGCCTGAGGGTGAAACCAAGTAAGAGTAAACCAGACTGAATGAAGTGAGTGAAATGGCAGGATAGGCAGGGACAAGGCATTAAAATGTCTTCTGGAATTAGTGTCAACCTTAGGGGAGTAGGGGAGATTAGTTGCAATTTTTATAAGGAGGAGTCAGATGAGTTATCAGCAGGACACAGCTTTGCTTGAGAGCGATGTACCTACTGGGGAGGGTCTTGTAGACAGACAGCTGTCAGATTCAGGCTATCTTCATGAGGCTAGGTATCAGGAGAAGGCAAGAGAAGGTTAGCAGTGTGTCAGAACTCTTTTAGGCTTGTCACAGACCTGGGTGATGGTCTCCAATGGGGCTGACCTCTGGGCTAAGGTTTGGCCTGAGCAGAAAGGTGTGGCTGTATAAAAGCTCAAATGGACTGTATCCTGTAGGTTCCCAGGAGGTGGCTCAGATATGAAGGAGAGTGATTGGCAGCAGGGAAACTCAGTATTTATGGAGCTTGAATGTGAGCTTATTGAGGTGGGCCTTGAGAAGGCTGTTGGCATTCTCTACCTTTTTGAATGATTGAGGCTGGTAGAGGGTGTGGAGGTTTTATTGGACAAATGAAAGCTGGGCCATTGTCTAATTGAAAGGAGGGAAGAAGGCCAAACCAGAGGATAATATTGGCTAGGAGGTAGTTGACAACAGCTGAGGCCTTTTCTGAGCCTGTGGGAAAGGCCTCTACCCACCCAGTAAAGGTATCAACCCAGATCAGGAGATATCTTAGCTTTTGTATTTGTGGCATGTGGGTAAAGTTAATTTGCCAGTCCTGAGTTGGAGAAAAGCCTTGTACTTAATGGGTTGAAAAAGGAGGGAGGGTCTCAGGAAACCCTGAGTTGTGGTTGTGTGGCTGGCAGAGCATTGAGTGGTGATGGTTTTAAGAAGAGTTTTCCAGGAGGGAAAGCAGATAAGAGGTTCAAGCGCTTGGGTTAAGGATTTGCAGCCTGTGTGAAAATTGTCATGAAAGGATGAAAGAATGGTGTGGACCTGTGAAGCAGGAAGGAGGAAATTCTTCTGGTTTAGGAACTATCTATTTTTGGTAGGGAGGCCTTAATATTGTTGGTGTTCAGGAAAGGAATAGGCTGGAGTTATACTGGAAAGTGCAAAATATTGACCCTTGGGGGTTGGGTTCTAGAAGATCTAGCAGATGCAGCCTGGAGGTAGGTTCCAGGTATGTCTGTGGACAGTGATGTTCCGATAGGTGACAAATAGGGAAGAAAGTTGGGCCTTAGAGGAAGATACTCAGTATCTCTTGGAGTCTAGATGTTGTAATAATAAGAGTGTCTTTATGGGATGACTTGTATAAGGGGCTGCAGATAAGGAGGTCATCTACATACTGTATGAGCTGAGAGGAGGAGGGGTGAAAGGAGAGCAAATCATGGGCAAGGGCCTGACTGAAATAGTGGGGGGCTGTTTCAGAAACCTTGTAGCAAGACAGTCTAGGTCAGCTGTTGGGACTGATGGGTGTCAGAGTCTGTCCAGGTGAAGGCAAAGAGGGGCTGTGAGAAGGGGGGCAGTGGGATAATGGCCAAAACAGGACATCTTTTAGGTCTAAGACAGAGTAATGAGTGGTAGACAGAGGGACAGAGGACAAAAATGTGTAGGGGTTTGACATCATGGGGTGTATGGGAAGGATAATCTGGTTGATAGTGTGGAGATCTTGTACCAATCTGTAAGTGTGGATCTGAAGGGGAGTTGGTAGGGATTAAGAAACTGTGTCACGATAGGTGAGAAATAATGGGCTGTAGTCCCCGTAAAGCTGGGTCAGGGATGGGATACTATCATTGGGCAGGGTAGGGGTGGTTTGGCTAGACAAAGATAGTAAGCAATAGTTGGGATGAAGTTAGTGATGGAGAGCAGGTATCCCAGACTCTAGGTTTGAGGTAAGGGGAGATGATGGGAGCCACAGAGGGAGGCAGGGGAGGGAAGACCAGGGCAGCTATAAGTGCTGGTTATGGACCAGGGATGGTTAGAGTGGCTGATGCTTGGCTAAGATGTCTCACCCTAAAAGGGGAACGGGACAGGTGGAGATGACTAAGAACAAGTGTGAGAAAAAGTGTTGGCCTAATTGACACCAAATTGAGGGCATTTTTAAAGGTCTGGAGACTTTACTGCCAATGCCCACAACAGTAGTTGGTGCCAGAAAGACTTGTCCTTGGAAAGAAGGAAAGGTGGAATGAGTGGTTCCTGTATCAATTAAGAAAGGGAAAGGAAAAATGATGAGAAATGGAAATAAAGTCTTTGTAAATAGGGAAGGGTGGAGGGGGTGAAGGGAGGGCTAGGAATGGGGGAAAAATAAGAGCCAAGATGTATTATGTAAAGGTACAAGTTCCCAATGAGAAATGCAACTGTGATGTGTACCTAAAATGTACCAATAAAAGAATTTAATTAAAAAAATTTTAAAAAATTAAGAAAGGGATGGCTGGGAAGGGCAAGGTCCTGAGTTCGATCCCTGGAATCTGAAAAAAAAAAAAAAGAGTTATCAAGAGTTTGGCATCTGAAATGGTCTAGGGGTCATCCAAGGCCTCTGAGTGGTGTCAGTCTTTGGAGGCCAGGCCAAGAAGGTCTGGGAAGGAGCCAGTTGGGTGTCTCTGGGGTCATGATGCAGAAGTGGCAGGGGCAGCTGTCAGCAGGGGGTACTTCCAGTGAGGACCCCCCAAAGGAAGGACATGACATGGAGGGAATCCTGGGATGCAGGCATTCCCTAGCTCAGTGACCATTCTAATGGCATTTGAAGCATGGCCCTGGAGGGGCAACTTTGATATACTTGTGGTCAACTTGGTGGTTGACTTCTTACAGTTAGCTTCTTACAGTGGAGGGTAGCATCTGCAGCTCAGAAGTGTGCTGCTTTTGAGTTCTTTTATCTCTGTTATTAAAAATCTTTTTTTTTTGGTATCCAGGATCGAACTCAGAACCTTGTGCTTGCAAGGCAGGCACCGGAACCACTGAGCTAAATCCCCAGCCTCTGTTATTAAAAATATTAAAGGCCAGGTTGATTAGCTCCTGCTGCAAAGTTTGAGGCCCAGTCTCCAGTTTTTGAGTTGTTTTTTTTTTTAAATGTCTGGGGATCCTGTCTAATAGTTTTAGTTTGGATCTCTTCAGGGAACAGCCCTAGGACCCCCTGGAAAGTCAACCTGAAGGCACCTGTGGTCGTTCCCACAGGACTGGGCCAGGGAATGTAACTATTTTTGTTCATGTAGGAAGACAGTGGAGCTAAGGATGACAGTTAAATCAGCTAGGTGAGGATATATGACTGGGTCAGGTATCTGGGGTGTGACTGGATGTACATGTTGGACTTGGGGGTCCCTTTGGGGTGGGGCTCTGTCTATTAGAAGAGAGAGACCCTCTGGGGTGGGGCCCTCACCAGGGCATGGAGCCCAGTTGGTCAAGCACCAGGGCTCTGAGAGGCACAAAGGTCCCAGGGCATGCAGGGGTTTTAGAGCTGTGCTGGGGTCCAGGGACACATGGGGTTGTTAGGGAAGTACTAAGATTCAAGGGTGTATGGGATCTTGGGTTATGCTGGTCACTGGGGGTATGCAAGGGTTCCAGGAGTGTGCAGCACTCCAGGGGCATGCAGTAGGTTAAGTGTGGTGGAGGTTGCAGCAGCACAGGGGTCGGGTCTGAGGTGTCCAGTTGACCCTGAGCCTGGTTCAGAGGGGTGGTGAGCCAGTTCTGTCTGGGCTCCACCATGGTGTTTCATGGCTGGGAGGAAAGGAGAGAGGAGGGTGGGAGAGTGGTGTGGGCTAGGGCTGCTGGGATAGGGGAGGGGATGACCTGGTGTAGGGTTAGAGTCAGGGGGTGGCATTGGATGGCAGAGGCTCAGCAGGGGGCTGCCTGGGAGAACAGGGTCAGAAGGAGGCACAGGGTGGGGGGTCTGGGAGTGGTAGGAGGCTCAGGGTGCAAGTTGCAGCCACTTGGTTGGGTGGCCAAGAGCACATAGCCCAGCTTGGTGACTCAAAGGCTGGGGAATAGGGCAAGACAGAGGAGGGGGTGGGGAGCCAGGGTGGGTAGGTGGCATGGGGTGGGGCAGCTGGGCTTCTTGGCCCAGTAATCGATTGCTTCAAGGTGGAAGGAGTTGGGAGTGTGAGGGCAATGTCTGAAGTCTCCCAATGGAGGACCCCTATGCCCAGCACCCAGGTTGAGGGCACCACCTGTGAGGTGGGGCCCATATTAATCAGGAAGGAGAGGAAGAGGAAGAGCAGCTGCAGTGGCAGGGCAGCTGTGGGTGGAACAGCTCGGGTAGCTTGAGTTCCGTGGCCTGGTCGTGCATTTGGAGGTGGCCCTTGGGGGTTAGGGTAGGCATGCACTAGCATGTTTACAGAACCAAGGAAGTTGCAGCAGCAGTGGGGGCAGTGGGGAGGGTGGGATGGCATGCTGTGCAGACCCACGTTCTCCTTGCCCAGGCTGGTTGCCAGATGGCAGGCTATACACATGGGTGCTGTAGTCAGCCTCCTGGTGTAGGCTATGGTTACCCTGCACACACAATAGTCAGCTTGGCAGGACCTTGGCCTCTATAGAGGTGCTGTGTACAGTGGCCCTGGTTGTTGCCTGTAATGCCATGTCACAGGCACAAGAGTGCTTAGTGGGCTTGGGGTTGGGCAGGGCTGGGCATTCTGGGTATGGGCACCCAGAGCTGAAGCTGCATGGCCTGGGGACCCTGGTCCAGGCCCAGCATATGGTTGGGTGGTTGGCACTCACCAGCCTACAGCTAGGCACCTGGAGGCATGCCTCAAGGTGGGAGGGAGGGACCCGAGTAAGAGGAGTGGAAGGAAAGTCTTATCTAGTCTGAAGCAGTCAGTAGGACTGTCTAGGATAAGGTCTGAGGCTCTGTCTGAGGAGCACTTTGAGGAACTGATGGTCTCATCAGGACAAAAGGACTTAAAAGCCTTCCAGGGAGGGTCAGCCTATCCTGGGTTTTTGTCACCAAATGGAGAGAGAGAGAGAGAGAGAGAGAGAGAGAGAGAGAGAGAGAACGTGCCTGGACAGGCATTGTGTGAGCAGTGAGGCTTGTTTATTCAATGCTTGGGTGATGGCAAACAGGCTGAATCCAAAGAGGAGTCAGTGTAGAGCAGGCAGAGAACAAAGAATTTAAAAGGAAGGGGAGGAGTTATTGCCTTGAGGAATTTGAGGGGCACATAGAGTAAGGTCACTCTTCTCAGGATGGCTGGTGTCTTATCTTTGTTCTTCTTTGAGATTTCCTGTACTTCCCCCACCAAGGCTTGATGGCCTGGCAGTGCTTGGCACTGTGTGCCTGCCTATGTGGTTGCCATGGAGATAGCACATGCTCCAGCCAGCATGGTTGACTTACCCACTGGGTGTGACAATATCCAGATACTCTTTGACATTTCTCCTTTAAAAAGTGGAATCTAAAGCCTAAACTGCATAGTGAGGCCCTGTCTCAAAAAACCAAAAATAAATAAATAAATAAATAAATAAATAAATAAATAAATAAAATAAAGAAGTAGAGCCTAATTTCCCTCTCCCTTACTGTGGGCTGTACCTAGTAACTTGCCTCTAATAAACAGAATGTTGGAGAATGTCAGAGACACCTGGTGGTTGATCATAATGAACACTGAGGATTACACCTTGCTCCCGTCTTGGATCACATGCTTTGGAGGAAGCTAGCTTTCATACTGTGAAGATACTCAAAGCCCTGTAGAGAGGTCCATATGGTGAGAAACTGAGGCCTCCTGCCAACAGACAACCAGGAAACGAGGCCTCCTGCCTACAGCCATGTAAATAAGCCATCTTGGGAGCAGATCTTACAGTGCTAGTTAAGTCATTAAAGGACTACAATGACCAAACATCTTGACTGCAACTGCATGAGAAATTTACTCAGAATCACTTACATAAGTGCTCCCAAATTCTTGACCTACAGAAACTGACAGTTCATAAATGCTTGTTATTTTAAATCATTATGTTTTGGGCTAATTTGTTATGCAACAAAAGATATCTAATATATTGAGTTATGCAGATCTTCTAAACATTGGCATATTTTATTATTTAATATTTTAAAAATCACAGCCCACAAAGCTCATTAGAAAAAAGCTTAAGTATGGGAAAGCTGCTGAGTACAGGGAGATATATTTTTTAAAATTCTAATTTATTCTTGAAAGAACAGATGTTCTCATTGGCATTAAAGAAGTTCAGTTGTTTCCCTTTAAGGGTTGAGCTTACTTTGTTCATTTTCTAGAAAATGTCTACCAAATATCCATATCGAAGTAATTGTACTGTTTGGTGTTCATATAAAAGAGTTGTTTTCTAGAAAAGCGTCTAGTTCAGCTAGCAACTCAAAACAACCACAAAATTGCTTTTCCTTAAGATATAGAACTTTGGTATGTGGTGCATTTGCTTTGTGACTACTTTCCACATATTCACACAGAATATTAAACATCATGTACTCAGGGCTCAAAATAGAGTAAAATAAATATTGTTTAGAGCTTCATTAAGGATGTGAAGTGAAGCTGGCTTCCCTATCCCTCACCCCTACAAGTACACCAGTGAAAAATACGGTAACTGCAAGCATAGTTTAGTGCCACTGTCCTGATTTGTCTGTGCCAACAGTTTCAGCTCTGCCCACAGTTTAAAATGTCAATGTCAATAGAATAAAATACAAATAACTTGGTATTATGGCGAAAACAGTTTTGACCTTGTAGGTCCCCTAAAAGGGTCTCAGGAACCTGCAGAGGTCCACAAAAGGAGGAATGGAGCAACATGGGGAAAGCACCATGTTCCTTTGGGAAGTCTCACAGAACACATTACCAGTGATTTTAACTTCCTAGGGAAGGTTAGGGGAGTGTGCAATTTATCTAAAATGTGTAGAACAAAATTAAATTACTATGGGTTGTATCTGCCATAAAGAAACATAGTTCTAGAAAAAGTGGTCTTTATCTTCCTGCTTTGTGATACATATATATTTCTTCCTTTTCAGATATAGTGATCAGTGAAAAGAAGTTTCATTCCCTCGCACTCCTTCACCCCTGGATTTCAACTCTCCCTTTTGCCCCAGTAACTTTCAGGTCCCCTCATGTCCTGAAACTTCTCCTTTGGACTTTCCGTTCTTCTCTTTTCCTCCAAAAGCTCCAGTCTTGCAACAACTATTTTTGTTTTGGTCAGGTTCTCTGGGTGCTTTCAGAGGACAAAGGTGAAAACAGGCCCTAAGGCCCAGATGGGCTGGAGTCTGAGGGATGAGATTGGGAGTAGAGAAGGTTTTAGGAAGGAGGCTTCCGAACTCCAGAATCCCAGGATATGAGCTGGATCAGCTGGGGCCACAGGAAAATTATCTTCTTGGGAACAGAGGCAGCAGGCCAGGATCCACAGATCTTCTCCCTTCTAGCCACTCTTCATGCCTGACCCCAAGGCTCGCATCCTCACCTGCTGCAGTCAGCACTTGGAGTAGCAAAAGAGCTGTGGAATCCACGTGTGGGACTCTGTGGTTTATGCTGGGGGAAAGGTCATCTTTCAAGAAAGCAGGCAATGCAAGGCTGGAAATAAGGGAACCAGGAACCATCCAGCCACCGGCCTTTACCCACTACAGACGCCCCGGGGTGAGTGGAGAGAATGTACCCAACGCTAATAAAGACGCAGCTGGCAGAAGCGCTAAACTGAGACAGGTCTCGGCGCCCACGCGGCAGAGAATCGCGACTCAGCACCTGGAAGATCCGAAGGGTTACGTCAGAACCCTTTCTGACAGTCTGTTTCTTTAACTCACTTACGACCCCTGGAGGTCGTTCCACACCCGCAGAAACCAAGCCCGCTGATTCGCTCCACCTCCCGCTTTCCCAAAACACTGCAGTTCCGGGTCGGAGTTCTCGCAAAGCTTTCTGGGAAATGGAGTTTTAGTCAAGAGGATTCTGGGAGTCGTAGTTCCAACTGTTCCCTGTGCGCACTCGCGTTTCGGTGTTCCTGTCGTTTCTATTGCTTGGCGGTGCGGGAATGAGAAGTGAGCCTCTGAGCGTGGTCTGCTCCGGTTTTGCAACAGCTCGTTGCCTATTACGGAAGCACGTGATAATCTCTGTGGTAGGGACATAGGGACAGCGCATAAATCCAGAGGATTAGGCGTTGGAGTCAAATCTTTGGGGTGTAGGATAGGGCCAGACTGAGGGGATGACGGGTCCACAACCGGGAGATCCCGGGTGAGCAGGGCTCAGGTCTCAATGAGCAGGGCTACGACCTTGAAAGACCCTGAAAGAGTTACGACCTTGAAGGAGTCCAGAAAGAGTCACACGGAGATATGTGGTACCCGACAGTTGAAAGCCATGGTTCATTTCAGGGGAGGCGCTCTGTGACCCCAATTTCACCACCGCTGTAGCTGCTGTTCGGAGGGGCCGCGGAATGGTGGCATTGGGGACCGAGCAAGTACACTAGTCCCGGGAAAAGTAATGAGAGCCCACGTGGATTGTAGCAGTGTGGATCGAGTGGATGATGAGGGGTCAGAAAGAGGGAGAAGTTGAGAATTCTCAGATTTCTGGTGTGGGCAGTAGAATGTTTGCAGATATTCTTACCTAGTGAAATTCTTTATTCATAATTATTTCAACTCCACGTGGGTGAGCATACGTGTCCAAATCCATTCACAGAATATTCAGAGGCAGACACTAATCCACAGGCCATTCATGCACATACCTACACACTCACAGTTGTACCTGTACTTGTGCTATGGTTTGAATGTGTCTACCCAAGTTCATGTACTGGAAACTTTGTCCCTAATGCAAAAGTGTTGGGAAGAGGCACTTAATAAAAGATTAGGTCAAGAGGGCTCTAGCCTCATGAATGGATTAATAGGGTTACTCAGGAATGGATTAATTATCTCCGTAGTGCATTTGTAATTAAAGTTAGTTTGGCCCCTTCTTGCTGTCTTGAGTGATGAATTCTGCCATGCTATGGTACAATGAGAACCTCATCACCAGATGTGGCCTTTCAATCTGACTTTTTGCCCACAGAACCATGAACAAATAAATTTCTTTATAAATCACCCGTCTCTAGTATTGATATTGTAGCAGAAACAGACTAAGACACCCTGTGAACACTCTCATGTATAAATATAAACAGCCACATAGCTATGACCATGTCTACTTCTTGCCACAAAGGCCCTGATAAATGTATCCATCTCAGGTTAAAGATTCTCTGCCATCTTGGCCTAAGTGTGGCACCCACATGGAATGACCCAGGTTGATTTCTTTGGATGCCTTTCTGGAAACTTCACACCCAGCTGTCTTTTGTCCTTCCTCTCAGGCATTTGGTAGTCCCCTTCTTGCTACATTGGACTGATGAGAAGAGGAAAGAAATGAGGCTTGAATTCAGGCCAGGGCTTTGCTTATCTGATATGTTTGCCTAGGCTCTTCCCAGAGCAGTAGTTCTGAACATAGTTTGTGTGTCCTAGATTTTTCTGAGGATCCAATGACAGCTGTGACTCCTCTTCCTGTATTAACACTATCTTTGCATCCATACTATTATGATAGCAAAACTGACACTCATCTGTGGAGTCCTGGTTAGGAACTTCACTTGAAGTGATCAGAATGTCCATCTCCCCATTGCCCTCTGTCTTAGTTTATTCAGGCAGCTATACCAAAATGCTTTAGACTAGGTAATTTAGAAACAACAAACTTGCTGCTCACATCCCAGAGGCTGAAAAGTCTAAGATGAAAGGTTGCAGCAGATTGTGTGGTGAGGGCCACAGCTCTTTAGCTGTGTCTTTACATGGCAGAAGGGGCAGCCTCTTTTTATAAGGTCATTAACCCCATAATCTGCCCTCATGACTTAATTCTCAAAGGCCCATTTCTTAATACTCTTATATCTTGGGTATTAGGTTCCAACATATGAATTTTGGGGGGACACCAACATTCAGACCATAGCACCCTCGTTGCAGCCTTCAAGAGGGAAGAAAATAAGGGTTCCAATCCCCAGAGGAGTTAAGGGCTTATTCTCCCACACATTTGTTACCCTTAGCTATGGAGCCAGGCATCAGTCACTGTGGGTCTTCTGCTGAGAAGCCAGTCATTCAGCTGATTAATTGGAGAGTCGGCCACACAGTCAATTTAAACTTGTCAGCTGTTTAGTTATTTAGCATCAGTAGGTCAGTTAGAAATCCAGTAGGGCATTCAAACGGTTTGTGGCTTAGAAACTTAATCAGCAAACCAGCCAAGATACTGAGAATTAAATTTCCAAACAGATAATGGTCCATCAGGACCCAAGAGTCAAAAAGTCAATTTAATGGTCAGTCAATCAGAACCAGTTGTTGAAAATTCGAAATAGCTGCTTCATCAGTGGGACAAAAAGGCTCACTGATGAGGGGTGAGACTATCTGGACACAGAGTATGTCTCTTCCTGCTGAGCCTGAAGATCATGTACACCAATGCTCCTGGGTCACAGAGGGGCTTCAGTGTGCTGCAAAGAAGCAGGGCCTGGTGTGATGAGCAAGGGTAGGTGGAGCTGCCACTAGAGGGCGGAGTGGTGGCCCTTCACATCCACACCCGGGAGAACCCGGGCCTTTTAAGCCTTGGAAGGACTTCCCAGCCTCAGGAGAGCTAACCCAGATATGCTTGGCCCTAAGCTAGGAGGAAGCCAGCCAGCTGCCACCAGGGAAGGACATACCCTTCTGGACACTGCTGCCAGGGACACAGGAGTCAAAGCCCTAGGCCCTGTGTTGGGTGGAGGAGAATAGGGAGAACTGGAATGCCTGCTGTCTGCCCAGGAGCACGGAGGGGGCAGTTACCTGGAGTGGAGCCCCAGAGGGCAAGATCTCCCTTGGGTGGAGGCACAGATCATATCTGGGCTGCTTCTCCTTCAGCTTCTCTGGACCAAGGAAGAGCTTAAAGCCTCCAGGCTCCCATTCCTTTGCCAAACTCTAAATAAATCAGGAAGGATGGAGGCTAGATATAGGTAATGAAGGAAATGTTGGGAAAGGATGAGCTTCCATGGGAACTACCTGAGATGTTTGTAAGGTGGCAAACATGGTAGAGCACAAAAGCAGAACTCAGGAAACTTGAATTCTTTTCAATGCCAATGGAAAGTGCATGTGCCCAAGCAGTTGCACCTCCTAGTTATATCCAGAGCATGGCACTATGCATGTAGGTGAGCTTTCTGGCTGGGCAGGAACACATTCTGGTTCTGGTGACTGTAGCAGTGAAGAGTCATTGGAGACCAACAGTGGCTCCAGCCATGCCAGGGTGCCCTTGTGGCTGCAGCTTCATCTACATTTTGACCCCAGAGTTACTATCCCAGTTTGCAGGTGAGGAATCCAAGATTTGGAACCTAGATGTCTGGTCTGAAGTCCCATAGCTGGGATGTGATAGAGAACCGGGTCTGAACCTGGTCTGTGTAGTTCTCAAACTCTCTCCCTTTCTGGGAATCACACTCCAGACCACCACCGGCAGGGGAAGAGTGCAGTGCTGAGGGGCTGCTAGGTTGTGAGGAAGATTTGCTGGTTGCTCTGGATGTCACTGTTCTGTTGGGGGTTCTGTATATCTGACATCCTATGGTGACACTAAGATCCGTTTGTTCTCTCACAGACATGCAGGAAATGTGTCAGTCACTCCCATCCACACTCAACTCCTCCATCTTTGTACTAACTGCACATAATAAAGCTGGAAAGGTAACCATGAAGGGCCTCATGGGTCATTTTAGGGACGGGTTATGAACAAGGAGTGGTATGATTTATTTTATGATGCCATGAATTTATGGGCATGTCCTGTACAATCTGTAGCTGCCAGAGACAAACCTAGTATGGATTACTAAGCTGCCACACATACCACATAGGACCCATGAGAAATGCTAACTACAGTGGCATAGTGATTATGAGTTAGGGCTCAGGAATGGGGTTGCTTTGACTCCCATTTATGCCACTTCCCATCTGTAAGGACTCGGCAGATAACCTCCTTTTGGGTTCTTTTCCCACCTTAAACACGAGGATAATAATAGTAATAATTTCTAAATCTCAGCATCACTGTGAAGATGGAACAGGGTTATGCATATAAAGCTCAGCACAGTGAGTGGCACATTACAGCTCAACCACTACAAGTTTAATCCCACATGTCACACATTAGTGCTGTCTCTTTCCAGTTCTTGTCTTTCGCCAGCCATTCCTGTGGTGACCAGGCCCATTCAGGCTTTCATCTGACAGCAACTCGCTTCTCTTGCTTCTCTGATGCACTGTGCATGGATAAATGTTTCCCTCTTCCTTCCCCCAACTGAATACTTCCAAGACATATTTCATAAGCTTTTCGGAAAAATCAGCCACCCCTGAGGTGGTGAACTTAATGTGCATCCTTATGTCGGCTCTCCCTCCTGCTCTTTTTCATCCCCTGTCCTCTACTCCTGCACCCTCGGATCACACTAACAAACTACCCACACTTAAGCTTTGTTCCCGAGACTGCTTTTAGGAGCACCCAGGCTGACAATCTACTATAAGACGATCCTATGTTCTTGAAAATATTGCATTAGAAAAAATGGGAAAAGAAACAAAAGGAGCTAGGAATATGAATACCCATAAGGAGATGCAGGAAAAGATCGTCCCCGTGAGTAGATCCACTCTGGCTCCAGTGTCAGTCTTCTCTGATTCACTTGTGGGGCAGGAGTAAGGGAGGAGGAATAGGGGAGAGGAAGTGGTATGCTTCCTTTTGTGGTCCAGGATAATCCATGTGTCAGTCCTGGGTCTGCTGCTTCCTACTATGAGATCCTGGCTACACTTGTACTTTTGAGTCTTTTTCAGTTTTTTTACTTGTAAGATGGGGGTAATAAATGTCTGTATTGTAAATAACTCATACTGTGTAGTACACAGACTATGTCATTTGAAGGATTTGTAGGGTCAGTCCATGGTATATGTTCAATAAATGGTAAGTCATGATATAACAGCCCTCTGTAATTTGCTGTGAACCTTCCAGAATAAAATTTCTCCTCTTTCATATATGCACACAATTATCTCTTAGTATCCACAAGGGGTTGGCTCTAGGCCTCCCTTACTCCATTGTAATACCAAAATCTGTAGCTTCTCTAGTGTCTTATAATAAACAGCATAATATATGTATATAATGTATGGGCATCCTCCTTATCATATCTAATACAATGTAAATATATATAAACAGTTGCTATGCTGCATCGTTTAGGGAATAGACATGAAAAAATATCTACATGTTCAGGGAAGACATAATTTTTTCCCCAGTATTTTGATATGCAGTGATGGAACCTGAGGTGGGGGGAATCTGTGGCTGTAGAAAGCTGACTGTATTTAGCTTCCAAAACAAAATGGTAAGCCTTTCAAAGACAGTGACCAAAGGAGGAATTTTTGGTCAGTAGATATATTATCCCTTTCCTATAAATGTCTCCAGGCAAGCAGAGACCTTGGTTCCCAGGATTTACCTGCCCTGCACTGTGATCTGTTCCCAGGAAGCCACCTCTGAGGCCAGGTTGCCTTTAGGACGCTTACTGGGGGGTGCTCTGCAGCCAGCACCGTGAAGGGAGCAAGCTGAGGCTGAGGCTTGGCTGTGACGCAGTGGCCCTGGCCCACCCATGAGCTCTGACTCTGGGAGAGCCTGCAAGGCTATCCTCAAGCTTTTCAATCCTTGTTGTGACTGGTCAGTGTATGTGGCTGCCCTGGAAAGGAGGCTTGTCCTTGGGCCCATGACTCTTCACCACTGCAGTCCCTGGAAAGGGCTAGCAGCCGAGCAATGGCAGCAGTTGGGGAAAGAGGTTGTGAAGGGGGAGTTGGGTGATACAGCACCCACCACACTGTCAGGTCTGTGAGGGATTCTGGTAGAGGTGTTCACTGGTAGTCCCTACCCAGCACCCACATTTCCTCTCTTCCTTAGTGAGTGGAGCCTAGTTTTGTTTTGTTTGGAATGACAGTGTGCCTAATAAAATACTCCTCTAGACCCCTTTACAATGGAGGTGGGCCAAGGGACCAATCCCCTTCTGGTCCATCAGATGTCACAAGGAATCTGGATTCCTGATGGCATTGTGGAGCCAGTGGAGAAAACAAAGTCTTTATTTGCTTAAGCCACTGCAATCAGGTTTCTGTTGCACAGAACCAAATATAGACTTAAATGGTAGAGAGGTGTTATCATATATCCTGCTTAAGAACTTGGTTCTTCCAGTTAAGTGGATACAGCTTGAGTATCAGCTTTGCTGCATACCAGCCAGCTGTGCCACACCTCAGACAAGTCATTCTGTCATGGTTCTTCTTTCTCTAAAGAAAGTCTAACATTCACCTCAGCATGTAACACTAGATTCACCACTTGTTCCATGTTGCCTGGGGCTTTCTCACTTGTTAGCACTGACAATCTTGCATCCTGTAGAAACTTCTCAGTGCCAGGCAAATTGAGACAGTTGGTTGACCTATTAAAACATCCCCTGGGCCGGGGATTTAGCTCAGTAGTTTCGCCGCCTGCTGTGCAAGTGCAAGGACCGGAGTTTGATACCCCGTACAAAAAAAAAAAAAAAAAAAAAAATTGAACTAAAACATCCCCAAATTGCCCTACTTCCTCTACAGATGCAAGACTGGGTGGGCCAAGGACTAGAACTTTATTTGATGCTGCCCTCTAGTGGTTGAGCAAAATATAGCATCACTGCAAACGAAAGTTTTCCATTGCTGTATACAGTTTTCTTAACAAAAACAGCAAGCCACAGACAATTAGAGGCAGAATTGGGGTATTCCTAACTGTTCAGACTTAAATTAATAATTTCTGTAACTGTACTATGTTTTATTGTTCACTGATACTAGTACCAAATATTCACTGATACTGGTACCAAATATGGTACCCAGTAAAGAATAAATGGAATAAAGTAAATGGAATAGTTCTTTCCCACAGTATCTCATGGCAAGTGCTTTTTAAAATTTACGGTATCATGTAAAGTTGGTTAGATTATGGGTTATGACTCTTGCTTTAGAGAAGTCCCATCAATCCTGAGCCTGTTTCTGTGTTTGTATTGGAGGAACAGGCCTTTCCTTGGTGTTGTGAGGATTTGTGCAGCCCTTGTAGGAGAGAACTCTCAGTTGGCACCTTTGCCACCAACACAGTTATGTGGAAGCCAGGCCTGAGGCCATGTCTCTGCCAAGGGTGCTGCAGCTCTGAGGTGAACTGTGCGAGCCCCTCAGTGACTCCTTTTCCTTACCAAGGCCTGTCTCAGCCAGCAGTAGGAGATCAGAGGTCAGGAGGCTCTGACCAGGCATTCTGATGAACTTGAGGTTTCCCTTAAGCATCTCTTATTACTCATCTGAGCTGGCTTCTGGGCAGGGGCAGATGCAGGGGTATGACCTCAACACTCAGTTCAGGGGCCTTGGGCAATGGGAGTGAACAGGTATCCAGGCCCCACTGTCTTCTGCTTTCTACTTGTGGTTGTGTTATATGCAGTAGGGCACACTGACCTCAGCCAGGGCTGCTGGATCTATGCAGAAGGTTTTGGGAAGAGTGAGACAGACAGAAGCAGGCAGCCCTGTCTCTCCCGTGAGTTTTAGGAAAAGGAACCACCTAGATCTTCCAGAAAGTCTAATTCTTCTGTACCTACAAAGACTCTCAAACTGGCTTAAGAGTAACTTATGAGGCTATTGTTAATAGTCTATACTTAAATTCTTCAATTCTGTTAAGTTAGAGAATGAATACTTGTATTAATAAATACCTGCAGCTACAATGAAAAAGGGTTAACTGTTCAGTGGGACTAGAAAGTCAACTTGTTTTCTGGCCTCTGCTTTGTTCTATGTAAAGCCTTGTAGTCTTATTTTAGTATGTTGGCTTTAAGTTTCATGCATTTTTAATGAGATTTAAAAATATGTTTAATCTACATTATGAAATATTATTCAGTGGCTATAAAAGGAGCTCTGTCTATCTAAAAATGGAACTATCTTCAAGACATACTGTTAAGGGAAGCAAGTTAATGAGAAAAACTAAGACATACTGTTAAAAGAACCATGTTAATAAAATATATTTTTAAAGAAGTCACAGAACTTTATAAAATCATCTTGCTCCTATTTAAAATTATATATATTTTTATACCTTTATGGAAAATGCCCAGAAGAATATCTGCTAGTTGACAGTTTACTACCAGAGGTGGGATGTATTTAGTGTTCATCCTGTTTCCTCCTAAAATCCTCGAAATCTTTGAAGTGACAATGTCTTGCTTGTATGCTTTGTTGACGTGACTGGTGGCAGGCATCCCCTACATAGCTTCGGGATGGGGGCTGGTCAGTGGAGCGAGCAAGGCATGATAAATAAGACAGTGGGGGCTTTCAGCCCTACCCCGATCTCTGTGGAAAGGAGAAGGGTTGGAGGTTAAATTGATCACCAATTGTTTAATCAATCATGCTTGTGGAATGAAATCTCCATACATCTCCAAAAGCACAGAGTTCAGAGAGCTGAGCACGTGAAGGTTTCTGAAGGTGATGTACCCACAGGGCACGGACGCTCCTCACCCTTCCCCACACCTCACCGGATACACCTCTTCATCTGAATCCTTTGTAATGTCCTTTATAATAAGCCAGCAGCTGTGTTTCCCTGAGTGCTGTGAGCCCCTTGAGTGTACTAATTGAACCTACAGAAGGGGTGGTAGCAACCCTAATTTATAGTGGTTCAGGCAGAAGCACAGGGAAAACAACCTGAGGTTTGTAACTGGGATCTGAAGTGCGTGTGTGTGTGTACCTGTGTGTGTGTGCGTGTGCGTGCGTGTGTGGGGGGGCAGTCCTGGGGACTGAGCCCTCACCCTGTGGGGTCTGACACTATCTCCAGGCAGGTAGTTTCAGGACAGTATTAACTTAGATGACACCAGCTTGCTTGATATGCATATGTGGGAAAAATCCCTACATACCTGGTTTTAGTAGCACGTTGTAAGAGAAACTGAGTCTGACTTTTGCTTTTTCCTCTCCAAAAGAACTTCATGTTCGAAGTTGTTTTTTGGTATTATTTTCCAGCTGTCTAATCATAAAAACAAGAAAGCTGAATAGATACACGTACACACCCTGATCTGTCATGCATTAAGCCATTAAACCACTGCCCCAGAAACTGAGGGCTCTCCACTAACCTCAGCTCAGTGCCCAGTGTTTGCTATGGAATAAAGTGGCTCAGAATTTAATGTTGAGGATATATTTTAATGTTGTGCACACCTGACACCTTAGGAAGCAAAAACTTTATAGTTTTTGGTGGTAGCCAAAATATTTACTTTTACCAACAGACATTATGAATTTATTTATTTAAAAAGTCTTCAGGTTTGCTTTTATTTTTAAATTTTCAAGCTGTGCTTAGCCATTCCAATTCAGATATATTGTGAGTGGGAGCAGAAGACCCAAACAGGCTTTAAATACTTGAGAGAGAATGTTGTTTTCAGCAGTAAACAAAGCAGTTAAAATAAATTTTTAAAATGCTGTTCCTCTCTGGAAAAGAACAGGAATGACTTGTGGGTGCACACCATTCCTTGTACAGGATAAGTATTCTTCAAAAATTTATTTCTAGAAACGGACACGTTCCAACACAACGCTGGACAAAAAAATGAAGAGAAGGGATGGGGATGCCACTACCACTGGAGAATCTCACTTGTACTTTTTACCTTTCTTTGAAGAGAACTAGCACCATTCATTCAGAAATCAGACTTAATTGCTCCTAATATATAAAATACCTTAGAAATATTATTTAACTATCCAGTAACAAAGTTCTTCTAAAAATTGATTTAAAAATCAATTGGAATTTGCTATTTGAAACAGATGAAAATGGGTTTAAAAATTGATCCAATTTGATGGCTTGTCAAAAAGGAATGAGCCATCATTAATCTTTTTGGATAAAAGTACCTGAATTCAGCTTCTAGCCTCCTTCCGACCACCAAACAGGTACAGGAAATTGAACATTACTATAGGAATAAAAGCACATCTAAAACTCATCTTAGAAAATATCTTCCTAGACTATAAAAATACTAAATGGAATACAAAAATTTCAGCTTATACAGCAAACAGACTACAGCAGACAAATATTTGAAACTTACTTAAAACTATCTTGTACCACGATCACTGTGAACATCAAGTATTATTCTAATCATATTTCTATGATTCATTCTCATTGAATGTTTATTCCCCATAAAGTTTTGTTGTAGTGTCAGATGTAGACCATTTCTGTGTTGCTAGCATAAGTTACTGGAGGAGCCAATGAATAATTCTTGGTATCTAACTGGCTCTCAAAGTGCTGGAGGTGCAAGTGTAGTAGAGCCTGTTTTTTAAATGAGGGGTCAACAAACTGCAGCCTGTGAGCTTTGTACACCCATGAACACAGCCACACTTACTCCTTTGTGTATGGTTTGTGGTTGCTTTCATGTTACTAGAGTAGAGCTGAGTAGCTGCGACAGACTATGTGCAACCTCTCGGTCTGTACCATCTGAAATATTTACTTTGTGACCCTTTACAGAAAAAAATTACTCTCTGTTTTAGATAAATCACTGCAGGAAATTTTTCACTGAACAAGGACAAGGTAGAATGTTTAAGATTAAGAAAATTTTGGCTGAGATTTTGCTGGTTCCATGACAGGCCAAAAGAATATGAACTTAGGTTGGGAACTTTGGGTACTGAATAATATTCTGGCATTGTAAGCCAAGTTTGGCTGTGATAAAGTACCTTCTTTTCTCTATAAACTGGTCATTTTGTATCAAGTAACTCATGTACCAGATTACAGCTATGTGCTTACTATTCAGCCCAAACCACCTACATGGCTCCCAAACACAACGTTTAGCCTTTAAAAATCAAAACTTTTATACCCTTAGCAACACATAGGACTAGAAGTGGACTCTTCCTTGCCTTCTGTATTGGTATAGGCTCTATAGTGCTGCAGCATGTACCTTTTAGATTTCTCCCCTGTGGCATGCATCATAATAACTAGCACTAGTGCCATCCAGGGCCACAAACATGTCCCTTTTGACAAAGCGGACTAGGTTCTCAAGAGGACACATGGGCTTGGAAGAACGCCTGTGGTGGTCCTGGCAGAAAGATGTGTGGAATGTGACATCAACTCCATTGTAAAGAACCCGGACCGAATGTTCACTGGGCTTTTCTCTGTCTTGCCAGAGCTCAAATATCAGCCTGGCTGCAAACCTTGGGAACCTGGCTTCTGAAAGGCCCAAAGCACTGAGAACTGGTGACAGAGTGACATCATGTGCAGAGTAGAGGGCAAAGATCTCATCTTTCCTGCCCTCAGCAGAACGCTGCATCCGGTTGATAGTTTGATTCAGGATAGGGTGGGCACCCAGCAGTGAGTACCCGAGGTACAGTTTCTTCTCGCGCCTCTCTTTCTCATCCTCTATCTGATGCATCTTGATCACCTTGAAGTGCCCCATGTCAATGCACCCACTTCCGGTGCAGGGGAAGCTGATGTTGTGACAGAAGTAGCAGAGCAAGGAGTCTATGGGGTTGGCAGCCCGCAGCTGCTTGGTAGGGATGTCCACGATCTTGGCCATCTCCTCATAGGTCCTCTCCAGTGGGCTGTTCTTCAGCCGCAGGAGGTACTGACGACGCTGCTCCTTCTCCAGATACTGGTTTCTCAGTGGGCAGTAACAGTTTCCAGAGCAGAAAAGGGCACTTGGCTGGTGCCTGAAATAAATCTTCTTCCAGTCAAAATCTGGGAGAAAGCCATAGAGCAAGGCCAGCCCACTCTGTAGGGTGCGGCTCTTCCCAGTGGTCTCTAGGTAAAGCTGGTCTGTGAACCAGTCATTTGGCAGGAGCTTGTGTTTCTTTATATAGATGTCCCTCAGCAGCTGGCCATTCTGCAAATGCTGTACAACTCCTGAAACACAGGGTGATACAAAGCTCTCCTGACTACCAGCTTGGCACAAGGGACAGCAGGAGGAAGCTGAGTCAGTGCCCAACTCTGGAATGTTTCAGACCAGTGTAAGACAACATAATGAAGGGCTGGGGATTTAGCTCAGTGGTTCCACTGCTTGCCTCGCAAGCACAAGGTCCTGAGTTCAATCCCCAGTACCAAAAAAAAAAAAAAAGACAATATAATGAAGTTCATTTCCCCACCATGTGGAAGTTGCAAGAATAGGCTCATCTCAACTTCTTAGGGTGTCTGTACAGGGGTGAGCCTACTGGGGAATGGCTTTTGTGGGGAGCCTAAGGACCATCTGCCTCCCTCCCCCTCCTGTGCAACTTGCCCTTTCTCTGGGGAAAGCATCGTGACTTGTGGGCCACAGAGGGTAGGAAACACCCAGCTGGGTATCTAGGCTGTGACAGGCATAGGCCTGAGGTGAACATTCCTCACTGTGCAAGGACACAATGGTTCCCACTGTGCAGGGGTGGCTCTGTGACATCCATCAGGTGGAGCTGACTCTCAGTTACCTGCTTGAGCTTAGTCCTCTCGTTGCTGGCATGTTCCTTGTTTGACCTCATTTCCCCTATACTGCCCACTGAGGGCTCTCTGTAGCCTCCTGAGGGAGAGATTCTGCCTAGTCCCAAAAGGGGCTTCTTAGGTTCATCAACAAGCTTCCAGATCCCCAGATAGCATATATTTCAAAAAAGCAAATTGCACAAGAGTATGCTTATTATGCTCTTTTCAAATAAAAAAAGAGGAGAAAACAAGAATATGTATTTGCAGTTGCCCACATTTTTCATGACATTTTGGAAGGAGGCAGAAGAAACTAATGTCAATGGTTTCCTAGAGATGATGGGGGCACGGAAATGAGGGTGGGTCGAATGTGGGTGGAGGCAAGAATTTTAAGCCTAACTTTTACTATCATTTTGTTTTTACACTACCATGGTATAATATTAAACTGACTTTAAAGAAAAGAAAAACGCTTATTTTCAAGTAGGAGAAGGAAATGGAAGACAACAGCAAGCTTATGCTTCACCCTGAAGGACATGGGGGAGGCAATCTCAGTAATGAGCATGAATTCACTGACAGTGTGAACCACACACAGGCCCAATGTCCACTAATGCAATTTATTCAGATGGCCAAATAGCGTGGGCAATTCCACACCAAGATGAGACACATTAGGCTGAGAATCGTGAGACAGAAGGAAAGAATTGGCCCAGAGATTTGCTTAACCACAGCCATATCTCAGCCACAGAGGATGTCTGGGACCCACTGTGAATGAAGAGCCTATGAGCAGAATTCCTTCAGGGATCTGGCTAGGACCAGCCTTAGCATCTGTGAAATGACCTACAAAAGGTGGCAAATCATAAGTGACAAAAATGAAGAACCTGGGTCTGATCCCAATTCACCTCTGGGCCTATTTTATATTATGCAAAATACATTAAGGTAGAACGCTTATTGTATGCCAGGCATTTTTCATTTAATTTCCACAAAAACCCAAAGAGGAAAGTGTATTACCATTAGTAGCCCTTTTCCTTATATTACAGGTGAAGAAACTAAGGCCTTGAGTCCTCACAGTTAAGAAGTGGCAGAGCCAAAACCCAAGGCCTGACTGGCCCCAATTTTGTGTTTTCAGTCCCTGCTCAGTGTTTCCCCCTACATTTTCATGCAGAAACACAAAGTTCTAGCCAGTTAGGTCTTTTTACCCTCTCCAAACACACTCCACATTCTCATAACCCGGTTCATGCTATTCTCCCTTCCCACAGGCAGCACCTGGTTCCATTCGACTTCTTTGCAGAGCCTTCCTGCATCCTCTCCCAGGTCAAATTAGCAGTTCCTTCCTGATCTCATGTGCTTCTTGTATGGCAGAGTTAGCAGTGTTCACTTAGAGTCTATCACAGGCCAGCACTGTGCAAGGCACTCTATACCCGCTATCCACTTTCATCCACCTCCAGCCCTGCCGGAAGAGGTGACAGGTCTGTCAGGCCCCAGGCTGTGCTAATTCTCTTAAGCCCCACAGCTTCTAGCAGTACCGCTGTCTTCACCATAGCACAGTGCAGGTCAGGTCTTACTCATCTGGCTGCCTCCTGTGCTCAGCAACTGCTGGGACCTCCTGAGCCAAGGAGGCACTGTGGGGTTATAAATGATCACTGTAACAGCTATGCATTTTTAATGACATTTAAAATGGAAGATAAAAGTGACCATTAGAAAGATCACAGGAATGGGAACAAACAGTACTGCAAAAAAATAAAAAAATAAAAAAATAAATAAAGATTTCTAGAATAATACTAACCTAGAAAATGAAGATGATGATAGATCATTAGCGAAGAAAAGTCCAAATGAATGATTTACCTCTAATTGTGTGAACTCTTCCCAACCTCTTCTTGGGAACAGCCCCTAGATCCAGAGGTGGGGTCCCTCTACCCTGTTTGCTACACCTCATCCTGACTCCTCACCACAGCTGATGAACCTCAGAGGACCTCAGTGGAGTCCCTCAAGAATCTGGGCCTGCTAGTTCCTCTCTAGCTGAAGCTAGGACTGCCACTGTGTCAGCAGACACAGTAAAAAGCCACAGCAAGAGGGAGCAGTAAGACAGCCTTCGTGCTCCTATGTCCAGTCTCCGGAGGCCTGGTCACATTCTTGCCTTTGGAATCTGAGTCATCCTAAATCTTTTTAATAAATTTCTGTTCTCACTTGAGTTTGTGTAATTTACAATCACAGGCTCTAACCAGCAGTTCTCAGCAAGTGTGGTTGTGCACTTAGGAAGGGCTGGGGAGTTGAATTACCACAGTAATACAGGGAGAGGTGTTCCTGGCACAGAGTGGGTGGTGGACCGGGTCTACACAGTCTCCAAGTAGGACAAGTGCGCTCTGTCCCACATGACTTTTGAATGTGCCACAAGACATTCCCACGGTGAAAAGCAGTCTGAATAGTCTAGAACCTCATGCTGTTCTTTTGTGTCTATAAACATAAAATTATTTTTTCATAATTTTAATATCCACTGAATTTCTAGAAATGAATTTAAGTTAAGGGGCATCTGCACTTTGTTTTGAGCAGAAATTGTCAGAGAAGCAAAAACTGACATGTAGTATTAGAGTCACTAATAGGACATTCCTTAGTCATCCGCATTTGTGGCTGTCACTGTCAGGTGCAGACATTTGTTTTTTTTTTGGTACCAGAGATCGAACTCAGGTCCTTGCGCTTGCACAGCAAACAGTGAAACCACTTAACTAAATCCTCGGCCCTGGGTGCAGACATTTGATTACTTCACTATATTTTTTAGTTTAGCTATTCCTAAGCATTGATGCTGAGACACACAGAATTATATAATAAATGTTTTCTTTTGCTTGTTACAGGTTATTTGATATAACTTTTCTAAAAAAAATTAAGAATATAAAAAGGTTATATTATATTGAAATTTCACTTCAGGGTAGCAGAGAGAATAAAATATTTGTGAATGCTTGTGAATAAAAGGTGTGCCAGATCAGGTAGGATGAAAACCCCTGTTCTAAACCAACACAGAGCTCATGAAAGCTAGTCCTCCAGAGCCTGCTGCTGGTCACCCACCATTATTCCCTCAATAATTATGGTTTTGGAAGCCTGGCAGAACCCAGTAGGACCAGCTATAGGACAGAGACCCCCCTTTGATCTAAACTGAGGCCCTATAATACTGATGGAAAAAGAAAACAGCATGGCAACTGGTCCTCCTGGTTCTCTCACAAAGGCTGGGGACCCAGCAAAGGTCCTCTGAAGTTCTAGTCTGAAGAGCTAGGAACCTGGAACATTGTGGGGAACCACCAGTCCCCTCTCTTCCCAGTAAAGGTGACCCCACAGTTAACTTGGTGCACAGTGGTGCAACTAGGCTGCAGAGGGGAAGCTGGGATTCTGGGAGGACCTAACTCGGCCACACAGGTTCCAGGCACAGCAGGAAATGGCCACACGTTTGTCTCCCTGAGATCTTGTACATTAAGTCCTAGAATGTGAGATTAGTTAAGTAAATTACGGTCCATCCTTAGTGGAATAATAAGCAGCCATTGCAATGATTCTATGAATGAACATTAATAGACAGGGAAAGATGATTTCTAGATAAGTCGGTTACAAAAGTGTGTTTGGTAAGACACTCATGTATGTGTATGCACCTAAGTACAGGAAGAAAGATTACTACTGGGGGTCTATTTTGGGGGGGTGCTTTCTTTTGATGCATTGTCTTTTGTAATTTCTCTTCGCAAACATGTATTGCTTTTGTAGTAAGAAAGGTCATTTTAATTTGAAGAAAGCAGATGTTTAACTGGGTACCCTGGTGCCTCTGAGCTCCTTGCACTGCCACCCCGTTCTCCCCTTTGACCTCCATGGCCCTCCCCCAGAGTACTGGCTTCAGTGCTTGCAAACAGAAGGGCTGGCAGAGGGTCAGGATGGTGGCAGTCACACCTACCTGTTTGGGTGAGCTCTCCCATCTCACACAGAGGGTGATTGGGGTGAAGAGGCAGGGAGTTTAAGGGGCTTTCAAAAGAGGCTCCAGATCCTTTTGACATGTGACTAATGAAAGCTTCCAGTTTGGGGTGATAGGGTTTTCTAGAGAGAAAACACAGAGAATTAGTAGTCAGATGCCCAAACAGTCAAAGCACAGTCTTTGTCATCCACAGAAATAGGTCCTGCTCAATTCCTTTCAAATTCCAATTTCCTTGTGATTTGACTATGCATAAAACGCCCTCTCCGTGCGAGTGCCTCACCTGTGTTGAGCATGGCACTGTGGGGCTCAGCTCTGCCCTCTACCAGACTGTCCACACTCTGCCACCACCAATGCCCCCCACTGGCATGTCCTTGGCAGGGAGTCATCAGGATTTCTCCACCTTGAATGCACACCTGCCACCTGTCCTCCACCCTTTCTCCTTCATGGTCACAGCCATGACCTGGGTTCTGGCCTCTGGCAGCTCTCCTCTGGATGGCCCCAGGCTCCTCACTGGCCTTTCTGCCATTCATTCGTGGTCTGTTCACTTTGTCTTCTCCACAGCAAGAGGAGTGGCCTACACAGGCAGCCCTGATGCAATGCTGCCCTTCCACACTGCCAGCGCTGGAAAGAGCTGACATGGCCTGTCCCTCTGTTCTGGCCCAGCCTTGTTGAGGGTCCTCCCTCAGGGGCTCTCTCTGCTCCAGTGTGGTCCTGGCCACATTGAGCCAGCACCTCCTTTTCCCTAGTGCACAACACACCTTATTTTCACCTGCTTCTACCCTCCCCCCTTTCTGCAGTAGTGGCCATTGAACTTAGGGCCTCCAAACTGAGCTGCATCCCCAGCCCTTTGCACTGTTTCTTAAGTTTAGAAAGGTCTTACCTAGTTGTCCAGACTGGGGTTGAATTTGGGATCCTCCTGCCCCAGCTAATTAACTAAGACTGCAGCTATTTACAGTTTACAGTGCACATCTATTTATAGCTAAAAACCAGTTTATTTATGAGATCAGAGATTATGTATATTTCTGCTACAGGTATACATGTAAGTCAAGATATAATTTATCTTTCTAGCCACTAGGATATAATTTCCCTGGATAATGAAATGACCTGTCAATGTACATTTCTTTTCTTTGAATAATGAAATGGCCCGTGAATGTGTACACATTTTCCAGCTATACAGAAATGGATAGACAGTAGTTCACAACTACACTGAATACAAATCAGCATATGAAAAAAGAGTAAAGATAAATTCTTCTAATGCAAACCCCTGCTGTCCTAAAGCCCAATTAACTTAGCCAGTGCTTTACAAATTGCTGCCAAAATGAGTTTATTATCTTTCAAAAACATAAAGCTGGAAAAATCCATCTTTTAAAAAATGTGCTTTAAAATTAGACAATACAAATTCCAACATGCATTAGAGTCTAACCAATAACCCTGGATGGCTGCAGGGAATTATGTCTTTCCATAAAAATAGAGTGTTTCATTTCGCCTGAGGCTAACACACATAAATGTTTGCAAACTAGGAAATAAAATGCCCAGACTGACAACAAGGCTGCCAATATGAATCCACATGAGTGAAGACCATCCATCAGCAAGGCTCAAATGTCCTGTTCTAGGCCACTGTTTCAGGCTGGTGATTTCTGAGGATCTGAGAGCTTTGTTGATAACTTTAGAAATGGAACTTCACTACTGAATGTGTTTGCTGAGGCCTAGGTTTTCAGTTGTCTCCTAAATGATGTTTTGATGTCTAACTGTATTCATTAGTTTTTTTGTTTGTTTATTTGTTTATGGCATGGAAAGAGGAAGATTCGTGGAGGAAAACCTTCCATTACAGAAAAGATAACAAATAGATGTAACCCAAGTCCCTGGACCTGTCCTGGACCTGACTGCCCAGGCCCTGCCTGCCTAGGTCTGGCTCTATCCCTGGAGCCCAGAGGGTACTCGGCACAAGGTGGAAGCTCAGGAAATACTTGGGGGTGAACTCAGCTGTGCAGGATCTTATCCTTAGATGCTGCACGACAGCACCACTCGCTCCACAGTCTGTAATGACAAATGTTATGAGTTCCCACAGTATTTGCCAAAGTATGCAGATCCTGATGGAAGTATTAAAAACCAATGCTGTTGTAGGCAAGACTACTAGTTGTACACTAAAATCTTTTCTCCTCTTCTTGGGAACTTGGTTATATCCCATATCTGAGGTCATGGAGGTGAGGCAGAGTCACATGACTAAGTATTTGCCAGTTCAACGGAAGGATGTGTGCCCTTTCTGGGTTTAGACTACTTCACATCCTCTTTCTTCTCTCTGGCCACTATTCTGTCATGGCAACAACCCAGGCCATCAAGTCGACATCCTGGAGGATGGTGGAAGCAACAACCTGGATCCCAGCATGACCAGGTGGAGCCGCTACCTGACAGGAACATCATCTCCAGTCTTCATGAAAAGAAATCAACAGTTTTTCTTTTTCTTTTTTGTCATATTGGTGATTGAACCTAGGGCCTTCACACTAAACTACATTCTCAGCCCTCTATTTTTTTATTTCGAGACAGTGTCTTGCTAAATCACTAAGTTCCCTAGGCTGGGCTTCAACTCAGGATTCTCTTGCTTCAGAGTCCAAGAGTGCTGGTAAAGCAGAACTCAGTGAAAAATAAGTTTTCCCAGCCTTGAGCACTTCCCCCTCAGACCCTCTCCTTCCTTGTGGCTGCCATCTTCTGGCCAGTACAGATAAGATTAAAAACCCTGTTCCTATAAACAAGATCCTGAGACATCCTGTTCTCACAGGATTCTGTTTTCTTTTAAGGCTAAGATATAAAGCTGTCACTGTATAAGTAACTGCCTTTATCCCACTCTATAACTTCATTTGCCTACCCACCAGTTTTGCACCAGCCCCCTTCAACCAACTATATAAAATCTGGAGCTTTCCTTTGTTCAGGACTCTGCCTTTGGATGAGAGTCTGTTGGGCTGGTGTGCACCTAATATCCCAGAATGAAATCCTCCTGTTTCACCAGTGGTTTTTCCTGTCTCTTAAATTCTGCAACACTGGGATTACAGGTATGTACTACTGAGAGAGGAGACCACCCCTCCGTATGGAATTAGTTAATTGTGATGAGTTAACTGTGTCGTTAGGCAACTATGGGTTAACTAGGTAACTATGCTCTTCATAGAATATACCTGAGTAGCCATGATAACTTCTGTAATCTGTCACCAAAGGAGTGTAACAGAGTCAGAAAGTCTTGCCAGAATTCTGCTCTTCCTCTCTATTGCTCTGCTTTGTGTAAATCCTGCTTGCTACATTCCCAGGGAAATGCCAACGGAATTAAGCTTCATAGATGTAAACAGAGTATATAAGGAAGTGCAAACTTCTATTTGGGGCACTCGAGAATGACAAGAGTCACTTCCAGAGTCACCAGCATCACTAAAAGCCACTTTTTGCTCCTATCTTCGTGTTAAAGAGTTATCTGTACTGGGGTCTGCACTGTTTCCTGCTTTACTATCTTACCCAGCTAGAAAGCAACTTCTTTGTTATTTAAGGCAATGTGTTCTTCAGTCACACTGTTACTACAGCCTGGACTTACTAATACAGAAATGATTATATCTGCAAGGATGGATTTTTGTTCAGGCAAAACTCACATAACTGTGACTTCATTGGAAATTTGCTTTTTAAATATGAACTGAAAACTCAAGTGTTACTATTTAAAGCCTTCTACTTTGTTATGGTTTGTGTCTAGATGTTCTCCCAAAGCCTCATGCAGCCTTAGATGGGGCTTTTTCAGAGGTGGCTGAATCTAGAGTGTGTGATTAATTCATGGTGCAATGCTGCACCTGAGGGCACTAGGATTAAGGGTGTGAGTGCTACCCACCCTAAGTAGGCTGGATATGTTAAAAGGGGCAGAAAGATGCTGTTAAGGGCCCTTGTTGCTTTGCTACTTTCATTCTGCCATGAACCATTGCCCTCTGCCATGTGCTACCCCACCTTGGAGCCAGCCAATTATGGACTGAATCCTCTACAAACTGTGAGCTAAATAAACCTTTCCTCCCTTAACTTTGGGTGTTGAGTATTTTGTCTCAGCAATGGGAAAAGTAACTAAGACAAACACCTTCTCTTCAGAGTTCTTACTTACATTTTTACATGCATTGTTCATATCTATTTATGCCAAAAAGCTCCACACAGAAACCTGAGACCAACCTGCACCTGACCCATGTCTGAGGTCTACACAGAAAATGAGGCTCGCTGAGAAAGGTGTAAGACCAGAATCACTTAGCAGTAAACAAAATTCAGCACAGATTTCTTGGCTGGAAGCTGGAATGGAATCGCAGCAGATTTTAAAAATTTAAGCCAATTAAAGAATCTGTTCTTTCCAATTTCAATAAAATGAAATTCTAAACAGATACGTCCAATGCCCTTTTCTCAGTTCTTAGCCGTCTGGACCTCTTGCTCCATGTATCGGGCCTTCCTCAGCTCTCTTAGCCTCACTCTCCTGCCTGTAACTTGAGTGTTACCCCCGGGTCCTCTTCTCCCTGTGCCGACCGACCACAGGGTGGTGTTTTCCAGGCCTCTGCTTTGGGCTCCTGCCTTTCGCACAGGTTCTGACTGAGATTTCATTCAAGCCCCTGCTTTCAACTGCCATCAGCTTGCTGAAGACCCTCAAACCTCCACCTCCCAGAAAGACAGTGCTCCTGAGCTCCAAAAATGCACAGCCTACTGCCAATCAGAAACTAGAATATGCAAAGATGGCTCACAAACAGCACAGCAGCCTGCAGTCACAGCTTCCCGCCTTTCTTCTGTGTTGTCTATTTCAGGGAAGAGCAGCACAACCAGCACAAGTGCCACCTGGACCTTCTCTAAGGCCCAACCCTTCCATCTCTACTGCCACTTTGAGTTCCAGCCTCCATCATTTATTCATTCAACAAATATTTGTCACACCTTGCCCATGTGTCAGGCACTGTCCTAGACACTTAGGATGTAACAGCTATGAACAAAAACAAAATATCTTGCCCTCAGGGAAGGAGCTTTCTTTCTTTCTTAGGGCAACAGACAATACACAATGAAAACCATAAATATGTGTTAGAAGCTAACAGCTGCTATGGCAAAAAGAAGACAGTAAGGAGTGCGTGGTAAGAGAAGAGTGCTCTGTCATTTAACTGGCGTGTTCTACACAGGCCTTATTGAGAAGGTGACATTTGAGTCGGGGTGGGGAAGAAGTATGGGAACTGGCTATACAGCTATTTGTGAGGAATGCCCTCTGGAGACAGGGAACAGCAGAGCACCCAAGTGCAGCAAGAAGAGCTGGGCACCAGTAAGGGCTGGGGAGTAGCAGGTGGGCCAGACAGGGAAGGCTTAGAGGCCACTTTCAGGGCGAGGGCTCCAACTCTGAGCTCTCCTGTAACAATATAAACACCACCAGCAACTTCCAAGCCATGCCCACACTGTGGCTGGCAAAGATCTTCATCATGTCATCTCACTGCCCAGCATCTTCGTGCCTGGAGCTCGCAATCCCTAGCAGGGCACTTGACGCATCAGATGGCCTAGTCTGCACTCTACACTCAGAGCCTGTGACATGAACTCCGGAGCCTCAACATGCCAAGCTGTGCCCCACCTAGCTCTGCCCAGGTCGATCTCACTACCTGAGAAGCCATTTCCCATCACACTACCCAACTTGCTCCTGCACCTCCCTTCTCCCTGCCCAGGCTGGGTCTGGCTTCCCCTCTTCTGGTCATGCTCTAAATGTGTCAAACCACTTCCTCATGTATGTCTTGCTCTTCTTACATTTCTTTCTCCAAAGCAACTGCCACTGCTACCTGTGTTGGGTAACATTCACTATAACACACCGGGTACCAGGACCTAGCCCTTCTCTGGAGAGGTGTGTGGGCTCCTTGAGGCCATGGACAGCCTCCCCCTGGTGATCCACAGAACCCCACTCTGCCCCTTACTCTTGCAGGCTGGCCAGCACTGGTCCTGTTGGTGCTCACGCATGCCTAGCTTTTCTAGCCCCAAGCCCTTTGCACTTGCTGCTCTTTCCATCTGGACATTTGTTCCCAGATCTTTACAGGGCTGGCTTTACTTCATTTACAGCCTGTTCATGTGCTGCCTCCTGGCTCATGAGTCAGACAGTACCTAGCACATGACAGGAACATAAAACTAAGATTTGCTGAATGCTGACAAGTTCAATATTTTTCATTTTTGAATACAGAAAAGTATATTTGATTCATATTTTATTAATATAAAAAGGCATTTACTAAGCACAATTATATAAATGGTTAATGACCTCAATGCTGGCTAAGCATAGTACTACAAGGCCAAAGCCAGCATCTGTCTCATAAAGCACATGGCCCTTGTGGAGAGGCAGCTTCCCCTACAAAAACCCTGAGAGGAAAGGGATGGGGCGATGTGGACACAGCTTGGTAGCAACTGACTTGTTTGGACAACAGGCTTCTGGGGGACTGAGCTCAGTGCTCCCTACCTGCTGGCCCAGACAGCCCCTCTTAGACCAGAGTAACGGGTACCCTCTGGGCCTCACTGCCCATTAGGAGGTCACTAAATTACCAACTCAGGAGGAGCTGGGAAGACAGCAGGCACTGCAGGGACCCAGAGCCCACATCCTAGGGCAGCTGTTGGCCCAGACTGGGTCCACCGCCCTGGAGTTCCTGCTCATGCTAAGTCCATATTTACAGGGATAAGTTGGCTTTTATTATGTTTAAAGATGCAGCTGATTAAATGATACAGCACAGCAGTCCCCCTTATCTGCAGAGGTTATATTCCAAGGAACCCAGAGGGTGCTGAAACTGCAGGTAGTATCAAACTGTGTGCATGCTGTATTTTCTACACATGCGCATGTATCCTACAGCTTAATTTATAAGTTAGGCATCTATGCTATGGTTCAATTTATAAGAAATCAACAACAAAACCAATAATAGAAGAGAATGGTTGTAACAACATATGGTAATACAAGTTAAGTGAATGCATTCTTTCTTCATTTCCCGAATTTTCCATTTAATAATTTTGACTGCCATTGATCACAGGTAACCTAAACTGGAGAGCAAGACCTTGGATCAGGGGGACTACTGTAACTGAACATGCACACTCTGCCCTCTTCCACAGACAATTTAAAGTAGCTCCTATAGATGCAGGAGGTAATACAATGAAAACTTGGCAAAGGAAAATGAGGACAGAGGCAGCCAGAGTGACTGGTCTCTTAAGTAAGCTCTGTACACAGTTCCTCCAGAGGCTCCTACCACTGAGGTGACCACATAAGGCCTATGGACCTGGCCTAGTGACCATGTCCATTGCAGAGAGGGAAAGAGGTCAGGCTCTGAAGGCCTCCAGACTGCCGAGGGCTACACTTATTGGGTCCTTGGTGTGGAGAAACCTGAAGGCCTTAGCCCATCATCTTATGTAGACTTCTCAAGGGTGATGTAAGGGAGGTATTACTATCTATGTTCCAAAATGGAGTAAGAGGCCCAGAGAGGGAAATGATTTGCCCCATATCAAACAGGCTGCAAAGGTTACAGGGAATTCCATGGCCATGGTTTAAATCCATCACGAAGCACACTGCAGGAACACATAGCAGGTACTCATGTCCTGTGATTCTCACAGAGGTCCTGTGTTCATTCTACAATGTTCCTGTTGCTGAGACAAAACACCTGACACCCAAAGTTAAAGGAGGAAAGGTTTATTTGGCTCACAGTTTGTAGAGGTTTCAGTCCAAATTCAGCTAGTTCCAAAGCAGAGTGGCATGGCAGAGGGGCATCACAGAAGAGAAATAGTTCATGGTAAGGCAGAAGGCAGCAGGCAGCAGCAGCAGCCACTTGCCTTCCCTCTCTCAAGGCTGTAAGCCTGTTGATTGGTGCCACAGACACCTAAGATAGGGCTTCCATTATCACATACTGTTAATCTCAATATTACACTCTTAATCCACATTCACACACCTTAAATCCAGCCATTTAAAAAAAAGCCCCATCTATGACTGCATGAGGCTTTGGGGGAACCTCTAGATATAAGTCATAACAAATGTCCAACAACTGTTCTCTGGGGCAGGCCTGGTGAAACAGGGAGCATTTGGGCCCTGGAGGAGCCCACAGTCTAGGGAGGTTGAAGACAAGTGCAAGTGCACAGGGGAAGTCCTGCACTCTGCTAGGGAACTCTGGCCAGTGACCCCCTCTCTGGGAACAGACAGAGTGGCCTCCAAAACCTTGTAGCAACAGCTGGCTAGTCTTGGGAGCAGACACCTGGTTGGAGCCAAGCCATTCCAATCCTCCTTTCTGGGAGTGTGCAGCCCAGCTAAGAAGGGAGCAGATGTTGGTTGCTGCTGAGGCAGAAGCATGTTATTGTCCACCAAATCCCTGAGGTGGCCCTGCATCCTTCTGGTTCAGAGTCCCAGTGGTCCAATTCTCCTTGGCTGTTTAAATGACCAGTTTCAGCCAGAGAGTAACAGCAGGGCTGTGCCAGTTGTTTGTGTATCATCCCTGAACAGGGGCCATGATAATCTTCTCTGTATCGTTCCAATTTTAGTATATGTTCTGTTGAAGCAAGTACTGTGCCAGTTGTTAACACACTAAAACCATACATTGCTGAATGGAGAAAAGCCACTTCCCTGAGCCGCCTTCCCTCACCCCACATGTTTAAGCACATCTTGCAGGGGCCAGAAACTGAAGGGTTAATGCCCAGCACAAGTGACCTCTACCCTTGCCTCAGCACCAAGGCTTCTTGAGAGGTGGCTCTCAGACATTCTGATTCTGACTTTGCGTGGCCTGACCCCCTTGCTGTACAGTTCCCTGCTCAGTGTGAGTCAGGCACAGTCAGCATCTGATGGAGCCACAGAGCCACTCCAGTGTGAATACACCCGGGGAGGCTTCCTGGGGAAGGGAGAACCTCATAGGGCCTTGAAAGGACTATAGGAGTTGGCCAAGCAGGGATGGAGGACAAGGCAGTACAGCAGGCAAAAAGGCACAAAGAGAAGGGACCTAGCAAGAAGTAGGGGACTGAAGTGCAGAGGATCTTAGCAGAGAGTCTGGAACTAAAGGTGAAGGTGGGGGCTTGGCCTGGAGGGAAAGCTGGGGCTTGCTCCGTCCTCTGAGGGGGCTCGACTCCACCTAGCCTGTCTTTCGACCCAGAGGCATGGGGTGCAAATCTCTGTTTGCTGAATGTAGGAGACAAGACATGAGTACTCAGGTGGCCAGCACTGTGATGCCCAGCATGAGGGAGAGTGTGGAAGAGCCTCATGATGTCTTTACATACTGGGGTTCGTGTAATCTTCCCCACACTAGCCCCCTTTTTTAAAGGGGAAGTTGCCATTTTTTAAAAAAGAGCCGGCGCTGCGGTGAAGCAATGCATAGCTGCACCAGATTGGCCCTGCCCAGGGCAGGTTGGCACCCCACAAGCATTCCATCAAAATAACGTCTCCCCACTGAGCACTGCCTTCCACCTCCTGAACTCATTTGGTAAACTCTGCTAGGGATGCTATGTGGCCCCAGATACATTTGCTTAGGCCAGGCCCATTAATTTATTGCTAACCGTGCTTCTAATTTTAGGGCATGCCATTTCCATAGATGCAATTTACATTCTCTGTTCAATTATTTTTCATCCCGAGGGCTTTCAACCAAGATCAAACTGTCTCCGTCGCTATAAAAAATTAAATGGCTAGAATACTCATGTTTGTACGTCTTTGCAATTGCTAGCACACCTCCCCCTGGGTCATGTCCCTTCCTCCTCACTCCAATCCAGCATCAGCAGCAGCCCCATTTCAGAGATGGGAGGCTGAGCGCAGAGAGACCAGGGGACTTTCCTGCTGTCCCAGTAGAACAGCTGAGCTGGGTTGGAGGACTCCTAACTCGGTGCTCACTGCACTGCATCCCAGTTTTCTCAAAGTGAAGAACAGCAAGATGAGAGAGTGGGCCTCAGACTGGCCTGAACTCAACCCTCAGTTTATCCATGGAATTGCCTGAAACAGCTGTCCCTGCCTCCGTGGGCCTCAGTCCTTTGCACAGTGGTATTCAGTGCAGCACTGGGGCTGCTCTGAAGGCCAGGTTCCTCCAAACAGGTTGTACCGACCAACCGCAGTCCCTCCTCCACCCTGTAATTCTCCAACACACAAGGACAGTAGCCGCTTGAAAATGACTTTTAGAAAAAGTGCAATTTACCTGTTAGCCACCAGAGTGCAGTCAATTTCTGGCCGCTTTGTTTTGGGAATGGCATACAGGGGGTACCTGTCTCCATGTCGAATCAACACATGCACGGAGATCAGCTTAAAATGATGTGGGGCGTGACCTGGAGGGAAGAAGCACAGTGTCTGCTCATCATTTAATAAATGTCAATCCTTTTACAAAGGGCTGGGGGAGAGACTTGGCCATACCCTGCTGGGAATCAAGAGGAGGTGGCAGCAGGGAAGGCCAACAGGCTGCACAGCTACCACCTGGGGCCCAGGCCATGGGCAGGACCACTGTGCCGGGGTGGGAGCTGTGAAAGAGCCTGAGGGGGGGACAGAGTAATGTCCATCCCAGATCTCCTGGATGGGACAGGGAGGTGCTGGGGTGTGGCCAGGGCTGAAGGCAGTGAGATACGGCCAGACTATTCATGAGGCCTCACTCACATGCTGACTAGGGGAGGATCCCAGGAATACTGGAAATAGTAACCCCAGCTTTAAATCGTTTGTGAAACATGGCAGGGCACAAAAAATATTCCACATCATTCCTGAAACATGTTCACGAAAGCTGAAGTTCCTGAGGGAATTGCATTTTCCCACACCTTCAAGGTAGCACACCAGCAGGCACCCCGTGCACACCCGCAATCTACCCTGGGTCTGCTGTGGAAGGCAGGGTAGCTTGGGGTGAGGCCCGAGAGCCTAGTCAAGGTTGTCTCTCCATCTCGCTGAGGACAGCCTGAAGATCATGACAATGGTTAAGCACTTACAGGTGACCTGGGTGCTGTTTAAAGCAGTTACTCCATCTCCCATACAGGCACGCTGGTCACCCCATTTCACAGAGGGGGATTCAAAGACTCAGGAAGTCATCCCAGGGCACAGCCTGGTGGCAACTGTAGGAGCGTAGCCAAAACCGTCCAACTCCCAACCACCGAGCTCTGCTGTTGGGAGAACTGGTCTCCAAAGGGTGCCCACGTGGGGTGGCACAGCCTGGCCTACCTTCCATGCTGCGCTCGGCCACACTAGGGATGTTGCAGTACAGAAGAGCTTCATAAATAGGGTCTGTCATGGGGGGCTCTGTCACTGGGTCGGGCAAGATCCTCTTTCGACTCTTGCTGCTTGCTCCATTCTTAGTGGTCAACACAGGGATCAGGTGGACTGCAAGGACAGCAGAGAAGGTCACGACAGTGCAGTCACCGAGGTACCAGGCCAGCTGTGGTGGCCCAAGGTGGGGCTGAACATCACTGTTATTGTTCTCTCTGCAGAATTAGGGTGGGTCTTAGTGTAGCAAGACATCAGCTTCCTCCTGTGTTCCTCAGCCCACTAAGCCCTGCCTATGGCTCAGTACTGTCTCCCACTCCTCACCAGTAAGCAGGTTTATGGTACTGGGGTCTCCCAGAAAAGCAGGAGAACATGCACCCTAACTCCTTTTTTTTTCATTTTTGCGACAGTAGGCATCAAACCCAGGGCTTCACGCATCCTAGGCAAGTGCTGTACCACTGAGTCATCTTTCAGCCCTTTTTATTTTGAGACTAGGTCTTACTAAATTTCCCAGACTGACCTTGAAGTTATGATCCTCTTCCCTCAGCCTTCTGAGTAGCTGGGGTCACAGGTGTGCTGTGCACCACCATACCTGGCTCCACACTAATTTCTTAGGCCTGATGGCCTCATTCTGACACACTTTCTGTTCTAGTAACAGTAACAAGGAGGACAATCCTTGACAACAGAGTGCCTGCTAAGTGGTACAGGTGGGTGTCTGATATACCTCAGTTCATATCCTCTAATAGGGCTCTGTGGCCCGATGGCCAAATCACAGGATCTGCTCGTTAACCCTCATGAGGCCACTGTGTAGAAGGGAGCCCAGGACCCAGCACATGCAGGTGGTGCACAGAGCCTTGACCCACACTCATGCCTTTGCCTCCAGCTGGCCTTCCCCACCCTCCTCCTGGTATCAGGTGTGGTTCTTGCGATCTGTTATGTTTGTCCATCTAGCAGCCCTGCCCCTGTGGGGATCTGGCTGACTGTCAATCACTGTGTCTCTATCCCTTGGTAGGGTGGGATGAGACCAGAGACGAAGAGGACATGATGGGCAGCTGGGTTTCTCTTCCTTGCAGGGCCCCAGTCTTCCCATCTTGGAGGACATCTTTGTAGAATCTCAGATTTTCTAAAATTCTGTGCAGTAACAGTTGTACTCTCAGCATCTACCCATTGAAGGAAATACACATAAAGAAGCGTGACCATGATCCATTTAACTTTTAAAAGGCCTATTAATCATCATCATATATGTTATATACATATATTCATATTCTGAACAGCAGTTAAAAAAAGAGACCAATCACTGTCTAAATCAGTTTAAATTCCCTAACTCTTCTACATAAATATTTAATACTTCCCTTCATAAACAGATGCCATAAGCAAAGATAAAGGATAAACAATATACTGAGAAAAAGTATCTGCAACATATAGAACAGACAAGTGATAAATATCCAAAGTCCATAAGACCCCCACAACTGAAAAATCATTAAAGGATATGAAAAGGCTAATTACAGAAAAATAAATACCAATGGTCAATAAACATGAAAAGACGCTCAATTTTATAATTAAAGAAATACAAAGTAAGACAACCAACAAGATATGATTGTTTTCCCCCATCAGACTGGAAAATTGTGTTTTAATGATAATATCCAATATTGTTAAGAGTGTGGGAAAACGGACACTTCCACACACTGGAGGCAGAGTGCAAACTGGAGCAGCCTTCTGGAAGGATTTGGCCTGCGTTTTATATGTTGTCCCTGATCTCACTAATCTAAGCCTTGGAATCTATTCTAAAATGATATTAGAGATTCCAGTTTCTGAAGCCTTCCACTGCAGACAACATCAACAGCTCTACAGAGAGCTTCTTGGTCCCTCTCCCTCTGGCTCCCAGCCTTGGGCTGAGCACTCCTGGGTCATCCAGCTCTCCAGTCACAGATGGCCACTGTGGACTCTGCCGCAGATCCTGGATTTATTTCATGGGGAGGTGTTCAAGGCAAGAGTGAATTCAGAAGGATATCGATGTCATAATCCAGAAGTCCAGAGCCGAGAAGGACTGCCAGTTTGCAGATTTCAGATACTCAGATTCCACCTTTACTTTCACCTATGTTGGCAGCCCCAAAAGAGCACTGAGGAGGTGAGCCTCTCCGGCCACTGTACCACTGCCCCAGAGCACAGAGGAGGTGAGCTGTACAGGTGCCAGCACCCACACCCTGGCTGTGCTGAGCCATTACCTGAATCCACACTGCAGAGTTGCAGGGGTCATAAAGGACATTGCTCTGAGCTTGAGAAGTTGGAGCAGAAGTGAACAACAGAAAGAGGGCCTCTCTGAGAGAATATTAAAGCCCCACTGGAAAAGTGAAGAAAATCTCTGCAATAAAGGCACACCAGACCACCTTAGTTGGGGGAGCAGCTGTGTGGACCAGAGTAATGTGGCTGCAAGCAGATCCCAGCCAGGGCTCTGCCCTGACCCCAGTAGCTGGGGCATTGGCCCAATCCAAGGGCCTGCCTGAGAAAGACCTGCACAGGCACACAAGCAACAGCCAGAGGTTCGCCCCAATACCATCGTAAGTGCGTCAGACCCTAGCCAGAAGATTGTTCACACAACAGGAACTGGGGTGCACAGCCCCCAGCCAAAGGCCCTCCCAGACAACAGCTACATAGGGGCCCTAGTCAGTGGGACACCTAGATACCATCCCAAGTGTGCACAGGCCCCAGCCAGAAGCCCACCCAGACAACAGGTCAGCTCAGGGATCTAGAAGGCCACCATTCTGAACCCAGGAATTAGTGTACTGGTGAGCAGCAGAGAAAAGGCAGCTTGGTGGCTTGCTGAGAATTGAAGACCACTGGGTGAACAAAAAGTTGCCTCAACAAAGGCACAGCAGGCTGTATCTGTTGAAATGAGAAGACACATAAGCAAGTCTCAAAACCAGACTTCCACATCACCTAAAGCAAACCCAAAGGGAAATGAGATGGAACAATCTGATACTCAACCACCTGGACTCCCTGAACTGGCAACAAAAGAGGATCTGGAAAAAATGAAATCAGA
>NW_004624730.1:17894737-17905072 GCF_000247695.1 Heterocephalus glaber | reverse complement strand
TTTTTAATTGGGTTGTCTATTAATGAGCTGTAAGAGTTCTTTATATATTCTGGTCATAGGTTATATGCATTATAAATATGGTCTGTTTAGGGACTATTTTTCATTTTCTTAACAATGTCTTTTAAAATTCTAAATTTTGATGCAGTTTCATTTATCAATTTTTTTCTTTTGTTCATGTTTTTTGTATCCTAAGAAATTCTTGCCCACTCTAAATCCATAAACATTTTCCCTTATAATTTCTTCTTAAAGTTTTATAGTTTTAGTCTTTCATATTTAGGTTCATAGATCTTTTCAAGTTATTTTTATGTATGGAAATAAATGGTTGAGGTTAATTTTTTACATATGGATACCAAGTGTTCTAGTACCATTTGTTGAAAACATTATCTTTTCCTCTGCTCTTGAGTTGAGTTTATGTTCTATAAAATGTTAAGTAATCTTTCAAAAATCAGTGCACCATATATGTTTGGTTCTATTTCTAGATTCTCTGTTTTATTCCACTGATCTACATGTCTTTCCTTACGCCAACATTGCTTTGATTACTGTAGCTTTAAAAGAAGTCTTTCTATCTTTGTGTTTTTTGTTTTGTTTTGGTACCGGGGATTGAACTCCAGTCCTTGCGCTTGTGCAGCAGGTGGCGAAACTACTGAGCTAAATCCCCGGTCCTTAGAGGAAGTCTTAAAATTAGGTAATAAATGTCCTCCAACAATGTTATTTTTTTTTCCTTTTTACTTTTCCAGGTCCTTTGTACTCTTGCGTAACTTTTAAATTTCAATATCCAATTCTTCATGTATAACAAGTATACATAAACCTGAATTTTTATATATACCTTGTGTTCGCTAATCCTGCTAAATTCAAATACAAGTTCTAGTATTATGAGAAAAGGAAAAAAATGGAAACAAAGTCTTTGTAAATAGGGAAGGGTGGAGGGAGGGAAGGGAGGGCCGGAGAATGGGGAAAAAATAAGAACCAAGATACGTCATGTAATGGTACAAGATCCCAATGATGAATGTAACTGTATTTTCTACCTAAAATATACCAATAAACTTAATGGAAAAAATTTTAAAAAATGATATCAATTTCCATCTTCAAAGATGTAGGGCCAAAGGGACTGACTGCAGTGTTATCTATAATAACAAATAAAGGAATAACCTAAATATTCATCATTAGCAGAAGAGAATGTTACATCAAAACTGTGTAACACTCCACCCCAGTAAAAAGAATGGAAAAGAATCAAAGATAAATTGAGTGAAGTGAATGAACCAAGTCACTGCATAATAAAAGAATCCTTTTTGTGAAAAGAAAAAACATTATAAATATTCAAGTATTTATTATGTAAATGGACAGAAAAATGTCATGATACTGGTGGTTTCCTCTGAGGAATGGATAGAATATATACCCATCACATGCATATGCATATATATTATAGTAGGCACAGGTTACATGTACTGCACATATATTTCCATGATGTCTAGATATATACATACATTTGTACAAATTGTGTTATTAAAACAACAATTAGAAAACTACAGAACTGGTCCTTCATCAGCTCAAAACTAGTCCTTTGGCTGTACCAGAGCTACTTTCTTCCCATAGGCAGAAGATGCTAGAAAGGCTAATACACAGCTCAGGGGTCTAGAGCTGATTTGCTGTTGGGGGTTTACTGCCAGGGACTATGGAGCAGCAGATGTCTCATGGTGGTGTCTGAATGGCTGGCACTCTGGCTGGTGGCACCCTCAGTCCTGGACTCTCAGGAATCTATATCTGGGTTGGTGGCCGTGTCTATGGTGCACCCTCTCTGCTCATGGGCTTGGGAGAGGTACAGCTGAGGAGCTCTCATCAGACAAGTGGGAGAGAGAGGGAGAGAGACAAGGGGCAGCGTGGGTTCCTGGATGTCCTTTGCTCATCTGTAAGTATGTGGGGTGAGGCCCTTTGGAGCTGCCATTCGGGAACCATAGTGGGTCCAAATGACCTATGCATGACTCAAGGAAGTACCACAGATAAAGATCTGGTAATCATCAGAAGGAGGACTTCCATCTAGAGAGATTTTATCTGCTGTTCCCTCTGGTACCTGTGCTTTGTTGGCCTTGTCCATTAGTTCATCTTGTAGAGATCACCTTGTGGTATGTGTGCCTTCCTGTCACCAGGACACATTATCAGTCCACAGGGCCCTCTGTGTGGGGCCCTCCAGCTACTGGCATTCATAGGTGGGTCTCAGGCCCAGACACAGTGGGAGTGATAGGTCCTTCCAGCTCCATCTGGCCTCTGCTCCCAAGCTTGGTTTTGAGCTACTCAGAGCCACCTCTGCTGCATGTTTCTCATCCATGCTCACTATTTGCTTGCAACTCTATCTCCATCTCACTGGCCTCCCTGAATCTGACCAACTCTACAACCTGTTCCTGGAGCCCCCTCCTCCAGGAAGCCCACTTTCAATCTCCAGGTGGTTTCCACAGCCCTCTTCTATGAGCCCATCCAGTTCTGGCTGTTGTTAGGTTCATACCATAGTATATATAAGTGGGGGTGTCCCAATTTGTCACCCCACCATCCCAAACATCCAGAAGGCCAAGAGCAGGCCTCTTGCATGTTTATATTCCTCACTGACTGGCAGGGGACAGGCCTTCCAAAAATGCTTGCTGCACTGAAGGTCTGCTCTTATCCAGAAACTGTGTTCCATGCTTTTTTTGTACTGAGGATTGAACCCAGAGCCTTCGCACTGAGCTATATTCCCAGCCTTTTTAAAATTTTTTATTTTGAGACAGCATCTTGTTAAATTGCCCAGGGATTACAGGTGTATGCCACAGTCCTGGCTTGCCCTGTGCTTTTCATGAAAGATCTCACTGATTTGTCATATGGCCGGGTGAGGGAAAATGGTTACTTAAGCATCGTGGAGGTGGGGTCAGTCAGAGACAGGCTTCCTGGAGAAGACAGCCAAGCTGAGCCCAAAAGGCTTCAGGCAGCTGACTGCACAAAAGAGAAGATGGCAGGCTGTGCAGCCTAGGCCAACACGGTGGACAGGAGACAGCAAGCTGGCTCTAGATAAACCTCTGGTCCCCAGGACACCGGGGCCAGTTGGCCCACGCACGGCTGACACACAGGCAGGAGCCTGGAGGAGTAGGTCACAGTGGGCTGGCACTGCCTCTACTCTGGAGCTATGCCACTTGCCACATTAGATCCCTTGCTTAGGTGGGCTGGCCTTGCTTCAGTGGACAAAGGGGGTTGAGAGACAGATGTGGAAGCTAGGTGGGAAGATGAGACAGTTGGGCCCAGGGACTTTGGGTCACTGCTTATCCCAGCAGGCCTTTGCCAGGTCCCCAGCTCTTCCAGTTGCCTCATGGGACAATTAGAAACTCTGCTGACCCCCAGCAGCTGAGAGGAGCTCAGATGTTACCAGGCAAGAGAAATGGACTGAGGCATTAGGTGTGAGGATGGGCAAGTTAACAGAAAGATCACAAGTTTCATTACATAGGTAGAAAGAAACCTTGTATCTAAATAAGTACCCTGGAGCCACAGTGCTACCAAAACCAATGTAAGTAACAACAGAGACATCTTTTACTGATAATTAGTGCTGTACCAGAAGCATGCCCTTTCTCTATGGTGTGATTATAAGTAGAAGGGAAGATTTCCATCAGCTACCCCATCTTCTCTATGATCTCTTTTATCCTGTCCACAGATCTATAATGCTCTTGTGTGAAGATACCAACAGGGTCTCAATTTCAAAGAAATGGTAGAGAACGTTACCTTGAAGGCATCTCCTTGGGCAAAAGAAACTAATAAATGTCTCTCCATCCCACTCACCAAATGCAGAGGGTGTTTCCATGGCATTAGTAGCAGACATCCCCAAAGCTGTGACTCAGATTCAAGCCAAACTGACCCACTCTGCTTTTTCCAGCACTGGCCCTCATCCTAGGAAGAGTACCCATAAGCCAGGCACGGACTTTAGGGAGCAGATAAGGGACTTGACTCAAGTTCTACAGCCTGGAAGGCCAGGCGTGTTAACTCCTCAGGCCTGGTATCTATGTATCTATCCATGTAGCCACCTGCCATTCATTATTCAGTAAGAAATGGGAGTGGAAAGCATTTCTACCATAAGGAGAAAATGGCTTTGTCAGTCATGGCACCCCTGCATTTCTTGGCCATGGATTTCAGGAATGGTCAGATATAATGGCAATGTCGAGAAGTCACTACGAGTAGTCAACAATAGTCTCAGGCAAATATGACCTACTCAGCAAGTCTTGGCCTAGCAGCCAGAACTATATACTTGTCTGGAGGAGATATTTCATCTAGTGATGATCTCCTTGAGTTTTTCTTTATTCTATTGATGGTCTGCATAGAATAGAGGAAAGGAAGAAAAGGGCCCAGAGTTAGGACCAGATCATAACTTAGCAGCACAGGTAAACTAGGCAAAAGTGCCTGTCTGGTACTCAGGCTTCAGGCTACCTTAGTTATTCCTACAACTTCAGTGATCCTCAGGTTCAGTAGGTATGTTATAGCCAGGTGTTTGCTACCAGCTCATTATTTGGGAGTCACTATGATTCACACAAAGATAGCCCAGTGTATCTCCTTCAGAGTGCTCAAGCCAATGCCTATGGTCACAGTTCAATTCCCCATATCAAGACCCTGGACAGAAGAAGAGGACTAAAATCTACGTGCGCTCCTGGCCTCTTTCCACTAGCACTAGCCTTAACCTGCTACATGCAAGCCCTCACAGGTACCTCAACACTGACTGGGGGCAGGGGCAGTTCAGTTAGCTCATCATTACTTCCTTTCCTCTGTGCCTCAGTCCTATCCACCATGGGGAGTGGTTCTTCCCCTCTGACTACCCCATGGCCTGGTGGAGGCCGTGGTGTTGCTCTTCCAGGATCCTATCCTTCCTATGCTAACTGATCCAGGGTAGAGACCTGACTCTAAGCAGCTGTGCTAGTAAAAGGAGAGTCGGGCCACCCCATGTGAGACACTGTTTTGTAATGGGAGTCAGGGGTTTCCAGACCCCATCTCCACCATCCCCATGTTTGTGTGACTTGGTAGTCACCTCTTCCTCTGATTACATGGAAACCTGGAAGATTAAACTTAGGTGACAGGGACTCACCAGTCTTCCAGGAAATGTGAACATAGGGCTAAAGTGTTGGTTCAACTTTGCTTCTGGGCTCAGTTGCTCCACAAGTCATACCATTGATTACACTGGCAAAGAACCTGCCAGGGCCAAGGTCTGCTCCACCATATGCTTTTTATCTTCTGAGCTCTGAGGCCTGCCTTGCTCTTGTTGGGACTTCAACCCTAGGGTAGTCACCTCCTTAGGGGACCTTAGTCCCCTCTTCCTTGGGATTCCACTGAAGTCTGTTCTTCATTGTCCCTTGCTGCCACGGTTGTCTGTGGTTCTGACCACCTGCCGAAGGCAGAGGTGGCCTGTGGCTGGAGGATATGTGGGTACCACTCCTGGCTCCGTAATCTCCTCAATGTGTGACCTTGGGGAAATTTCCCTGAGCCTTTAAGCCTGATCTCCTATCTACTTGAAGATGGTGGTGAGGATGACTTGAGAGGCCACCTCTGAGTGGAATGTGGTAAGGGGTCAGAAAATGCCACTTCCATACCAACCCCTGAATGCGGTTATTCCCCTTCCTTACAGATTCTTGAAAGGTGTTCCCTTCGTGTGGGATCAGAAAAGGATGCTGAGCCCTTGGATCCACGCCTTTCGCAGAAGAGCAAAAAACCAGACATCCTTCCCCTCCCAGCCATCCCAATTCTAGGGGCTTTTCTATCCCTTAAGCACATTGAGTTTGTGTGTGATAGCACCTTCTCATAAGCTTGAAACCCCCCACTCCTGTCACCTCATTTCTCCAATTTCCTTGACCTGATAATCTAAAAGGCTGTGGAACTCTCTTTCCTTCATTGGTCTGCCAAAGAATAATGATTTGCTTTAACAGTCAATTCCCACAATTCCCTCAGGACTCCTCAGCTCACTAAATTATCTTAAATGCCCAACCTGTCTCCACCTTGTATGGAATCTAAAAACGTATGCTGTAATTGCCAGTGAAAATCAGAACCACAACACAACATCCACTTCTGTTATCTGCCTTTGGCCATATGATTTTAAAGGCCGTGGTGGAATCATGCTCTCCAGGTAGAGTATGGAAAGTCAAGTCCACATCTGAAGACCATGAGACACTTGGTTTTACATGGACAACATTGATCACACAGTTGAATCCATGAGTCATTTTGTGATCTATCCACTTTGGGCCCTGACACATCACCAACTTTTCTTGTTTTCTCCAATTCTTAATGTTGCCTTATGGTGATCCACACTGGAGAAGAATTTAGTACTTGTGCTGAGCCTGGTCACAGGGGTTGGGGACTCAGCACATCCTACCAGGAGGGAGCTCCTCACTCAAGGCTAACTGCAAGCTCTTCTGTTCTCCATGCCTGACCCCTCCCCTCCAACATTTGTCCCTGGGACTTATGTTTATCCACCTACTGAGAGAGTATGGGGCCTCCCACTGTGGCCTGAGCTAGAGTCCAGTTGCAGCTAGACAGGTCAGAAAACCCCACATTCCTCAGGGGCCTGTTGGTAACTGGCCTGGACCCAATGGACCCATTGGTCTAGATGATCTGAGCCCCAAAGACTCCAAATCATGACAGAGCTTAGAATAGAGATGATTAGAATGGGCCTTGAATACAAACTACAAAAAAGACCCTGTCTCCATCACCTTCTTGGATCTAGGGTGCCTCTGCCCTCACATTTGAAAATCTGATAAAAGCTACTATCCTTGCCTCTGAAGAAGAATCATACATACAATTGTGTAGATTTGCTTTCTGGGAGTTCACAAGACCCTGGCAACCAGGGAAACAATACAGAAGTCCATGGGTTCAGGTTACAAACTCAGTGTGCTCAGAAATACGTTTCCAATTTCAGCACCCTTGAGATTGTTAACACATTTTTTTTTAAATAAAAAGAGATCTTTACACTTCATATAAACATGAGTTCACCCTAAAATAGTTTCAACACTATGGTATAAAAAGAAAAGGAAAATCATCCATAATCTTACCACCCAGAGAAAGCCACACTGAACATTTTAATGTCTATGTGTAGCTGAATGTCCTATAAGAGGATAACTTGTGTTTCTGCCCTGGGTTGGTGGTAATGCTGGCAGAGAGTCACTTAGGCCCAGGTTTGTTCCCCATTCTTCCAAGGAGTAAGTTTCCTGTGAGTCAGAGGTTTGTATCTAACTTGAGGCCAGAAAGTCAATATCCAGGTTGGGGGCTGCCTACTGGGTAAAGAGTAAAAAGGGTGAACTAGCCAGGTGGGTAGGGCACTTCAGGGAGGCCACCTCAGGGAAAGAGACCCTGTGGCTGAGGGTGGGGCCTGCACCACCTGGTCTGTGAGGACAACGTATAAAAGCTGTCCCATACCCTGGTGCTGGGGAAAGGCAGAGCTCTAGCTCCTCAGATGACACAGGGAAAAGAGAGGACAGGGAGAGTCAGAGAGGCTGCTGGAGCCCAAACCAGTAAATCACAGAGAGGGGTTGCTCATCATGGCTGACTCCTTGTCCTCTCCCACCCGGCGGCCCTAAGCCTGGGCCCCTAAAGGATAGAGGTGTGACCTGCCATGTGTGCTGGTGGTGAGGGGATGGGACAGGAAGATGCTCCAGAGCTGTCTCCCAGTGCCTGCCTGACCTCACCCTCTTATGTGGGATTCAGGCTCTCCCCTCACCACCTCTCCCATCAGCTTCTCCAGCCCCACTGGAACAGCTATGAAGACCAGGTTGCTCAGCTGGGACACACCTCACTTAGTCAAACACCAGTGGTGTCCTTGGCTCACCCCCCTCCACTGGCTATGCCAGTGACACATCCAGTGGGCATCTCTTCTACTTTGTCTCCCTTGGGTCTTGCTGTCTACAGGCACTGCCCTGAATCCACCAATTCCTTTAACCAATGCTTTCAGTTTTTATTGTGTCACCCTGAGGGTTTCCTCTCCTCTAAAATGAGGAATCACTACTGCTTATTCACCAACACACACACACACACACACACACACACACACAAGGACCATGTATACTTTTTTTTTGTACTGGGGATTGAACTCAGGACCTTGCGCTTGCAAGGCAGGCGGCAGCACCACTGAGCTAAATCCCCAGCCCATGTACTTTTATTTAACAGATTACAAACAATCTTCTAAGTCAAACAGACAAGAACATGCAATCCTGGTGTCCTGGCTAGAAGAGTACTTATGGTTGGACCCTTTGGTCACCTCTCCCTCCATTTCTTGTTATGAATGATACTGTAGGTGTCACCCTTAAACATACATCTTTATTCCTTTGTCTACTTATGGCAATCTCTAAGATCAGATACTAAAGAGAGACAGAGGTAAAAGGTGGTAGCGGTGGTGGTGGTGGGAGGGATGAGAAGGGAGAGGAGGGAGGAAAAGAAAAATTAAAACCCTCAGAAGTCCAGCAAAAAATGTCTTCAAGGTTCAGAGTTAACAAAAATTACTAAATTTGAACCTTTAGAGATATTGATGGGATAAAATTTGATAGAACTCCTGGCTTAGAAATATAAGATATTATTTTCAATTCCTTTGGCATGGGACGAAAAAAGCCCGGGAGGAAGCTTATTGTGGCTTAGGGTACAGTTGTACTGGTTAAGCATCTCTAATCCCAAAACTCAGAATCCAAAATGAGTGTGATGTGATGCCACAAGTAGAAAACTCCACATTGTGAAACTTTGCTTCATGAACAAATTAAAAATACTATATAAAATCACCTTCAGGTTGTATATATAAAACATAAATTAATTCCACATCTATCCCAAAGATATCTCATTGTGTGTATGCAAATATTCCAAAATCCCAAATCCCAAACATTTCTGCTCCTGAGCAGTTTGAATAAGGTATACCCAACTTATGTACAGTGCACTACAGCCCTGCACTATAAAGGCTTGCATGTCCCAACCTTTGCAGCAAAAACATACTAAGACCTTCAAGAATCCTCAGATTCACACACACCAACCACACAAGACAGAGGGCAGAGGATGACAAAGTTCCGTGGCTGGGAGGCAGGACCTGGCTTTCTGTGCAGTCAAGGAGTTTATTCTCAGCTCTCTTTATCCAAATGTGTGCCTCAGCAAAATCACCACCACCTACCCACCCTGGACTTTCAGGGGTCCCCGCAGGGTTGCAAGTGAAATGCTAATACCCACCCAGGAAGACCCTGCTGAGGCTGGAGAAGTGAGGGGCTGAACCACCAAGGCAGAGGTCCCGACACCCTGCTCCTTCCAGGGTGCCTCACTTTCCTACTTAGAAGCAGTTTTCTTTTAATTTATACACTGTTGTTCTCTCTTTCTTACTAGACATCAGATATGATGCACCACTAAAAAAGGTATGGGGACTACAGGCTACAAGAGTAATGATGGCTTTGCAGATAAGAGAAGTACCAGGGAAATGACACACACATACAGAGAGAGAGAGAGAGAGAGGGAGAGAGAGAGAGAAAGAGAGGGAGAGAGAGAGAGAGAGAGCACGTGCTGGTACACCTCAGCTGGACACCTGAGAACTTCCGGAAGGTGACCTGCCTCCTGTGGCTTCCAGACCTCCCCAGCCACTCTCTGTCTCCTTCCTGACTTCTCTCTCTGTGTCTGTCCAGAATTTCATCTTTGGCTCTCTCCTCTATCCACACCACACGGCACACATTCCGATGCTGATGGGGACTGGGCAGGATGGTGGGGTAAAGAGAGAGCAGGCAGAGAACCTGGAAGGAAGCTCCCCTGCCACCATCCCAGGATTCTAGGACAGAGAAGCTGAGCTGGTCCCAGCACCCAGAAGCAAGCTCCCCCCGCCACCATCCCAAGCTCCTAGGGCAGAGAAGCTAAGCCGATTCCAGCACCTGGAGGGAATTTCCTCCACCGCCATCCCAGGCTCCTAGGGCAGAGAAGCTGAGCCAGTCCCAGCACCCACAAGGAAGCTCCCCCGCTGCCATCCCAAGCTCTTAGGGCAGAGAAGGTGAGCCATGCAGATGCCAGAAGTACATCCTCCCCTCCCCCATGGAAATGAGAAGACACATAAACAAGCCTCAAAAACACACTTCTGGATCACCTACAGCAACTCCAAAGGGAAACGAGATGGAACAATCTGATACCCAAACACCTGGAATGTCTGAACTGGCAACAAAAGAGGATCTGGGAAAAATGAAATCAGAAATGATTTCTCAGATAACAGCAAAGATTTTGCTCATGGTGCAAGACATGAATAATAAAACTTGAGAGGATACAGATAAAAAAAATAGAGGATCTGAGGAACATGATGGAATCCCAACATAGGAAACAAATGGAATCCATAAAACAGATGCAAAC
>NW_004624730.1:17868626-17891436 GCF_000247695.1 Heterocephalus glaber | reverse complement strand
AGCCCCTGCTCAGCTGTTTGACTTCCCAACTATCTCTACTGACGTTTTTCTATTTTTAATATATTAAAAAGTAACAGTACAAATGCTGAGATTAGTATTTAAAAAGGATCCAAATTTTTCAAGGAATGAATTTTATAAACAATTTTGTAATGAAATGGAAATAGCATCTTGATAGATTAAAAAGTTTTAAGATTTTAAAATTTTAAAAGCAGAAAAATGTTAACACTAAATTCTTTCCAATGTTCAAACAAAAATCAACTTGTATAATCTCTGTAATAAAATGTGTCCTTGGTACAAGTCTTGGGCACTTAGAAAATGTTAAAATTTCTGAAATTTGAGTGATAGAGGCAGCACATAAAGACTTCATGAATCTCTTTTCCCAAAACGAATACTTTCAGTAAAACATTTTACTATTTTATGAGTATGCATTGATACTTTTGTTCTTCCTGAAAAAGTGAATTTACATTAATACTGCAATTTTCCATGTAAAAATATATACATACAGATATTTCACGTACAGATACTTAACTTCTTGAGTGACCAGTCATACATTAAACATGATTTAATTGAAAATTTCTAAAATTTTAGGATGAAATGGCATAGGTAGATTTATACTTGTACAGGGTAAAGGTACAAAGAACACCGCACAGAACTTATACTTAAATTCTCTAAGTTAACCAAAATGATTTATCCTCTAACAACCAATAACTTTCTGAAACTTAAAAAAACAAATCACTCAAAAATTATATTTTCTGATTAACAAAATACAGATAGTCATCTGATTAGCTGATAGCTATCAATATGGACTTCCTATTATATACACCAAAACTGGATTCACTAAGCACAGAATTCTCGCAGTACAAAACGTTAAAATATTTGCTTTATAATACAACCATCTATGAAGTCTGATCAAAGTATATGGGAATGTTTAGATTTTTAAAATTTGTTACAGTAAAAGACACAATGCCATTTTGACATTATAGAGATGTGTCTTTTACTATAAATTTCTTTTTTCAAAATCTAAACATTGTATTTTTAAAAATCATGCCTGGTATACAATCCACCCTTCTGAAGCTGTCTAGATGATTAGGAACTGTGGCCCTTTCTTTTGGATAAAACCCTTTCCTCTTCATAAAGCCCTGAGGTGAAAGGTTATTAATGAAATAACACTGGAACCACAATTCTTCTCATTTCTGTATTAAACTGTAGCTATACGTTTAAAAAAAAATAATGTGGCAACAAGAAAAGCTTCTCTGTACAATTTTTCAAAATACTTTCAGCTCAACTTAGTCAAAAGAGCCTAAAATGGCCCTATAGAACAATGTCCTTCCAATATTTGCTAGTGTCGAGATGAGCGCCATTTTCCACCTCTACTACCGTCCCTTCTGTTATCATAGTCATGGCTCCAGCCATCATGACTCCCATCTTCATAGGGGAAATCTTCTCTCCTTCCTCTGTAACGGTGGTCAGACCCATGATCGGTGTAACGCTGTTCTCGGCTATGTCTATCTGCTAGGTAGGGATGAGAATTCTGTCTGATTTTATGCTGTGATGGTGGTGTATTCTGGTGCCATTGGGAGCATGAAGACTGGTTAAAAGTATGATTATGTGGCTGAACTGATGGTGAAAATCCTGATTGATCCACATGTGGAGAACCAAATTTCCCTCCATATGGCATCTGTCTTAAAATACTGTTCATCACTGCTTGTCTATGATAATTTTCTGGGGAAGAGAATGATCTCTGAATTATCTGTGATGATGGTGTCATGTTATCTCCAGCCCTTTCATATCTGCTGCTAGGAGATGTGGAGGTGGGGGTTGAATTTCCAGCATGATTCTGGAGGTATGATAAACTGACATCCTGTGAGGCATGACTACTTCCTGATCTAAACTGAATTTTGATGGGCCTTCCAAAAAGTTTGATTCCATTAAGTAGATTCATTGCATAAAGAACAGATATTTCATGTTTAAAATTCACAATCACCTTTGGTTTACCATCCTTATCTTTTGAAATTTTCACCTTTATTACTGGCCCAGCCTGGTGGAACAGCTTGAAAAGCAGCTCCTCGGTCACTTTAGTTTCAAGGTTGCCCACAAAGAGAGTGAGGTCTGCTTCCCCAGCTGCCACCCTCGTCTCAACGTCACCCCCTCCCCACTCAGGCTGAAGGGTCTCGGCCAACATCTGGACTGACTTTTTAAAGAAGGTTTGGAAATTTATGTGAATTGGTAAAAAAATTTGAAAATCTGCAAACACTGGGCCAAACAAAACAAGCTCACTTGCTTCCAGGAGACCTGATCCTTGTCATGAACGTCAGACCCTGGGTCCCCTCCTTAGGCAGGACACTGCACCCGCTAGGCCCTCAGATACCTCCAGGGACACTGTGCATACCCCCTCTTCATCCAGTGCTGTCCAGCTTGTCCTGCTACTGGGCCCTGTCCTGCTTTTCTTCTTGCTCTGAGCACTCTTTCCTGGACCAGAGAGCCACCAACCCTGCGTGGTAACCTCTCTGGGCACTCCCTTCAGCCTTCAGTATACTTCTTGCAGGTAGAGAGAGACATGTAAATGGGTACATGGGTGAATGAAGCATCAACTGCCTCCACTCGCCAGCTGCCCGGGTGCCATGGACAAGTCATCCTGGCCCCCATACCACCCAATTAGTTATAAAGCCCCAGTGCATAATCATGACATTTCCTGGCTTTGCTTCTTCCTTTCAGGGCTAACACCTCAATCCAAGCCACCCAGAGCCTTTTATTCCAAGAGCAAACCAGCCTCCGAGTTGCATCACCCAGCAGCACCCTCCCACCACCTCTGGGTGGAAGTCTGCAGTCTCCAAGTAGGAGACACACCCAGGAATCTTGTTCATGATGCAGATTTCTGGGGTCCACTCCCACCCATTTTCTGATTCTGCAGGGAGGGGCACAAACTGTTCTTTTTCAATGTAGGAGCAGACATTTTAAACAAGCTCCCCAGGTGGGTTTGATCCAGGTCTCAGGGCCCACAATCTGGAAAACACAAAATGGCTTCTTCCCAAGACTCAAATGGATTGTGGCTTCCCTACGGCAGAGGCTACCCCAGACCTTCAGGAAAGAAAGGGGTGAGGAGCAGGCAGACCCCAGCCTTCGGTTCATCTTCAAAACTACATAAAGGTGACTAACCTGGTTCTGCCCTCTCACAAGGTGCCACTACATGCCTACGTCATCTTCCTAGCTTCCTCCTCAGTCAATTCCCAGTCTTTTTCAAGGATGAGCCTGGATGTCACCAGGCACCCCAGACTGGTCTGGGTTATCTTCTATCCTCCCAAAACACCCTGCTATAAATGACCTCCAACTCATTTGATTTAACAAATAGGAGTCATGATTACTATGTGCCAGGCATTTGGTAGACATTAGCTCACTAAATACTTACAACTTTACGAGGGAGAAATAGTTACCAGCCCCATTTTACAGAGCAAGAAACTAAGGTATGGGGTGGGGGGATAACAGGTAGTAAGTGTCAGGAAAGGGAGAGGATCATGGCAGGCTGTCTCCTAAAACCATGTTCTTTCCCACCCCACCACACCTCTGAACTTTCTGATGGCCTGTACTCTGTATTCCAAGAGTCGGCTCCTGACTTTCCTCCACCAGAGGGAGCACCCCCCCCCACCCCCCACAAGGTATTAAACTCCTAGCCTAGGTTCGAAAGTTAAGGAACATTTGCCAAAGAACTGAGCTTTACATGTTCACAGCACTGCATTAATAAGGAAAGATAAAATTCATAAAACTTCAGAGTTTGAAGAGACTTTAAATGAGATCGGGCCCTTGGGGCTGGGGATTTAGCTCAGTGGTTCTGCCGCCTGCCTCACAAGTGCAAGGTCCTGAGTTCGATCCCCGGTCACACCCCCCCCCCCAAATGACAATGGGCCCAATGAGCTGCCTAACACTACTCCTCTGGAGGTTGTGGACTCCAGTGATGGAGAACGTGGCACCTCTTCTACGTCGGCATGGCACTGACTTTTAGGAAGTCTCATCTCTGTTTAACAGAAATGATTCTCTGTTTATCTGGGCCATACACAACAGGTCTGAATCCTTCTGCAGAGGGCTCTTCAGTTATTCAAGATAACCCTGGTTATCCTCCCTGTCCTACCTGGGAATCTGAATGTCCCATCCACCTTTGAATCTGTTCAGGCCAATTTGGACCCTGCCCAAGAAGTGATCCCCAATATAGGTCCTATGTGTTCCTTACAGCCAATGCACTTGGATTAAAAACAAACAAATGGATGATATGGTTCAAAAGCAACCAACCCTCCCACAAATGGCTGAAGTGCCGAGGGCCTGAGAGCCTTATGGAATCCCAAAGAGCCCTGGTTTCTGATGATGGTATATTATGATAGAAATCTGCCTGGTTTGCTTAAAAGACTGATTGTTGGCTATGCCTGTATGAGCCAAGGGTTTTTTCCAAAACTCTCAGTTCTCACACTAACCTTGCAAAATAACAATGACTAACTCTTACAAAAGAAACAGAGGCTTCCATGAGCCAAAAGTTTTCCCCAAAGTTTTTGTGCTTACACAAGCTTGCAAAGCAGCAATAATCAGCTGTTTCACAGAAGAAGAGACAGGGAACCCGCTGCTTGGTGGAGAAGCTGACAATCAAACCCAAGGCTATGATTCTGGAGCCTGTGCCATGCCACCATTTGGGGAATGCCAGTTTGAACTTGGAGAAATGAATCCAAAATAAGCATTAAGGAAACCCTGGGGCACAGCAGGAAAGTGGGTGATTACAGATGAGCAGAAAAATCAGAAATATAACTAATGATTCATAAGCCTTCACATATCAACAGTCTTTTCCTGTTGCAAAAAAGCCCTTCAATTTGAGAAATTATTTTTCTCAAATATATTTTAATATATTTCTCAAATGTATTTTAATGACAATAACATCCAGTGCTTGAACGTACAAAACAAATTATTTTTTTTATTAAGGACTCTTAGCATATAGTACGCCATTAGTAACATTTAAGGTGGACATATTTTGAGGAACTATAAACCGGGTCTTAATCTTTTTTGTATCCCTTCCATACTATCTCTAACCTCACAATGTCAAACACACATTAAGCACTTTATAAATATGTGTGGGTTCACTACGTACTTTCTGTACCCAGAGGAAGAAATCCTTATTTAAACAACCTGATTTCCAAATCCAAACCCAAGTCATAACTTCTTCACATTCAAAACACCAGAAGAAAACTACTAAGACAAAATAAAATATACAATATGTCAGAAACTGTGTACTTAAAGCACAAGAAAATTAAGTTATATTTGATGACCTCAAGTATATTAAATTATATGTGCTAACTTGGTATTCAACAATTAGTTAAAATAAATGATAAAGAAAAGTCCATATATTTTAGGAATGAAAACATAAGTGTTATTTAAGCATAAATCTTTGTACTACAGTGCAGTTTCTTGCACCATAATAAAAGCAATTAAGTAACGAAGCAAATGAATTCTATTTTTATAGAAACAGGAAAATTCCAAAGTTACATTTTACCTAGAAGTAGAAGAGTAGGAAGAATGTCCATTTCTTAATATCTGAACTCCAACGTATCCCAGAATAAAGTGCTCAGATCTAGCCAGGCTAATTTACCCTGAAAATTTTTTCTTTAAAAAACGTGGCTGAAAATTGACTTTCCTAAAACAGAGGTACTTTCAGAAGAGTTATATAAGTGAGACACACAGGCCCATTCAGTGACGCAGAGACCAGCTCATGCCAGAGAAATGCAGCGAACACAAGTAACACACATTCACATCTCAGAACCTGTCTGTGATTCAGGACAAGCTCGGTGTTCGCTGTAACATTAGACCTCTCCGGCCAAAGGATGGAAAAGTTTTAACAGAAAGTTATAAACAAACCACTGAAAGTCAAAGCATGCTTTTTAGAAAAGATTCATATTTTGCAGTTCATTAATCATCTGAAGTATTTTTAAACTTGTTTGTGTGTCTGTGTGTGTGTGTGTGTGTGTGTGTGTGTGTAAGAGAGATACTGGGGGTTGAACCCCAGGCATGTTTGCAACCTTTTTTTATTTTTTACTTTGAGAGAGGGTCACTAAGTTCTCCAGGCTGAGCTCTTGTGATTCTGCTGCCTCCACCTCGCAGAGTGCTGGGATGATAGGCCTGTCCCACCACACCTGGTTTAAATTTCTTATACCACCCCTTCCCTTCTTTTCCAATTCTAGAATAAATGAGTATTTTTTGTTCTCCTTACCACTAGAAATAGCCTGTCATATGTACTGGAGGTATGCCTGGGAGTATGTCACACTGAAGGTAAATCAGGCAAAATGCTCAATGCCTCCACTTTCCAAACCACTACTCCTGATGCCAAGTCTCCCCACAGTCCCCCACACACTCGCTACATTCCACTCACTGAGCCACTTGTTCTTCTTCCTGTCACTCAAACTGTGAACGCTACCAGAAACGCTACCTCCACACCCAGCTGTCCTGGGCAGTGATGGGTGCCAAAGCTTTGTCTCCAACCATCAGGGTGAGGTGGTGAAACAGCAAAACTCTCCCCATCGTTCAGACATTTTCTCAGCTTCAAATACACAGCCACCAGAGGGAGAAGGAGTAAGGGCCAGCCTGCCTTGGAAATGTTCACAAGATATCTACTGTGTGCTGGTTCCTAGGAGCCAGAGGGAAACGGGACATGGACCCTGCTCTCAAACACCAGACCATCTTGTGGAAGGAAAATGACACAAGAACGGAAAATGTTGACACTTCATGGTTAGTGAAAGAAGGAAACAGGTTCAGGGCATCCTAATGTGTATCACCGAAGCACCACGCCCTTGCAAGTCCATGGAGGAAAAAATGCAGGCCAAGGGACCAGAGGGAGGAACAGCACTCCCAATAGGGGATGGCAGGAGCTGGGCACAGAGAGAGGCTGCTCTTATAGAGAATAAGCTACAGATGACAACAGGCTGCTACGTACAGGCTACAACCAAGGAAGTACTGGGGATGATCTATGCTTGAGGATAGTCACTCGTGGGGGAGCTTGGGTGTGTACCAATTTAGGGCACGGCCTGGGCACAGGGATCTGGGTATAGGATGGGGAGGTCTGTGGGCTGGCTTCACCAGAGAGCTCTGGCCTCACCACCTGGATTTCTCATGTCCAGGCACCTGAGTTTGACACCAGTGATCAAATCTCCCCTCCCTAATCTGTCCCACCTAACTCTAGCCCTACATCTTTCTGAACACTCAATGGACACTCAACCCTCAAGGAGCCAACTATAGGCCAAACATCTTTGCTCTGTATGGGGTGATAAGAGAAGTGACACTGGGCCACTCAGTGTCTGCACCTTGGGCATCTGAATTAAGACTCTTGGAATAACTAGGCAGTTTAGGAATCTGTGCAGAAGTAAGAAAAAAAAAAAAAGTGTCACGAGAGCTTGTGAGTGCTCTTGTGAGTCCTTCACAGTCAAAAGAGCATTGCCCAGTAGTTTAAGGCTCCCGCTTGCAACCACTTACCATGATAAAATAATAAATATAAAATAATATAGACTAATAATAAAAAGACCCCATTGTTTTAAACCTCATCGTTCATTGAAAAAACAAACAGGCTTCAGGGCCTCAGTGTTTCCTACAAGCTTGGGCCCTGAATTTCCAAATGAAGCCCCCTCCCTTCTCAGGACCCGAGAAACCTCGCTGTACTCACAGAACTGAAGGCTGAGGCTGAGGAAGGCCAGCAGTGCAGCCAGGGCCAGCAGCAGCAAGAAGCGATTGCGGAAAAGCATTATTATTTGTTCTACTTTCTCTTCATGATTTCACCTCAAATCAGGAACCAGTCCTGTGAATAAAACAGAGGCAACAAACAAGTTCAGGGTGGAAAACTAAGTTTGTCAACTGCAAATAATCCAGTTAGCCCAGTCCCCTGGCAGGAGGCAGGAATCCTTAACTGTATAACAATCGCACACCCTGTGAGTCTTTGTCCCCAGATAAGCCCAAAAGAGAACGCTCCCACTGAGTCAATAAGAGGAAACCAGCTCGTGAATATGCAGTTCATCTGGAATCAACAGGGAATGAGATAAGTATTTTACATGCATGACATTTCCAAAGAAAAACATAAAGATATTTATTGAGCATTTACAATCTGCCAGACAACAGTCTTCACATGGACCCCACTATATATCACTTCCAACCTTTAAATCTTCAACTTTTTTTGGTGAATGAACCTTTGCTAAGATGACTTTGGTCTTCTTTAATTGTAATCACTAATCTGAATATTGATCATTGTAAGGTGGCCCATAGCAATCAATGCTTTCAGGGATGGCTGGAAGGTGCTAGAAGAATTGCTCCTACTCTAACCAGACCTTTCTGCTAATTAAAGGCCTCGCTCATTCTGGATGATTGAGCTTATTTCAGTTGCATCCATAGATATTCCTACAGCCTCATCCTGCTCACTCTAATTCTTTCTGATCACATTGGAATGGTGCAAAAGGACTTTAAAAATGCTGAACGCAACCCTAAATGCCGCATCTATGAAAAAAGCAAAGAGTGGAGGTACTATCCTATCAGTCTTACCTATTAGTTTTATTTCCTAGTTCTCTTTAGGGTTTCAAGTAGAACTTAAAAATCAGTCTCTTTAGAAAAGGTTCTTAAACTGCAGTAAGATAATAACAATTATTTCAGACTCGAATCTTTCCCAGGCTCTGATAGACAAAGTCAGATAGAAGCTCATCTGCTAGTGTAGTGAGGGTTGCCCAACTCTGTGAATGTACTGGAGGACACTGGATTGCAAATCTGGCATCAAATGTATCACAGAAATTTGGAGCAGGAGGCAGAGCCCTACAGCCCCTCGTTTCCCAGTCTTTCTCCATGGTTCCTGCATGGGCATTTGAAAACCATTTCTTTAATAGGGCACTGCCAGACCTTCTATCAAAACAGAATACAGTATTTGGTAAAAGATTGATGAAAATATACTTGCTTCTCACAACTGACTCTGTATGGCCAGCAACTGGGATCTCTTATAAACCAACAGATTCCAGTTTTATACCTTTAAATGAGAACTACTTCTGTCACTGCCTCTGACCCAAGGATCAGTGTGCCAGCGTCACAGACTGATCTGCATTTCCTCCTGGGGACACTCCCCACACCAGGCCCGAGAGAAGACTCATCGACCTCAGAAGATGTCTGGAATTTCTGGGAAAAATAGATTCTAACCTGGCTGATCCTGCCAGGGATTGCATGTACTTGGGACCCCCTGAAATGCTTTCTGTTTCTGAAATTTTAGCTTGTTTTAACCACACCTTGAGGGCACTGGAAAGGACACACACAGATCTTGAAGGGAGGTCAGCAGAATCTATGCTTTGTAAAGGGGTGAGTCCTGGACTTCTGAGTTGAACCTCAAGGAGGCCAAGGCCACAGTCACAGAGCATGGCTCATCTGAGCAGTTTCCCCCTGTAGTGACAGTGCACCCTTGATACTAACAAACCCCAATACAAGATAGAAAATGTCCAACCTGGTGGCTCTGGCCTCCAATCCAGCCCAGTGAGTTCCTTGCCTGATGGTTCAGCAGCAAACCAAAAGAAAACAACCTAAGTTACATCAAAGTCTCTGCCCCCTTCCCAGAACAGACTTTTCTGCTTGGCCAACATCGCAGAGGATAAACATGGATGCAACAATGGTCACTTCCAAACCCTGGCCTCAGTGTTTTCAAAACATACTGAAGTGGAATGCTAATGCATTTTCTTGACTGCCTTCCCACCCTGGGGCAGGAGGAGCCCCTCAAGCAGGAGCTGAGGGCTCCTAACTGCTTATGTCATCCATTTCCTTGGACTCCCACTCACTGAGCAGAGCTCGAGCAGCTGCCATGTGGGCCCCTGACACTCCCCAGCTTACACTCTGCAGGGTGGTGTTGCAGCTCCAGTGTGCAGGCAGAACACTGAAAATCAGGGGAAGGACCTGGGATATAGCTCAGTGGCTTTGTGCCTGGCTGGCAAGCTTGAGGCCCTGAGTTCAATTCTTGGTACAAAACAAACAAAAAAAGGAAATCAGGGGCACAAGCTTACGTGGTGGTGCCAGGATGCAAAATGAGATCTCTGGGCCTCTAGAGTTCCACACGTCCACCCAGTGATTCCACTCCCAACCTGTCAATCAGCACAGAACAAGTTCACTTCTCAGACACTCCTGCCTCCATAGCCTATGCTCCTACAAACACCACAGGCCTCAGAGTGGCTCAGCACCTCCATCGTTCCCAATAGGACCTATACCATCAACAGCCCCTTTAGACAGTGATCCTTTTAATTTGGGAGGTGAGTAGGTAGACAGAAGAGTATAGATGATGGAGAAGGTTCAGAGCAAATTTGTTTAGTGTTTCTACATTTCCAACAACAAACATGTTGGGTGTTTCTTCATGGTTTCCTCCACCACCTTTCCCGGAGGCTGAGGCCCTCTGTGAACATTCTCTATGTCCTTTCCATAAACATCTCCCAGAGTTCCTGCCTGGGAGATGGCCTCTGGGGTCTTTCCAAGTTCTCCCGTGACAAGGGTCATGCTAGAAGCAGTCCTACTGCTTCATGATGCCACGTCTTATGGGACTGTGTTGGCAGCCAGGTGCAGAGAAACCCACAGTGCTATGGGTTCAAACATATCACAGGCTCAGTGATTTAGGCCAATTACTTGGCCTCCCCGAATCTGTTTCCTCATCTGGAAGTTTGGGCTAATTACCTCAGGATGTTGTCACAACCAAACTCAAGCCAAGTATAATCCCAGTACACAAGAGGCTTTCCACAGATAATGGTCATTGCTAGCTTTCTTTTCTGTTCACTTTTTATTGTTTCCCAGGAGGAATCCTGGGTAACAGGGTTTAAGATGGAGGGTTTTTTTTGGTTTGTTTGGTTTTTTTTTTTTTTGAGATAGGGTCTCACTTTGTAGTGCAGGCAGGCCTGGAACTTACTATGTAGCCCACACTGGCCTTGAATTCATGATGATCTGCCTGAGCCTCTCAAGTGCTGGGATTACAGGTGTGCACCACCACTCAGATGGAGTTTCTTGAGAAGTTTTTTTTGGCTCCTCTGGGTATATAAGCATGCAACATTCACGTGTTCTCGTCCACATCCCTCCCTCTGCAGCTCTGGCTCACATCCTGTCTTTGGGCCTTTCACCCTAGGCCTGGGAAGTCACTGGTCCCTGATTACTACCTCTACGTGGGGTCCTGGGTTTGGATGTAGGAGGGGCAGGCCTTTCTTGTGCAGCTGGTCCATACCTGGCCCTTCAGCAACTTTCTTCTTGTAGCTCCTTAGGGGATTTCCCATCTCAGAGGCTGGCAGGTGAGGCCACCAGAACAGAACAGCTACCAGAATAGCTCCGCTGAGGCCACCAAACAGCTATGCTGATTTCCTATGGTTTTAGCTGACACTGCCTTTTCATACAGGGATTAACCGTAATGTAGTTCAGCGTTGCCCTTGGATTGGACATCAGATGGAAACAACTGCTCCTTATTGGGTTAAACTTCAGGCTTCTATAGCATGGTGGGATTTGTTGCAGTAATGGCCTCCAATTTGCTCCCACTTTTCTGCATCCATACCCTCATATTATAGTCTCTTCCCACACCAACTCTCAGTCTGCACAAGGGATTTGTTTTGCACAATGGAAGGATAGCACATGTGTTGTAAGGAGAGGCTTAAAATGTACTTAGGTATGAAGCTTGTCTTTCTTTGTTACTTTTGGAACACTGAGACCACCGCGTAAGGATGCCCAGGTTCCTTTACTGGAGGATGAAAAAACCATGTAGAGCATAGGCAAGCAGTTCCTGCCCATGCTGTCTTCAAACAGCCAGTCTACCAGTCATCAAACATGTGAGTGAGGCCACCCTAGACCATTAGGCTCCAGCTAAGCCACCAGCTAACTGCTATCAGTAGAGTCTGCCCAGACTAAAAGAATCACATGGCCGACCTAGGAAATGCAAGCAAATATAATGGTTGTTGTTTTAAACCAATAAGTTTTGGGAGCTTGATACAAAGCAAAAGCCAACTGATACAATAAAGAGAAAATGCTTTGCATCTTTACCAGGAAATTCAAAGCCAGGATCTAGACTTCCATAATCACATTTGCAGGCATTGCATGCAAATCTCTACCTTGTCACCATTCTTTAATATGCTTAGTGCTTTTTGGGAAAGAGGCTATATTTAGTCCAGATGTAAAACACTGAGGGTATGTTGGGTTAACCAGATGGCTAGGATCATACAATTGCTTTACTGCTTAGTCTTTGGACTCTTGTCATCTATGCCCATCTAAGGCTTTTTATTGACGAACAGTGGGGACATCCAATGTTTCACCTTGATACTTTCTGGGCTTTGGTACCTGTCTCCTTCTGAATTTTCCAGCACAGTCAGAGTCCCATTACTTTCACTTGTGCTGGTGACCAGCTTGGTGTGATTACAGCCCTAGGCATGTTATTCAACCCAGAGGGATACCAAACCCTGGGACAAACATGCCATCCTCTAGAGTCCATTTCACCAGAAGACATAGAAATGAAGGTCAGGCTTTTTTCTTAGTTTTTTTGTTTTTGGTACCAGGGATCGAACTCTGGACCTTGCACTTTCAAGGCAGGCAGCAGAACCACTGAGCTAAATCCTCGGCCCTGTTCTTAGTTTTAAAAAATGGCTATGTGGGCTGGGGCTGTAGCTCAGCGGCACAGTGTCTTCCTGGAAAGCATGAGATACTGAGTTTGAGCCCCAGTACCAAAAACAAAACAAAACAAAAAAAAGAAAAGAAAAAAAGGCTAAATAATGATGACAGAATCCAAAATTTGCTGGATTTGAAGAAGTTTATGTTTGCACTACAGGTAGGATCCCAAAGGGCAGGTGTGTGTGTGTGTGTGTATGTATGTGTGCGTGCTCACTTGTGCGTGTATGATTGTCCCATGCAGGAACCGGAATGCATGGTTCTGCCACTGTGGGTATTTCTCCACTGGGGACACTTCTTCAGAGGAAGGGACTGAAAGGAGCCCTAATGTAGTGGGAAGGATGAGGCTCCACAGACCCACAGATCTGTGTTCAATTCCCAGCTCTTCTGCTTGCTTTCTACGTGTTCTGCTGGCAAGTGACTGGCTTCTTATATTTGGGACTCAGGATCCTGATTTACAGAAGACTGGCAATAAGAGCATTGTCTTAGTAACTTTTCTCACTGCTGATGCAAAATACCTGACACCCAAAGTTAAAGGAGAAAGGTTTATTTAGTTCTACAGTTTGTAGAGGTTTCAGTCCATAGGTGTATGGCTCCAAGGCAGGGTGGCAAGGCAGAGGGCATTGCAGAAGAGAAAGTTCCTGGAAGGCAGAAGGCACAAGACAGCAAAAGTAAGTGATAAGTGATAAGCCACAAGCCACGACCACTGCTTTCTGTCCCTTATATCTTACCCAGGCTACCCGCCCTTAGGCTGGGTAGCACTCACACCTTTAATCCTAGCTTTATACCATGCATCAATCCCAGCATCACATCTCTGATCCCAGCAGCACAAATCCTAGATCTAGCCACCTCCAAAAAGCCCCACCTATGACTGCATGAGGCTTTAGGAGACACAGAAGACTTAGCAAGTATGAAAGAGCACAGGAGCAGATACTGCAATGGGCAGATTACCTGGACAGTCTAGAGATACACTGTACTCAGGCACTGGAGGAGTCACACAGACTCCTACGCCTATCTACACACAAAGATTTGCCTTTCCTCCTGAACTGTGGCTTCTGCTCCATGCTATGCTTCTTTTTGGCCACTGGCCACTTCTCTATTCACCGGCCCCATCCCCATTCCCATCCATCTGGGAAGGTGGCCAAATCTGCAGCCACATCTGTGGCTCCCCCAGGACAGCAGACTTTCTTTGGGGTTGACTCAACAGTGTCCTGCTTTGCCCTAGGTTTTCCAGCCTGGAACATCTGCCTGTTGGTCCCACCTCCAAAAGTCAGGGATTATTAGCCAACCACCTCTTTCCAGCTCTGTGGTCCACCTCCAGCCAGCCTTGGTTCTTCAGCGCTCCCCTTCTGGTCTGCAGTGCCGGGCAGGAAACTCATGTGGCCTTGCAGGAAGTCATGCAATCCTTGGGTTCCTGTCCTGTCATCATCCCAGGTGTCCCCACCTAGGAGCATTGTGCCTGCCCCTGGTGTCTATTGCAGCTCCTCCCAACACTCCTTCGTGTTATACCAGTCATGCCAGCCACAGCCAGGGCTTTGGGCCCAGAGCGAAGCCCCACAAACTGCTCACTCCCATCTCAGAAAATAAAATCTATGGGATGATTTGCTGCTTCCCTGGCAGGGTAGGGTGCCAGGGATTATGATTCCCACATCTCCTAATCCTCACTTATCTCTCAAATCTCATCACCTTCCATGAAAAAGGTGCTTGGCTCAACATGCATCATGACCAAACCCAGTTCCCAAAAAGTCTTCTGTGGAAATAGCTGTTCCACGTTCAAGCTGAACATATAACAGGTACTGTCATCAGCTGTCTACTTGGCACAGCTTTAGTCCCTGTGCTGAACCCACATGGTAAAAATATCTTAAACCTGGAAACAGAAGTAATACTTTGAATTTCTGATTAAGCAACAAACAAACAGAAAACCCTGCTAACCTAAATCAACCTTAATAAAATGACCAGTGAAAAGAAAGATTTTAGAATATAATTCTGAAGACAGCACAAGTTAATAAGCAGTTCCCATTACATTATGGAAAACACCATTTCTGAACTAAAAAGAAAAAGGAACATATTAAAGGCACTTTTACAAGCTACAAGTCCACCAATGGAGATTTCCAGGGGCCCAGTGCTGGCCTATTTTTTTTTTTTTTATCTTGTAAGAACTGGAAATGCCACATCAGGCAACACCCTGGTCTCAGGGTCCCTTTCAAAGGATACAGAATTTAGGGTTTTAAGGATGACCATGGCTGCTTGAAAGAAACTGAGCAGTCAATTACCTTTCATTTGTGCAGTTAGAATACCATTCCCAGGAATAGAAAGATGGTATTAAAAAAACAAAATGCTTTATATATATTCTATGTGTTGATTTCTTTTGGTCATAATCATTTTGGCCTATGTAAATACAGCATTATAAAAAACCCTCATGCAATTATAACTATAAATATGAACTAAGCAAAGGTAAAAGCTACATCTTAATAGTGCTTTCTCTACAAGGTCACCTCAGAGTACAGTTTAATTGCAAAATCAAAGATGTTTGGATAAGAATAAATCAACCTTAAAAATCTGAAGATGGGTGGATTCCAGAGCCTCCTAGAAATCTCAGGTAGCAGGAAAGGTACCTGAGGTGCAGACACTGTGAGTGCACAGTGGTTATTTATGTTCCTAGGTTCTCCAGCTAATTAGTAGCCTGGGTTCTAAAAGTTGAAGCCAGTTGATTGACTGAGTTATTTCTTCATTCATCTGATTCAAATACTTCCCGAGAACCAAGAGGTATCAAGCACCATTCTAAGTGGTAAGGACACAGGATGTAGGATAGAAGACATGCTGTTTTGCTATCTTGAAGCTCACAGCTGAACTGTGCGAAAGTATTTATAGAAAAAAATGATATAAGACCTAGAATTTGCTTTAAAATGTTTTTGGAGGGACAATGAGGAGAATGAGTGGAACAAGAGAAGCAAAATGCAGCCAACTCCTAAAGCTTAGGGTTCTTTATATGATCCTTTCTGCTTCTGTGGATATCTAAAGTTCAAAGGTTTTATTTAAGAGTTTTATTTTTAAAATTTTAATTTTATTGGTACAATTTAGGTTTACATAATGATCACATTCATCATAGGGAATTTGTACCTGTTTATGATGTATCTTGATTCCTTTTCTCCCCTATTCCCCTCTCTTCCCTTCAATCCCTCTTCTCCTTCCTTATTTACAAAAGCCTCGTTTCCATTTTTTCCCTTTTCTCATTTTTTCCTTCCTTCCTTCCTTCCTTCCTTCCTTCCTTCCTTCCTTCCTTCCTTTTTTCCCCTCTCCCTTCTCTAGTTTCCCCTTCCTTTTGAACAATTTTTTCTTATTTCATATTGTCTGTTATACATTTTGGTCCCTATTTACATTTTCAGTTTTTTTATACCAGAGAAACAATGTGATATTCATACATGTGTCCGATTTATTTCACTTAAGGGTATAGCTTCAAGGTGCATCCATTTAGCTAAAACTGTCCCAAGTTTGTCCTTCTTTATGGCTGCGTAATAATCCACTGTATAGAAAAACCACATCTTCTTTATTCATTCGTTGGTTGATAGGCATTTGGGTTGTTTCTAAGATTTAGCTACTACAAACTGTACTGCTATAAACATGAGTGTGCCTATATCGCTGTGGTGTGATGTTTTTAATTCTTTTGAGAAGATAACCAGAGAGGAATAGCTGGGCCAAATGGGACCTCTAATCCTAGTTGGGTTTTTTTATTGATTTTATTGGTACATTTTAGGTATACAATATGATGACATTCATCATTGGAAATTTGTACCTTTACATAATCTATTTTGATTCTTATTTTTTCCCCCTTCCCCTGCCCTCCCTTCCACCCCTCCACCCCTCCCTATTTAAAGAAGGGAATGGAATATGAGAAAATGAAAACAGGGAAACATAATTCTAGTTTTTTGTCTCCACACTGATTTCCACACTGATTGCACGAACCTACACTCCTACCAACAGTGGAGAAGGGTTCATTTTCCCCACAGCCCCACCAGCATTTGTTATTGGTTGATTTCTTGATAATAGCCATTTTTTGTGGAGTGAGATGGAATCTCATTGTTGCTTGAATTTACACCCCTTGAATGACCCAGTGATGTTGAACATTTTTTCATATATTTATTTGCTGTTTGTACTTCTTCATCTGAGAAGTGTGTTCATTTCATATTCCCACTTTTGGACTGGGCCTTTATTTTTGATGGGGTCTGATTTTTTTCAATTCTCTATAGGTTCTAGCTATTTTTCCTTGGTCTAAAGGTCCACTGGCTAGAATTTTTTCTCACTCTGTGGGTTGTCTTTTCACTCTGCTGGTGATTTCTTTTACAGAGCTAAAGCTTTTTAATAGGGTGAGAACCCTGTTGTTGATTCTCTTTTTTTTGGTACCGGGGATCGAACCTGGGTCCTTGCACTTACACAGCAGGCAGCGAAACCACTGAGCTAAATCCCTGGCCCTGTTGTTGATTCTTTGTATTATTTCCCGTGTGGTCTGGGTTTTGTTCATGAAGTCTTTGCCTACCCCTATGTCTTCAAGGGTTCTCCCTAACCTCTGTTCCAACTGGTTCAGAGTTTCTATTTTAATATTTAGATCTTTAATCCATTTTGATTTTAGTTTAGTGCATGGTGAGAGATATAGGTCTAGATTTAGTCTTCGGCATGTGGAATGCCAGTTTTTCCAGTACCATTTATAAAGAGGCTATCTTTCTTCCAGTGAGTGTGTTTGGCCCCTTTGTCAAAGCTAAGCTGGCTGAGTGTGTTTGGGGTTGCTTCTGTATCTTCTAGTCTGTTTCATTGATCTTTAGATCTGTTTTTTTTGCCAGTACCATACTGTTTTTAATCACAGTAGCTTTGTAGTATAATTTCAAGTCAGGGATTGTGATGCCCCCTGCATTTTTTAGAGTTTTAAAGAGTTAAAAACAATAACAACAACAACAACAACAAAAACGAGAAAATTTAGTCTGGTCAGCGAAGTAATGAGTAATTGGATCATGAGGCCACATGCAAGAGGGTCAGGGGAAGAGGCTGGGTTTGAGTTTCCTGGAAGCAGTGATGCCAAAATTCAGTCTTGAGGAGCAGAATAAATGAAGTTGGTGAATTTGGGATTGTGATTTGAAAAACAAACTGAATCAAAGGAGCAGCATTAAAGTTAGGCTTCACTGACTGCTATTGGCAGTGGTGGAGTGTTAAGTCCTCCCAACCAGGCAGAGAAGGGAGATGAGTCGGCCCAAGCACCACCCCATGGTGCCACATCTGGAGATTCACTGTGGCAGGGAAAGCCAGCTGCTCAGAGGCCCTACAAAGCCTGGCCCAGGATTCCTTGCCTGTGGCCTGACACCCACTGGCAGGCAGGCTGTAAAGGTCTCCCTCCTTCTACCCAGGCCATTTGACCCTCTGACCCCGAGCAGACCTATTATCACTGGGCCCAGACAACATTACCACTGATTCATACTGCTTCCCAGGAGCCCTCTTTAGGCACAAAGCCAACTAATCTGAAGGTCAGAGAAGGAGGAAGGGTCCAATCCCAGGGTCGGTGCCAGTAAGCAGTGCCAACTTGAGGGAGCCCCATTTGTGGGCTGACCCCCATTTCCTAGGGTCAGGCTTTATCTCTTCCCAGTGTCTGGCCACCTTTGGGAATACTGGGTGGGAGCAGGCCCACCCCTGGATCTCTCAGCAACAGTGACATCCAGCAGGCTGATTGGGAACCATGAAGGGTACCTCCCCTCTAACACTCTGCACTTTGCACCCAGCTTACCTTCCCAGGGTGCTGTCTCCCAGGAGCTCTCCTCCTGAAGAGGAGCTCATCTTATATTCTAGGGTAGTGAGGGTGATGTAACCCATGACACTGTCATGCCCAGACATTGGCTAGGGAAGAACCTGAGAACTGGTAGTTGTGCTGATGAATGCTGTGGATAGGTCTCCAATCAGGCCTTGGATAAAGGGTAGCTTGGGGCCCAGGTGCTTCACCCTGCTTTCAGGACCTGCTACAATCTGGCCACAGCCTCGAAGTCCTGCCTCATTCCCTCATTCTTCCCATGGGGGTAATTATATGCGCGAACTCAGGGGTCAGCTGGCTAGGTCTGGAACTCTGCTATACCCCTTAGTGAGTCAGTGTCCCATTATGAAATGGGAACGATCACAGGGTCTATCTCAAAGGTTGTGTAAGGGCTACTGGGGATAATATGTGCAAGGCACACAGCCCAGCACCTCGCTCCTAAAAAAGCTCTTATACGTGTCAGCAGTGATTTCTCTTATAGCTTAATGCCCATTAGTCATACGTGAGATGTGACCCTCCTTCTCCCCTATTGCTGCTCCCTGGCTCCCCTACTCTAGGAGTAGAATACCCACAGGCAACACCAGAGCAAGTCAGAGTTTGAAGAGTTTTTTTTTTTGTACCAGGGATCAAATTCAGGACCTTGCGCTTGCAAGGCAGGCAGTGACACCACTGAGCTAAATCCCTGGCCTTGAGTTTGAGGAGTTTTAAACACACCTGGTTCAAGTCCCTTGGTGATCTGAAGAAGACATGTTAGAAGTGGCACAAGGGCCTGGAGTTCACATTTGCACAGTGATACCCAGTGCTCTGCCTTTCTTGTGTTCTTCCTTTGCACTGTAGCAGATACCTTGTCACAGATGCCTCTAACTGTCCCAAGGGTGTATTCTTTCCTTCCTCTTACAAAGAGAACCTTTTGGGTTTGAGTGAGATACAGTACATGGTCACCCAGCTGGAGATAACGTTTCCCAGACTCCTTTGCAACTAGTTATGGACATACAATCAAATTCTGACCAATGAGTTGTGATTGATTCCAGATCAAAAGGATACCTTCTGTCTGGACCACCCTGATCTTTATTTTTTCCTCCCTTCCCATGCTCTGAAACCCTGCTATGATGAAGAGCCAGATCTACACTACTGTATATGGATGACAGAGAAAAATCCTGGATGACCGCAGGAGCAAGGCTACCCATCTCTGTGTTCAAGTATCAGCTCAAAGTGTTTTAGAAGAGAAAAATCAATTTCTAACCTTTTAAAGTTATTGTTTTACTTTCTGTTAAAGCAGCCAAACCAATATCCTACCTACAACTTGCCATTAACACTACAGAACAGTAGTCCCCTTTGTGGGAGGCTTCCTTCATAGGTGTGGTAAATAAGTATCCTCATTCTGAACTGCTTATGATGAAGCATAAACCTCATCCCTGACCAGCCCGACTGTCACTCTTACATGTGATAAAAATGGGTCATGATCATGGTAACCTTTACCCTTTGGGAACTTTGTTTTTATCTTGGATAATTCATGTACCCATGAAAGTGGCTTGTCTGTACATAACAGAAAGCCCTGGTTAACCCAAAGAGCCTTATCATCATTCTCGGGAATAAGTCACAGTGTTAGGACAGCAGCACAAGAGCTGGAATATCCAGTAACTCAAAGGCATCACTGGGAAGCCAAGGTCTTTCTATCTCCTTGTTCTCAGTAACCCCGTCTTTGTCCTGTCCCTAGCTGGCTTCTCAGTGTCTTAATGTGGCAACCATAATCCCAGGCATCACAACCATATCTGCTAGTGTGCAGAGGCAGAACGGCAAATCTTGTGGCTCTCTACTTGCCTAGAAGCAGGGAAGCCCTTTCCCGAAAGAAGTGCCTCCAACAGACAGAAGTGTGTCACATCCCAGTGTGCCACCAATCATTGGCACAGGGAATAGACTACAACAACTAGGTGAAACCAATCAGGATTCACTTCCAGACAGGGTCCCATGCAGGAAGGACAAGGGTGGAAGCCGGAACAGAATCAGGGTTCTATTAGGAACCAAGGAGCAAAGTGATTTCTGTGACCACCCAGAACTGGAGAAGATTTGACAACACACACAATTATTCTAAAAACTTATTCACAAACTCAGTCATTTGATGATGGTACTAGCATTTTTCAGATCTAGTAATCAAAGCACATACAGTCATAATTATATGGTTAAAAAATACCAGCGTGGGTTTGCTCAGTTATAATTCAGTAGTGACAAATAGCAGAGCAGGATCCTGCAGCCTGTATATGTTCTACTAACAAGACCTTTTATTCCACATTTTACATGTTTTTAAAATATGTAGCATGAATTATTTATCTGTGATTTATTTCCAAAAAAGATTTATGGCTGATGATCTCCAGACTTAGTATTTTTAAATCCATTAAATAGTAAAGATTTTTTTCCTTCATTTGTGAACTACACATTCCAACCACTCTTTCCTTTGAAGTGTGTTTTTCCAGGACAAAGTTGTCAAAGTGGTAGATGATTTTTCAAGGCCAGAACAGACCGAAGCAACTAATTCATCAGCCAGGATTTTTGCTTTTATGTATTCTTCAGTTATTTTTTCTGATATTTTGGAACAAGTTTGTGTTCCATCCAATTCTTCTACATTGCTCTTTCTTAAATTTTAGAAGTAGCTACATCTGAAACCGACATTCTTATTTTAGAATGTCAAGACCAACTCTAAGAACTTCAACAAAAAGGAGAACAGGCACTTGGCATGATTTATTCACCACAAAGCCACTTAAAAAATATAACTGTTTTTTTCAATTTTATTTTGCAAGCAAACTATGTCATTTAAAAGTTTCTTAAAATGTCAAGGAAAGCACAAGAGAATTAAATAGGCAGGCTGTAAAACTGGAAAGACAAGTGGTATGTGATGAAGACTTGCATGATAGAAGTCACATTTTTCAAGGCAAAAGAAGTCTGACAATCACAGATGTGCAATGTGAATCAGGCATACATGAAAGCACAGATTGTCAAGGCCTTCTGATACTTGTTTTTTGTTTGTTTGTTTCTTTTGGTAGTGGTGGTGGTATTGGGGAGTGAACTCAGGGCCTTCACACTGAACTATGTTCCCAGGGTTTTTTGTTTTGTTTTGTTTTAAATTGTGAGATAGGTCCTTGCTAAATCACTAAGTTTTCTGGGCTGGGATCAAGCTTGTGATCCTCCTGCCTCACCCTCTAGAGAGCTGGGATTAGAGGCTTGCATCACCACAGCTAGCTGGTATACTTGCATTTTTATTTAATGAGACACAGAGACAGGATTTTGCTTTAGAGGGATATGAGTTTGGGAACACTCATGCCCACCCACCCATGCCTGCTGATGCAAGGCCTTTTGCCTGATGAGTCGTATTAAGTTGGAGCATATTCACTTACAGAGCTGTGGCAAATCCCTGTGCTAACCGCTGGCCCATTCCGTGGCCTGATCAAGATAAGGACTGGGACACTAGTTACTTCATAGATCATTATTACTGCCAATGCCTGTGTCAGGAACTCCATAGCCTTAAAATATTTAGTGGGAGGTGGCACTGTGGGTGTCAGTACAATATGAGCCGTCTGTCCGTGGAGGGGGTCAAGCGTGGGAGCCCTCTATTGGGTAGGGTGGAAAGGGGCTGGTGTGGAAGACCTCTATGTGCCCTCCATGTGCTGAGACCAAGGACTTCCTAATTCAAATCTCAAAACAAGCTTTTTTTTTTTAATTGGAAATTTACACCTTTACATAATCTCTCTTGGTTCTTATTTTTTCCCCATTCCCCTGCCCTCCCTTCAACCCCTCCATCCCTCCCTGTAAATATACAGTTCCTATAAATATACAGACTTTGTTTCCATTTTTATTTTCTCATATTGATTCCATTTTCTGCTTTCCTTCCCCCTACTCCTCCCACCTCCCCTTCCCCTTTGCCCCTTTTCTTCCTATTTCACATTATTATGCCTTTTAGTCCTTATTTACACTTTTAGTTTCTCACACTAGAGAAACTATTTGGTGTTTACACATGTGTGTCCTATTTATTTCACTTAAGAGTATCGCCTCAATGTGCATCCATTTAACAATAAATGTCTCTATTTTCTCATTTTTTATGGCTAAGTAGTACTCCACTTTATTTTTTTTAAAAACCCATATTTTCTTTATCCAGTCTCCAGTTGATGGGCATTTGGGCTGTTTCCAAGTTTTAGCTATCACAAACTGCTCTGCTATGAACATGGGCACACATATATCACTGTGGTATGATTCTTTTAATTCTTTGGCGAAGATACCCAGCAGGGAAATAGCTGGGTCAAATGGGACTTCCAGTCCTAGTTCTTTGAGGTATCTCCATACTGATTTCCACAGTGCTTGCACCAGTCTATACTCCCACCA
>NW_004624730.1:17799187-17855579 GCF_000247695.1 Heterocephalus glaber | reverse complement strand
GATGCATTATGTAAAGGTACAATTCCCAATGAGAAATGTAATTGTGTTGTATACCTACAATGTACCAATAAAAGAATTTAATAAAGTTAAAAAAAAAAAGAAAAGGAATTCTTTTACACAGTAAAAATAAAAAAACAAAACTCACTGACAACCATCCTGATATGTGATGACAGTTCCAGCTTTCCTCACCAACTTCATGCTGGTGCTCTTGTGCCAGAGTATTTTTACAGCCTGAGTAACGCCTGGGCAAAGGACCAGAAAAGAATTGGAGGCATAGGGGATGCAGGGACAGGGCACAAGAGGTGATGACACAGGCAACTGCGCCCTTATTTTCTCCAGCTTCCAACAGCAAACCCATCAGAGAAGGGTCCCAAAGAGCAACCAAGCCCTCCTCACACTCTGGCCAAAGTCCCTTTGCAGCCTCCCCCTCAGGGCCAGGCCTTGAGTTGCACTGAGACTGCATCCTTATCTGCCTTGGCCACCTTTGGAACCTCAGGCCCTGAGCACAGCAGTGCTGCATGAGCCCATGGCCATACCACCCAGCTCAGCTCTGGCACACTGCACTTCAAGGACCTTGCCTGGCCCTTCCATAGCTTGGTGCCTGTGCCCAGCTTACTCTCTTGGCCCAGATGCCTTCCTGACCTGCTTGATTCCTGCCCCTCCACATACTGAACTCAAATGCCACCTTCCTCAGGATGCCTCTGATGCCAAGGCTGGGTGACATCCTCCAATATAAAATAACCTGGGTTCCCAGGGCCTGCTTCTCTCACAATACTCATCAAAACTAGCTTCCTTGCCCATTTCCCCAAAGGCTGATCAGACAGAGTGGAATAAGCAGCAGTGCTCAGTAGGTGTGGGTGGGAAGGAAGTGACAGAGGGAATGAAAATGGATGCTGTGAATAGAGAAGCACCTGTCACGGTGACTTAGAACAAACTGAAGAATAAAGCACTAAAACCCAACAGATTAATGGGTCACACACCAATGTTTACTAAAAACATTAGCAGGAAATAGTAGGAAAACACTTCTCAAACAATTAGAGTGAGACTCAGATGTCACTCTTGCTGTGTCTCTTCCTTCCCTCCAGATGTGAGATGGGGTTGGGGCAGAAAAGATGGATTGGGTGGGCATCTGAAAGGCCTATAGTCAAGGAGCTCTCACAGGCTTCTCTGGCCTTGAGGAGCTGAAGGCCATTTTCCTGGGGTAACCTCCAACGGCTGAAGTGGATCAGCCAGGACCTATTCCTATGTTCAGAACATGCCCTGGGTCAAGAAGAGGGACAATGAGGACCTTCCATTTTCCTACTGACTCATCCAGCCAGTTCTGAAAGGTGGAAATAGAGCAGGGATTTAGGACAGGTGTTATTCTGGGGATGTACAGTACTTATGGCTGGGGCCTTTTTAGCACAGCCTTTCCTTATAATGAAAGACACCTCCAGTTTTCTCTCAATATTTATTCCTTCTTCTTTGCTAAGAGGATCTTGATTTTGGAGGGGACCACGTAGCAGAGACTGTGGTTAATAATGAAACCATCTCTTCTTCCTCCTAGGCACTGCATTTCCCAGATTCCTTGTGGGAGGTGTGGCCAATGGAATGTCTGGGGCACCTCTCAGAGTAGCCCACAAAATCCTGCCACACGCTAGCCTCCATGTTCCCTCCTCTACCAGCAACTGGTGCAGCAGAGGAACACGGCAATCTTAGCAGCCAGGGTCCCCAAATCATCTCTTAGAGGAAAGCACCCCACCACACAATACACCCATCAAGATTCGCCAGTTGGGACTTGTGGAAATCAAAATTAAATCCCAACTGCATTTGAGCAATGAAATATACTTGATTTGTTTCAGTGGCAAACCTGCCTTAATGTGCCCTGCTAAATATTCACATGGACCTTTTAGCTGGGAGCAACCATGTGATACAGTTCTGGCCATTTCTCCCAGGGAAATGTTGGGGCCTTGAATTTCAGTAGTTTAAAAATGAGTAGAAATAAGCAGGGTGCCCATTAAGGGAACTGAATATGGGTTTCCCTAGGGTAGAGTAGGGGCTGCGCTAAGCACCCTCAAAGAATGCAGAAAGCGCTCCAGTTTCCAAAGCAGTCATCATAGTGATCTGCTTGGTGTCTTGGGGAAAATGTCTGTTTTCCTGACAGAAGATACCAGTGTGTGTGGCTGGCAGCTCTTCTTTTCTAAAGCAGATATTTTGCCATTGTGAAAAAGGGCAAAGAGAATAACAGAAGGGTCAGTCAGGACATCAGCTGCTGAAACAAGCACCAGTAACCTAACTTCAGGGATCTGGTTACAGAAGGAAAACAAACCCCTATGTGCATAACCCCAGGATGCAGAGTTTTCTGTTACTTTTAGCTGAACACACTCATAACTGACGCGCTTTGTATCTTTCATCATTCATTCACCCAACCTTCACTGAGGTCTATTTCAGAAGAGTAGGGTGAGGCACCTGCCCTCCAGGAGACAGGCCCAGGAGCAGACAATAAGAATGCAGTAGAATAGATGCTTCAGTGACAAAATGTCTCAGGAGAGTGTAAGCCTTGGGCCACAGGCCTGCACCAGGCAAGGAGTTCCTGACTCCCTTTCTGGCTTTCAGCTCCCAGAGTAAACACTTCCCAAGCTAAAAGCAACTAAAAAGAATGCGCTATCCTCAGCCAAGCCAACTGCAATTACTTACTGTAAGCAGACTCGTTAAACACCATCAATTAATGCAGCTGCCTCAAGATAATCATCAGTCATTAGAGCAAGACACAGAAAGAGAAAATCAAAAATCATATGCTGCTAACTTAGAAATGCTGAAAATTATGTGAGCGTGGATGAGACCGGCTTGCTTAGATCTTCCTGCCTGCTGACGTTAGTTGTCTCCTAAAATATACTTTTCAAAAAGACAGTAATTTTTCACCTTGAAGATAGAGCAAAAAAAAAAAAAATCAACCATCTATGCCATGACCTTTGACCATAAACGCTCAAGCTCTGATTTTTCAGGTCTGTGTTTCCATTAGGGACTGGGAGGGAGACAGACAGATTGGCGACAAGAGAGGACCTGGGGTGGGGAATCAAGAGACAGCTGGCTAAGTGAGTACCTGGAGGCCCTCTGTAAACTAGAGAAAAGGTGTCTCTCTTCCCTTTTAATTCAATTCTCCCTACATACAAAAGAACGGTATCATTTTTTTATTTTCTGAGTATAGAGAACTATTTTAAAAAAGAGACAAGACTTCATTCATTTTGAATTTCAGTAGTTTAAAAATGAGTAAAAATAAGCAGGGTGCCCATTAAGGGAACTAAGTATCAGTTTTGCTAGGGTAGAGTCTACGGTGCGCTGACCACGCTCAAAGGAGGCAGAGAAGCGCTCCAGTTCCTGAAGCAGTGATCACAGACGGGCTCTCCAGTGCACAGCCATTGCTGCAGGCCTGTGCCAGCTCCGTGACGGCACGTGCTAGCTGGGCAGGCTGTCAGGACAGAGCTTCTCTGTAGGATCCATGGAGTAATCAAGGGAGAAGGAATAGGACAGTTCGAACCCAAGCCTATCAGTGCAACCTTTTGGGTCAAGACTCTGGCTATGGCAGACTCAGGAACCTGTGGGACTGGCTTCTTGTCACTGGTTGGTTCCCTATCTGCCCACAGCTGCAGCTATCCGAGTTCTTGCTTTGAGAACTAGGTCTCTGGTATCAGGAGCTTCTGAGGCTGCTGAAGAGGCTGTCTATACTGTGCCCAGGGCAGTATTCTGTCAGCTGGGAGCAAGAATAGCACTGCCACATCAGGTAAGCAAATACTGTCTATGGTCTCTCATTACACTTCCCGCTCACAGCTTGTGGTCAAGAAAGATAGATAAAATATTAAGCACCAGCTTGTGTTACACATAGAACAGTCAAAATGAGTGCTTATCTTAGAAGGCAGGCAAGGTCACATCACACCAGTATGTACCAGCTCCCTCTTTCTCTCTCCAGTCATGGTAGGCCCTTTGTGGGCCACAACCCAGCCTCTCAAGTCCATAGAAGGTGATCAAGAACCAGTGAGTTTCTGGAAATACGTCAGCACTGTCACACACACCTTTCACTGTGACCATAAGAATAACATCCTTTGGGCTGGGGATTTAGCTCAGTGGTTCCGGCGCCTACCTCACAAGCGCAAGGACCTGAGTTCGATCCCCGGTACAAAAAAAAAAAAAAAAAAGAATAACATCCTTTGCTGCATGAAAGCTGAGACCATGTGTGTTTTGGATCATTATCCTATATTCATCACTTCAGTGCAGTTGGCTGACCTAAAATGTCAGCCTACTAAATTTATGAAGAGTTAATGAACAGTAATAGCAGCTAACATTTTAAAAGCATGTACCATGTACTAGACATTGTTCTAAGCCCTTGTTGTGTATTATCTCATGTCAGCTTCACAAATAGTATTACCATCAGGTATTATTATCACCCCAATTTTACAAACAGGAAAACTAAAGCACAGAGAAGTAAATTGCCCAAGGGTACCAAGGCTAGTGACTGTAGATCCAGAATTCAAAGCCAGTCCGGCTTTAGAATCTACACCAGACATGCCCAACTCATGAGCCACAGGTTGGACATGCCTGATCTACACTGCTAACCACTGCACTGGGCTAGATATACAAACAAACCTAAGCACTCTAGTATTAGAGAGTCATCAACAGAGAACCTGTGACACCCACAAACCTTGAGGAAGCCTTCTATGGGCTTTTTATGCCACAATGCACACACTGCTTTTGTTTGACTTCCAGAATATGTTAAAGAAAACCAGTATCTACTTTTGCCCTATACCAGAGACTACCTGTAATTTTCAAATAGCTATGTAACCACATCTGTTTAACAAATAAATGTAGCAGGAATATCCAAGTTTATTCTCAGTAATTCTCAGCTCAAGAGATCTGAATTCTACAGGAAGCCTTTTAAGGCCCCAAGTCCCATATCTCCATTTCTAGGTAGATTCCAGACTTGTCAAAAGGATCAAACAAGATCATGGACATAGTTGCCTATGTATATGGCAAGAAACTGTATAAATGTAAGATCATATTAATGTATTTCAGTAAAATAATTGGAATCAAAAGTTCCATACTTACCAATTTGTACTTGTCAAAATTTCTATGGTTTTTTTGTCTACTTTTAAGAAAGTTTAGTTTTATATATCTCCATGTTTTAGTAATGACATTTAAAGCATAACAATCTATTATTTCTGAGCTTCTAAATATTTCTGCTATAACTTTAAGAACTTTTTTCTACTGTAATACAATTGCCTATTTCATTTTAGAAGCATAAAGACCTAACAAGACAGTAAATGTTTCAGTCTAACTTCAGCAGATAACAAATTAGCAAGCAAGAGCTTCATTTTATTTGAAGTCCCGATGGTTGATGTTGGATCCAAGAATGAGGTAGGCTTAGGAACACAAACTGTGAGGGTTTTTTGGTTTTGTTTTGTTTTTTTGGTACAGGGGATTGAACTCGGGACCTTGTGCTTGAGAGACAGGGACCACTGAGCTACGTCCCCGGCCCCCACAAGCTGTGGTTTTGTTGGTTGGAAAGACTTGTGTCTCTAAATAATTGAGGGGTAGGACAAATAGCATTCAAACTATTTGTAAATGTGATGTAAATGATGGCTCTCTCCACAGAAACAGAGAGTCAGAAATGGAGAGGAGAAAGGGGGAGTGGACGGGGAGGTCAAAACCAGATGCAAGAACTTTCATTTTAGTCTGTTCTTTAAATCCCTGGTTTCTATGCTCCTGATTATCGCTCTCCCTAAGGAAGCTAGACATACATAGATTTACAGAGGGTAGCAAACAGATGACAAAAAGATGCCTTGCACACAGAAACATGAATGTGTACAGTGGGGAAATGACTATACAAATACAAAGAGAATTTTTTAATTTCTACAGTCTCCATTACTAGAAGTTTGAGTATTCCAAGCTCTCCTCCAGCACAGGATTCTCAGTATGTGAGGGTGGGGTGGGGGATGGGGAGGAAGAGGTGGAGGGAGGGGTGCATGTGTACATGTGAGTCAGCCTAGAAGAACCAGTAAAGGTGGCCTCCTGTGTGCAGGAACTACTCCACAGGGCTTGTCCAATTCTTTTTCAATGTGTTTTAATCATTAACTTCTTCCATGCTCTTGGGATTGGCTTACCCTTTAGTAGAGACTGATCTTTTTATCAAAGCCAGTGGCTTCTCCAACCAAAGTCCAAGAAGGGTCAGAGGAGCCTGCAGGTTACAGGGATGGAAGTAAGCAGGCAGGGGTCTGTGGTTCAGTTAGGTGACCACAGCCTTTCTGCTTTCTGGATGCAGAGTGGACCTTGCAATTCATTCTGCTTTCACAGGCTCCTCCTCATGGCTGTGTGTAGTAGTTCCAGGTTGAGGAGTTTGCTGGGCTCTATCCTACCTGTGAGGCTGCATAGCAGGTCCAAGGGTCCCCGAGAAGTGGCTTCTATCAAGTGTCCCCCCATTCTACTAGGAGGCTGTTCTCTCTTCTTCGTCCACTAAGTGCAGATGTACAGACCCTCTGATCTGCTCAAACCACTGTTTGACATGGCTCAAACCACTGTTCCCAAAGGGGCACAACCTGCGCATAAAACTTAAAATAGCTCACTGCCCTCCAACTCTGCAAATCCCAACTCTTGACTGCCATTTCTGGCCTTCTAAAAACCAGAATGGTGGATTCAGCAAATCTTATTTCAGGTCACTGTGGGGCTGTTTTGCTTATCTCAGTAACTTCGTTCCCAATGGTAATGGCCTTATACCAGAAAGTGGGTCTACTTCCTTACCACCAGCCAAAAGCCCTGTCCCTAAGCAGGCTCTGGACCTGAAATCTCCCTTCCTGAGACCTCAACATTCCCTCACTCTTTACCCTGCCCCCTCCAGATAGTAGTATCTTTTTCCTTCTTTTTTCTCTCTCACAAACTGCAGGCACTAATTAAACCTCTTCTAGAAAACAGATTTTCACCAGCTGCAGGAATTCTGGGTTACAGCCAGATCTGAAGACAGAGAGAGAGAGAGAGAGAGAGAGAGAGAGAGAGAGAGAGAGAGAGAGAGAGAGCGACTGGGTAATAAAGATAAGCTTGTGACAGCCAGGGGCAGTGCAGGTTCCCACATCTACTCTGGATTCTAGCCTCACTCAGATGCCTACAAAAGAGGGTGTGGGCACTCCAGGCCCAGCTTTCAGCTCTTCTCCCTCAGGATAGCCTTTCCCATAAGCAGAAGAGCTGGACTTTGCTCTTTGTTAGAAGGCACGGCCACCTCTGACAGACCAAAGCATGTCCCCAAGTATCAGCTTCCCCCACCCCCAACTAGAGCTACAAGCCACATGGCCAGACATGTGTGAGAAGGGGCGCCCTCGGACCTCCACAAAAAGCTTTGGGGTGGGCAGCGCCCACTGGAGTGACATAGTGCAATCTGAAGAGACCAGTAAGGCTCTGCAAGTGACCTTGTACCCCTGTAAACTTCTTCTATCAGTGGGCAGGGATGAGGTGCAAAGAGGGTTGAGGCCACAGCTCAGGGGCCTATAGGTTAAGCTGTGTGGACTCAGCTCTCAGCAGGCAGCCTTGGTACCTCTCCAGGGTGCTCATCACCTTCCCACTCCTGCTTCTGGGATGAGGATAACTGACTTCCTTCCAGGAAATTCTGGAGTCCCTGTTGAAGTTACAGACCTGGCTATCAGAGCCTGACTTCTACACTGAACCCTTTGCCTCTCACCCCCATGAGTTTGTCTCGTGAGATTTTATACATTTAAATCTGTTGAATTTAAGGGTAACATTTTGAAAAATGTGCCAACACATTGGGGAAAAATGGGTTGTAAACTCGGACTGATTCAAGGGGGAAATCTATTTTCTTATTCAACAAATACTGAGTAAAATATTAAGCAGGGGGTGCTAGGCTGGGCCCTGGGACACAGAGATGGTTTCACTACATCTCTGAAGATGCTCCTGGCCAGTGAGGATCCGGACAGTCAATAGCACATCACAGTGTGGAGCAAGATGATGTCCATAGGAACTTGTGGACAATCAGAGCGACCCTATAGCGTATCTGTCCAAGGCTAATTACTTATCTAGTCAATGGTAAAGGAATACTGAGCTAATTACTAGTCAAGTGGATCAACTGATAAAAAGAGTCACAGCTAGGGCAGTTCCACAAATGCTAAGTGCTGTGCCCTAAAGGCCAGGTGGCCCACCCTGTCTCTGGTACCTAGTGGTAGCCTCCCAGTGTATCGGCCAGGGTGGGCTGGCCAGGAGCCAAACCTGAAAGAGAAGTACCCCCCACAGCCCTTTCTCTGAAGTAGGCAATGAATTCAATCCAAGACTTAACCAAAGCCTCGAGAAGGGATGAGGTGGCTGTACACACTGGCTCTCAGGCTGTCACCAAGCATTCCCACTGCTCTCCAGGGACCAGGAAACTCTCCAAGCCATCTGCTTTAAACCTTCCCACAGATGCAGGGCTGGACACCAATACCTTTGAAGAAGAGGAGCTGCTGCCAAGCCCCCACCGCAGTCACTTCCGTTTGAAAGGGTGGTCTGGGCTCGCACTGTCTCCTCCTCCTGAGGGTACACCGCAAAGAGCAACAGATGTCCCAAGTTGTGGGACTCTCCCAGAGTCCCCCTGGGCCAACCATCCCACACTTTGCATTCACACCCCATCTGACTCCACATCCCTCTTAATTTTACTTGTTGAATGCTTAGAAAGCATTCTTGTCTTTTCACAGACACTGGACACCCAGATGGGGACAGTCTCGTTCTCCACGATGTCCCTTTGCAACCCAAAGGCTGAAGTGGGAAAATATGGCTTCACATCCTCCCACACCGCTAATCCTTTACCATGCACAGGTACAAGTTGAAAGCCAGCAGCAGCTGATAAGAAAAGCAACCTGCTCTAAGCCAATCCATTTCTTTTTTTCGCGTGTGACAGAGGGCTTCTTTAAAAAATCGCGACATGCACAAGTTTACCAGCAAAAGCAACACCGAGGGGTCTAAATACACGGTCCTAATATGAGCTCAGGATGGTTAACCTGTGCCGAGTGGCCCCTCAGCCGGGTGGGAGCCTTCCGGAACCCCGACCCCAGGTAGCTGCCAAGGGGCGCCGGCCCCACCCCCTGGAAAGGCCGCAGAGAAGTTGCAGCCGCCTTCTTACCTGGAGGCGAGAGGGTTCGGGACTCCTCCGAAAGGGAATCTCGGCACCTCGGATTCCAGCTGGAATAGGGCGACAGAGAGCAGGGGCTGAGTGGGACCAGGCTGGTGGTGGGTGGTGGCCAGAGAGGAGGAAGGCTCGCTCGGCGAGGCGAGGCGAGGCGAGGCGCGGCGCTGGCGTTGGAGAAGGCCGGGGGCAGGGAGGCGGGGGGAGGCGCGGGGGATTTGGTCGCGGGGTCAGATGGCGCCAGGCTCGGACAGGGGGCGCGGGGCTGGGACCGGGGCGCGCGGGGGAGTGGCCAGGGCAGAGGGTGCGAGTGTGGGGCTGGCGCAGGGACAGGGGAGGGAGGTTAGTCGCCGGGTTCAGACCCGATGTTTGGAAGCCCGCCGCAGCCTCCCCAACCCTCTTCCACCCGCGCAGCTGGGACACCCCCGTCTCCCAACCCCGGAGCCTGGACGCCCGCCCGCCTCCAGCCTCCGCGCGGCTCAACGCCAACGGCAAACCGCCCCGGCCGCGGTCCCGGCCCGGGCAAGCGCCACACTCACCGCTCCTGGTCCCGGCCCAGGCTCTGCTGCCGCGCGCCCGGCTCGCCGCCCGCTGGCAGCTCGTCCCGGCGGGAGGGGAGGCGAGCGCGGCGCGCACCGGCCGCCGGGCCTCGCGGGGAGCTGCAGCGCCCCCTGCAGACCTCTGCTGCTCGGGGCCCCCGCGTCGTGCGCGGGTCGCCCTCCAGCTGCGCCCCGGAGAGCGAGGAGCGGCGCGGGCCAGCGGGGACGAGGCGCGGCGAGGGGTTTGGGAGCAGAGGTTCGCCGAGAGGCCAGACGCAGTCCCGGACGCAGGCGGTGGTCGGAGCTCCCGGCGGGCGAAAGCACGCGCGCTCAGAGCTCTCTGGGGCCGCGCCGCCGACAAGCAGGGATCTGCGCGTCTCACAAAGCTGAGCTTGGGATCAGGGAGTGCGTGGACGCACGCCGAGGCCCGGGGACACAGGCTCGGCCTGTCCCCAGCTACGGTGTGGGTGCTTTCGGGATGCATGTCTGGTGAGGCGCCGCCGACCCCATTGTCGAGGTGGGCGTGTGCGTTTAGAGTCCGCTGGGTGCCTTTTGGACCCAAACTGCCCTGATCGTCTCTACCATGCCACCCCGCCCCAGGCCATCCCACGCTTCTCTTCCGGTGTGCACCACATCCGGCCTGTGTGACTAGACCTCGTTGCTGCTTGGTCTCCAGCCCAGAACCCTGGAAAAGTCACGGCCTGCGTAGCCCCCTTCGTTCTCCTCCCCTCTGGCCTAGCAGAGCCAGCTACTGAAGACCTACATGAAGCAGTTGCTGATTTCTGTACCGCCCTCTTAGACACTCTATAGGCACGCAATTGTATTTTATTTGAACCTGTATTTGTGGATCATTTCTTTAAAAATGTTGAGTTCCTACCAGTGGGGGTTTCTGCAAGATTTCTGTGGGACATGATCCGACCAACAGTGATTGTCCAGAGAGGCCTGTGCTCAGTTCAGTGTCTACAGTGACCCATATGTATCTAGAACGGCTAGCCCTGGGCAATATAGGTACTATTTTCTATGCTTTATCTTTTTATTCATGTGTATTAGTTGTACAGAATAATGGATTTCATTGTGACATTTTCATGCACACGTGCATGTAACATACTTTGATCATTTCTCCCCTTACCACCCCTTGGCCTTCCCTTTCCCTGATTTTGTTCCTTTTCTCTAATAATAGTTTCATCTCTATTTTTATGTCGCCTTATTATCTTCCCTAGATTCATTTAAGTTAGTTTGTATAGTTTTGTGTAGTTTTTGTTTTTTTGTCTTGTTTATAGAGCCTCGATGTCTTTTTTTACTGCACACTAACTTAAACAAATGAGTAAAATTAATCGGCTTATGGAAAGGAAAAGCCTGAGGCATACTTGCTTCAGACCTGGACTTGGTCTCAGGGACTCTTGTTCTCAGCTAAGCTTTTCCTCATCCGTGCTACCCTTTCAGGCCTACATGAGAGCCCAGCAGATCTATAGTCCTCTGGCTCCAAGGCAGGACGGCATGGCAGAGGTACATAGCAGAGTAGAAACTGTTTACCTCATGGCATCCAGGAACCAGAGAGCAAAGGGAGGAGCCTGGGAGGAAGATAAACTCTTCCAGGCCATGCCCTCAGTGACCTGCCTCTTTTGAACAGATCTCACCTCATAATAGCAAGTCAGTTATAAGACACATACTTCCAATCACCTTTCAAAAGCCACCTTTGAGCACATGAGGCTTTGGGGGGACATATATAAAATGTAATAGTCCATCCCTGCCCTCCCAAAGACTCATGTGCATCTTTTTACACAAAGTGCATTTAGTCCATCAGTAAGAGTTGCCAAAATCCTACAGTTTTGGGATTTCTGAAAAGTCCAAGTCCAAAGTCTTCTCTGAGATCTAAAGCACTCTTAGCTGTGAGGCCCTATAAAACTCAAAAAGAAAGTTAAACACTGCTGCCATACAATGGCATAGGGTAAACATTGCCATTCCAAAAGGAGGGAATGGGGCAATAGAAACCAATGGAACCAAGGCAAGATCAAAATCCAGCTGGGCAAACATTAAATCCTGTTTCTCAGTGCCTAGAATCCAGGGCAAGTTGTGGTGAGATACAACTCCAAAGGGCTTGGGCAGCCCTGCCCCTACAGCATTGCTGGTGGTAGTACCCTCAGAGCTTCTCTTTTAGCTAGGCTTTGCTCACTCCCTGTGGCTTTCCTGAGATATTCCACGGCCCTGGCTTCTCCAAACTCCTGGGGTCTCCACTGCACTTCCAGCATCCTTCTCTCAGCTTCATGCACTGACTTCTTGGGGAAACACTGCCTGGCCTCCCAAGCCTGCTGAAACTTGAGTAGAAGCCTCCCTAACCCCACAACTCTTGCTTTCTTCATGCCTGTAAAACCATTACCATGTAAATGTCTCCAAGGTTTGCCACCAACATCAGAAGTAACCAGAACCCCTTGAATCATGGCTGCAGAGGCTCCTGAGTGCCTGGATGGCTGAGCTCTGTGAACCCAATCCCAGGGAATCAGTTCTCTAGACTGCAGTTCTTGAGGAAGGTGTCACCTGGGACTGTCTCAAAGAAAGTCATTCTTATAACTTTGAGCCTGTGAAGGATGAGGTCCTGCTGGTTCTTGTGATGCTCTCAGCCATCTTTTTTATTGTCCTGTTGTAAAATACTTGGCTTCTTTTTAAAGCTTTTTTTTTCTTTTTCAGCAACCACACTCTCTTCTGCTCTGTCTTTGCAGGCACTTCTTTTCTGGTGAAAATGAAAACTTTACAAATCAGCTTTTTGCCCCTGATTTTCAGTGTAAACTTGGCCAAAAGCAGAAAGCAGCACCCATGCTACAGCCTGAATGTTAGGCTGTCTTGAAATCTCCTCTGCCAGATTAATTAGTCCACCACCTTCAATCTCAGTCTCTCACAAAGACTTGGGACATATGCAAAATGTGAATGTTCTGGCAGAGTATAATACACAAGGCTGGAGTCCAACTACCAATGGAATCTTTATTCCCAATTGAAACTCCCTGAATCTGACCTTTTCTGTTTGCCTTTTTGTCCGTACTTTGGTCTTCTAAGCTCTGACCAGAATGTCCCATCAAGCTTGGCTTATAGCCTTCTAGGGCTTCTCTAGCTGGCATCTCCAAATCTTTCCAAACTCCTCCTGCAAACCAGTTTCAAAAGTTTCTGAACCACATGGCTAAGTAGCATCACAGTAATGATCCCGCTTCTCTTATACTAAAATCTTTCTTAGTCACTTTCTTGTCACGAAGACATAATACCCACCACACACAAATTAAAGAAAGAAAGGTTCATTCTAGCTCACAATTTATAGAAGTTTCAGTCCATAGGCAGAACAGCACAGCAGAGGAGCATAGCAGAAGAGAAACTGTTTACCTTAAGGCATCCAGGAAGTAGAGATATCAAAGGGTGGATCCTGGGAGGGAGATAAACCCTTCCAGGCCACACCCTCAGTGACCTGCCTCTTCTGACCAGATCCCACCTCTTAACAACAAGTCAGCTATAAGGTCGCCTTCCAGGATCAGTTACCTTCCAAAAGGCCCACCTTTAAGCATATGAGAGTTGGGTGGGGGGAACTAGATATAAACCTTAACAGGAGGCCATCTGGCTGGCATTTGGGAGGCTATACGGAAGTGTAGCTGACAGGTGAAAGCAGAGTTGAGAGCAGTAGCTTTTTGTCATGTTGGTAACTAATACAACATTGTTGTAGCAAGTTTGTATTCTAATCAATCCCCTACTTTTTTCAAACAAATGAAAATTAGGTGTTACTGTCCCTTGCAACCAACAGTCCTGGCTAGCACAAACTCCTTCCTTGTACAGTGCCAGACACACCAGTTCCCGAAAAGTGGGACACTCATCATCATTATGCAGCTGACCATGGCACCTGCAAACAGACTGAAAATATAGCTATGCAGTACCATTGGCTCACGGCCTTCATCTCCCTCCTGTTTTCAGCCTGCTCCCTTGTCCATGCTCACGTCTTGCCCTCCAGGGAAACCTCCAAAATTAATTAAAAGTGGAGCCCACCAGTTTTTTTGTTTGTTTTTCTAATTTTTTTATTAGTATATATTTGCAGATACATTCATTGTAGGGAACTGGTACATGTACATACCGCATTTTGACACTTTTTACTTCCCCTTCCCATTCCTTGTCTCCCCCATCCCCGTATCCCGTTCCCACCTTCACATAATCTCCCTGTTTCCTATCACTAAGGGTTTTTTTGCTCTTTAAATTATTGCTCATATAAGAGAAACCCTGCAACATTACCCTTTTATGTCCGATTTATTTTGCTTAGCATTGTGGCTTTGAGATGCATCCATTTGCACCATTTGAGTCATTTTACAAATACTCAAATTTAACCTTTATAGCTGAGCAGTAAGTCATTGTGTATAAATATCATTTTAAAATCTGTTTATCTGTTGATGAACATACAGGCTGCTTCTAAGATTTAGTTATTGTGAGCTGTGCTGCTACAAACATCGGTGTGCATTTATCACTGTAGTATGGTGTCTTTAACTTTGGGACGATACTCTGACGAGATACAGCTGGGTCAAGTGGAATCTCTATTTTTAGTTTTTTGAGGAATCTCCATACTGATTTCCATAGTGGTTGCACTAGTTTACATTGCCACCAACAATAGAGAAGGGTTTCTTTTTCCTCAAACCTCTCTAGCATTTGTTGTTTTTTGAGTTCTTGATTATAGCCATTCTTTCTGGAGTAAGATTTGGAATCTCAGTTGTTTTGATTTGAATTACTCTAATAGCCAAAGATGCTGCTGTAGTCATTGTTTGCAAATGAATGGATTTAATATAGGATGCATAATTTATAGGATTATTTTATAATATTCACCCAAAAAGTCAAAAGCAGAGGAGTGCAAGAGATCTGTCCGTGCACCAGAGATCAAAAAAATCCGGCCTGGATCCCATGGCAATGTCTTCCACAAGTCCAGCTGAAGGGCTAGAGCCCAAGGCAAGGTCCTTCATAAGTCCAGCCAGAGGCCTAGAGCCCACAGCAAAGTCTCATGAAAGTCCATATCAAGGATCTATACTGGGGAGACCCAAAGGCCAGTGGTGGAAGCTGGAAAGCCTGCACCAGCAGGGTAAATGATCTGTGCCACCAGGCTGAGGGGCTACACTGGAACCAGGAAGCAGCACTTAAGGCGAAGACCAGAGCTCCCCTGACAAGAACAGCAGCCATTCCCAGTGACAGCGAGGACCCAAACTCCTCGGACTATAACAACAGCCAAGTTCCCATCAGGAAAACCAGCTGTGGTGATCTTCTCCAGGAAAATCAACAGTCAAATATCTTCCCCTCCAGTTCTCTTTTTATGCCTGTTAGCAACAATCCCAAGGTAGGTCTTCCACACTCAGAACCACAGTGATTCAGTTCAGCTTGGCATTCCAAGTTGACTCTTAGTTAATCTACCACAGATACTACACTTTTTCATGTACCCATTGGCCATTTGTATTTCTTTTGAGAAATGTTGATTCCTTACTTTTTTTCCTTCCTTCTCCCCTTCCTTCCTTCTCTCCTTTTCTTTCTTTCTTTCCTCTTTCTTTCTTTCTCTCTCTCTCTCTCTCTCTCTCTCTCTCTCTCTCTCTTCCTTCCTTCTTTTTTTTGAGACAGTCTTATGATAATAGTTCACGATAGCCTTAAACTCACTATGTAGCCCAGGCTGGCCTTGAACTCAACTGTGATCCTCCTGCCTCAGCCTCCTGAGTACTTAAATTACAAGCATGCAACACCAGGCCCAGCTGTGTCTATTCATTTCAATTGCCTATATTTTTGATTTGGTCTTTTATTTTGGGGGAGTCTATTTTTTTTATTAAGTTTATTGGTACATTTTAGGTATACAATATGATGGCATTCATCATTGGGAATTTGTTCCTTTACATGATATATCTTGATTCTTATTTTTTTCCCATTCCCCTGCCCTCCCTTCAATCCATCCACCCTTCCCTATTTACAAAGACTTTGTTTCCATTTTTTCCTTTTCTCATATTGGAAACAGCCCAGTTGCCCATCAACTGGATACTGGATAAAGATGTGGGGTTTTTTTGTTTTTTTGTTTTTTAATAAAATGGAGTACTAGTCAGCCATAAAGAATGAGAAACTAGAGATATTTATAGCTAAATGGATGCACATTGAGGTCAGATTCTTAAGTGAAATAAATAGGACACACATGTAAATACTGAATAGTTTCTCTGGTGTGAGAAACTGAAAGCATAAATAAGGATCAAAATATATAATAGATAATTTGAAATAGGAAGAAAAGGTCCAAAAGGGAAGGGGAACTGGGAGGCGTAGGGGAAAGGAAAAAAGAGAAAGGATTCTAATTGCTTTTTAGTTCTTTATTCTAGCTAGGTGTTAGGCCTTTGTCTGAGAAGTAGCTAGCAAATTTTTTTTTCTCATTTTATAGGTTGTCTCTTCACTGTTGGTTATCTCCTTTGGTGTGCAGAAGGTTTTTAATTTGATAGGTTCCCATCTGTTGATTATTGGTATTGTTTCTTGTGCAATTGAGCTTCTGTTCAGAAAGTCCTTGCCTATGTCTATGTCTTGAGGATTCTACCTGTTTTATTTCTCAGAAGACCTAGTGTTTCTGTTTTATATCTAGGTCTTTGACCTATTTTGATTTGATTTGAGTACAGAGTGAGAGATATGGGTCTAGATTCATTCCTCTGCATGTGGATAACCAGTTTTCCCAGCGCCATTTGTTAAAGAGGCTGTCTTTTCTTCAGTGTATATTTTTGGTCCCTTTGTTGAAGATCAGATGGCTGAAGGTCTTATAAAACTGAAGCTTAACCAAGTCATGAATATTCTGCTAGGCAAGACTGCTGCCACTTTATATCATCAATCCCTGCCTGGATTGTGAGTGGCTAGGAGCAGGTGCCCATCTTCAATTGGTTTTAACCCACTGAGCAAAAACTGTGCAAATATTTGCATAGCTTCCTTTGTCTAAAAAATGGGCTCTGCTCCAACACTTAGAGGGACTTTTTCAGGAAGGACAAATAGTCTAGGACAAAGACTGGGGTAACAGATGAGAATACAGGGAGTCCTGTCAGGGAAGATGGGGGAGAGTGATTTATTTGAACTGGTTCTAAGTTCCAATGGCCTGTGCTGCCTGCAATCCTGCCTTAAACAGAACTTACACACCAGCACAAAATATTTCTGTTGTGTGCGCCCAAATAGCCAGATTATAAATATTATTTTAAAATTCCATTTACAATGGATTTTGTTTCTCTGATTATAAAAACGGTGCCCATTTATTGCAGAAACTTAAAAAAATATAAAGTACACAAAAATAAAGATAAAAATGTATGGTAGATGTGTGCCAATTCATATAGTAGAAAACACCAAACTAAGATACAAAGAGGGAAGCCTGTCAAGTCCAAACTTCCAACTCATTCCTGGCAACCCCTTGGCTTCAGGAAGAAAAACATCTTGCAAAAGGCTAAAGGTCATTTCTTAGATTCTTGCAGAAGCATTCCACTCTTTCTAACACATGTATATTTTTAAAAAACCACAATCCAGGCCTCCCAGCTATGAGGTGGTCTGTTCTCTATTATTCATGTATGCATGATTCATTTTACTTACTACCAAATGTAACCCCAGCAGGCTTATTCTATAAGCCCCTTCCCCCTCCTGAGAGAAACTAGGGAGGGCAAACTCATTTTTCCCATCTATCTGGATGAAACTTAATTAGAAAGGCAAATGTGGAAGGGGAGAAACAAAATAACCACATTATAAAAATAAGAGATGGCCCTGAACTTGACCTTGAGCCAAAATATCACAAAAAACTACAGTGATTTGATGAATCATAGATCTATATATTCATTTTTGTCCTCTAAACTCTGAGCCTAGTTGAAAGATATTTCTAAGAAAAAAAGAAACAAGCACTTGATGAACTCACACAAATATCATTTAATAGTCAGAAAAGGACAACAAGGGCTGTGGCTATTTCATCTAAAATAGTGCCTAGCACACACTAGGTACTCTATAAAAATTGGATGAATAGGTGAATGGACCAAAGGCCCACCCCTCTCATTTTACAACAAGAAGCCAATCAGGAAGGAGAGGAGAGGAGATGGGATCTTGCAGAGCTTTCTGCAATTTCATGGCCACTTGAAAGACAACTGGAGTTCAGTGTCCGTGGAAAAGATGGGGCCCAGGTAGTCCTTCAAACTTCAAGTTAGGACCCAAGACAGTAAAGATGGAAGCTTGAAAATAACCTTAAAATGCTGAAAGTCACTGTGAATTTATGTAAAAGTCTATGCCCAGGGAAGACATGGGGCAATCAACTTGCCCCAAATCAATTACAAAGTGAGATGGTGGGAGAGCCATGGGTGGAGTGCAGGCCTCCTGCAACTTTCATGGCCTTTTTCACTGAACAACAATATTTTCATATTCATATATATATACATATATATATATATGTATATATATAAAATAAACACTTCAGCATCTCCAAAGAGAGACCAGACAAATTTACCTTATAATCAGCTTGAATTTTTCAGATATTGCATTCCACAGTCATTTGGCTTGGCCATTTCTCTCTTCATCCATGCTGATGCCTGTGTCAGTAATTTGTTCATCTTAATTGCTGAATCTTATTCTACTGTAAGGATGCCTTCAATTTGTTTTTTCATTCATCTGGTGACAGACATTTGATTGCTTCTAGTTTGGACTGTCACAAATAAAGCTGTGATAAACATTTGTGTACTAATAGTGGTCCTTGTAGCAGTGGACACACACTTTCATTGCTTTCGTGTATCTAGGAAAGGTAGGCATGTGTTTAACTTTTTAAGAAACTGATGAGCTGTGTTCCAGATTGTTTGTTCCATTTTACAATCTCATCATCAATGCATGGGAAATTTTGTTGCTCCGTAACTTTACTAACATTTGGTATGGTCAGTATTTTTAATTTTAGCCCTTCTGGTAGTCATATAGCAATATCTCATTGTTATTTTAATTTGGAATTCACCAGGGTTTAATGATGCTGAGTGTCTTTTCATGTGCTTATTTGCCATCTGTTTAACTTCCTTGGTGAAGTGTCTGTTCAAATCTTTTGATGGTTTACTTGGGTAATTTGTTGTATAATTGGGTGGTGAGTGTTCTTCATATATTTTAGACACAAGTCTGTCAGATATACATCATTTGTCACTTTCATATTCATAGTAATACAATATGTTTTGCAGAACAACAGTTTGAAAATGTGAAGTCCCATTTACTGATTTTTTTCATTTGTAATTCTTGATTTTTGTGTTCTTTTAAAGAAAGCTTTGTGAAACCCAATGCCACTAAGATTTTCTTCTAACTCTTCTCAGACGTTGTATAGTTTTAGCTCTTACACTTAGGGCAGTGATCCACTTCAAGTTGATTCGTGAATAGGCTATGAGGTAAGGGTGGAGATTCAAGTCTTTGTACTTTGATTTCCAGTTGTTTTGGCATTGATTTGTCCGGAAACTTGTGCAGAAAATCAATCAGTTTATGCTTGTGAGACTATTTCTGAATTTTATTCTGTTCTATAGATGTATATGTTTATTTTTATGGGAACACTACACTATCCTGATTACTGTAGCTTTAAAACAAGTGTAGATATCAGGTAGCACAAATCCTCTAATTTTTCCCCCCAGAATTAACTGTTTTAGGTCTTTTGCTTTTCCATATAAATTTTAGAATCAGCTTGTGAATTTCTACCAAAAAACTTTCTAGCAATTTCGTTTCCATTGGATAGGACCCTACAGATACTTTAGGAAGATTAGACTTCTTAACAGTATTGAGCCTCTGACACTCATATGTCATATTTTTCTATTTTAGCAATGTTTTAAATTTTTCATTGCACAGGTCTTACAAATATTTTTTGTTAAGGTTATTCCTAATGATTCTTTTTTTTTGGTACTGGGGATCTAACTAGGGACCTTGAACTTTCAAGGCAGGTGGTGGAACCACTGAGCTAAATCCCGGGCCCAGATTCTGTATTTTTGATGTTGTTATAAATGATGTTATTTTTGAATTTCCATTTCCAATTGTTCATTGTAGGTACATACAAATAAAATTGGTGTTTGCCATGCACTAAACTAAAATCAAAATGGATTAAAGATCTAAATATTAAAATAGAAACTCTGAACCAGTTGGAACAGAGGTTAGGTAGAACCCTTGAAGACATCGGTGTAGGAAAAGATTTTATGAACAAAACCTCAGTTGCCCATGAACTAGCACAAACAATCAACAAGTGGGATCTCTTCTTATTAAAAGGCTTCTGCACAGCAAGAGAAACCACCAGAAGTGTGAAGAGACAACCCACAATGTGGGAAAAAATCTTCACCTGCTCTTCCTCAGACAAAGGTCTGCTATCTCAAATCTATAAAGAACTTAAAAAGATCAGACCTCCCAAATTTAAAGACCCAATCCAAAAATGGGCATCTGAAATGAACAGACATTTCTCAGACAAGGAAGTAAAAATACCAAATAAATACATGAAAAAATGTTCAACATCACTGGTCATTCGAGAGATGCAAATGAAAACAACACTGAGATTCCACTTCACTCCAGAAAGAATGGCTACTATCATGAAATCAATCAATAACAAATGCTGGCGGGGCTGTGGGGAAAGAGGAACTCTGCTCCACTGCTGGTGGGAGTGTAGACTGGTGCAAGCACTGTGGAAATCAGTATGGAGATACCTCAATGACCTAGGACTGGAAGTCCCATTTGACCCCGCTATTCCACTGCTGGGGATCTCCCCCAAAGAATTAAAAGAATCATACCACAGTGATATATGTGCGCCCATGTTCATAGCAGCACAGTTTGTAATAGCTAAAACTTGGAAACAGCCCAAATGCCCATCAACTGGAGACTGGATAAAGAAAATGTGGGTTTTAAAAAATAAAATGGAGTACTACTCAGCCATAAAAAATGAGAAATTAGAGACATTTATAGCTAAGTGGATGCACATTGAAGCAATACTCTTAAGTGAAATAAATAGGACACACATGAATAAATTCCAAATAGTTTCTCTGGTGTGAGAAACTGAAAGTGTAAATAAGGACTAAATGTATAATAGGTCATGTGAAATAGGAAGAAAAGGGGCAAAGGGGAAGGAAGTGGGAGGGCTAGGGGAAAGGATAGAAGGGAATGGGATTAATATGAGAAAATGGAAAAATAGGAACAAAATCTTTGTAAATAGGGAGGAATGGAGGGGTTGAAGGGAGGGCTGGGCAAGGGTGAAAAATAAGAACCAAGAGAGGCTATGTAAAGGTCCAAATTTCCAATGATGAATGTCATTATATTGTATACCTAAAATGTACCAATTATTAGAATGAATAATCGAAAACGTAAAATAGGAAGAAAAAGTCCAAATGGGTAGGGGTAGTGGGAGGGGCAGGGGAAAGGAAAGAAGGGAAAGGAAAAATGCTGAGAAATGGAAAAAATGGAAATAAAGTCTTTGTAAATAGGGAAGGGTGGAGGGCGTGAAGGGAAGGCTAGGAATGGGGAAAAAATAAGAACCAAGATGCATTATGTAAAGGTACAATTCCCAATGAGAAATGTAATTGTGTTGTATACCTACAATGTACCAGTAAAAGAATTTAATAAAAATAAAATAAAATTGGTGTTTGGATATTTACTTTGTGACCTGCAGTCTTGCTACACTCATTTATTAGTTCTAGTGGCTTTTGGCAGGCAGACCCCTTAAGATTTTTCTGCAGAGATGATTGATTATTTCATGTGTGAATACAGGCAATTTTACTTCCTCTTTTCCAATCGGAATGTCTTTTATTTTTTACCCTTATTGGACTGGCTGAAATCTAGTGAGATGCTAAACAGGAATTGTGAGGGTAGACTCAGTGATGATGAGCCTTTTGACAATTTTGGCTCTTGGATCCTCATGGAGAAGATTTGTGAGGAGATCCACAGAAGGGACTCAGAGTCAAAAAGTGAAAGTTTTAGCAAACTCTTTATTGTATGACAAGCAAAGTGTACTCCTAAGCAAGGTTAACCCTCATTGGAGAGTATAGTACACTCAGGAGAGCTCCAGATGGACAAAGCCCAGAGGAGGCAGCTTCCAGTAATGAAAGTATGAGGTTAGGAAAGGAGGACACACAGAGCCCAGGTAGCTACAGAAGCAAGGTCTGGGGTTGGTTTCTCTTTTGTTTTCTTAGAATTTGGGGAGTGATTGTAGGTAGAAACTAATGAGGCTTTCTTCTAATTACCTGTGAGTCTCCACATGGGATGGGGGAGTTTTTGAATTTACATTGGTTCTCCTCAAAACAAGCTTGACAGCCAAAGCCCATTGAGGGGTCAAAACTACAGTGCAAATGAATGTAGATCAGGCTCAAGAGGGCCTGTGTCTTCCTTCGTCTGAGCATGTGCAGGTCCTGAATTGGAATGGGGCATGGGTGGAGAACCTGAAGGGAGTACAAGGTTCCTGGTACAGGAAACTGAGAGCAAGCTCAGGAATCTTAGACCATTGTCTGCCAGAAGGTCCAGGGCTTCCTTCTTTAGCTTGCCTATTAGTTCATCTTCTCTAGCTCATGTGTAGCTAGTTCCCTACTCTAAAAATGTGTCTTTTAAGAAATTGATCAATTTTATGTAAATTGTCAAATATGTTAGTGCAGAGTTGTTCATTATAGTCCCTTTATGCCTTTTTCAATGTCTGTGGGTTCCACAAAGATTTCTCCTCTCTCATTCCGGATACTGATAATAACTGTGTCTTTCCTCTGTCTTCTAAAGGGCTACCAATTTTGTTGAATGTTTCAAGAAGATGATTTTGGTGTCATTGGACTTCTCTGTTGTTTTTCTGTTTTATATTTCTTTTCTGCTCTTACATTGTGTAGTGGATTAATTAATGGTCAACTTACAATGCCCAGCTGAACTGAATCAATGTGGTCTGGGCATGGAGAATCCACCTGAAGATTGTTACCAATAGCTATTAAAAAAAGAACCAGAGGGGGAAGATTGTGGCCTGTTGATTTTCTAGAAGAAGCTTGCTGTGGATGGTTTTCCTCATGTGAACTAGGCTGATCTCGTCGAAGGATGAACTCAGGGCCTCACTGTCGCTGGGAATAACTGCTATTTTTGTCAGAGGAGCTCTGATCTTCACTGTAAGCATCATTTCCTGGCTCCAATGTGGATCCCTCAGCATGGTGGGACAAATCCTTCATCTCACTGGTGTAGGTTTTCTGGCTTCCACCACGGCCTTTGGGCCTTCCAGGTGCAGATCCTCAATACGGACAAGCGTGAGACATTATCATAGGCTCTAGGCCACTGGCTGGACTCGTGGAGGACACTGCCTTGCACTCTAAGCCTTTAGCTGGACTTGTGTGGGAAATTGATTGGATCCAGGTCCTCAGCTGGATTCCTTGGGCCCCTAGTGAGTGGTTAATCTCTTGCATTTGACTTTTTGGGTAATTATCATAAAAATAATCTTATAAACTATGTATCCTGTAGTAAATGTATTCCTTTGCCAAAACTGACTACAACACATTGTTATTTACTTTCTTCAGCATACTCACTTTGCTGTTATCCCCCTCCCCCCAGGTCCTTAAGGTAGAAGTTTAGGTCATTGATTTCAGACTTTTCTTACTTTCAAATATATTGTCAGTGCTTTTCCTTCTAATCACTGCTTTAACAGAATCCCAAAAATCCAAATGTTTTCATTTACATTCATTTCAAAAACACTTTCTAATTTCTCTTTTGAGCCATTTGGTGTTTAATTACGTGTTTATTATGTGTTTGCTTAGTTTTCAAATACGAAGGCATTTTCAGCTATCTTTCTGTTACCCGTTTCTACTTTAATTCCATTGTGTTAGAAAACACTCTGTGTGATTTGATTCCTACTGAGATTTGATTTTTGGTCCATTGTGTAGTCCAGCTTGAAAAATGTTCCGTGTATCCTTGAAAAGAATGTATATTCTGCTGTTTTGGGGTGGAGTGTTACATAAGTGTGAATTAATAGGTTGGCAATGTTTTTAAATTCTTCCAAATTTGCACTGATTTTCTTTTTGTTTATTCTATCAATTATTGGATGAAGGGTTAATATCTTCTACTATAACTGAACTTGTCTACTTTAAATTTCTGCTTCATGTATTGTTAAATTCTATTAGGTGCATAAATATTTAAGATGATGAAATGCCCCTTATTATTATGAATTACCTTCTTTATCTTTTAATAGTCTCTGACCTGAAAATGACTTCATCTGCTATGAACATGTACATCCTTTTCCATCCTTTTTTTCTTTAATCTGTTTGCATCTTTATAATTAAAGTAGTTTTGGTAAGTATGATATAGTTGTATATAATGTTTTTAAAATTTGACCTGACAAACTTGCCTTTTGTTTATATTGAAATGTTTTAAATTTAATAAGATTAATAACGCTATTATTTTCTTATTTTTCTATTTGTTCATTTGGGCTTTTGTGTTCTATTTTATAAATTGAGAATATTCCTTTTTGCCTCTGATTTACTCATTTGTTGTATCTCTTTGTTTTTGTATCTCCAGTGGTTGTATTAAGGTTAGTGTATTTTTAACCAATCATAGTGTGCTAGTTTTATTTCTGACTGATGAACTATGAAATAAACCTACAGAAATGTGCTTTCCCTCATGTCTTTTACCCTTTGTCCTATTGCTTTCATGCAATGTATTTATATCTGCATGTATTCTAATCCCTGTAACACATTGCTATTGCTTTTGCTTTAAATCATTAATTATCTTTTTAAGGTGATTTAAAATATAAGACAAAATCATTTATACTTCTTCCTATAGACTGAATGCTTGTATCTCCTGCCTCCTAAATTCTTATGTTAGAACTGAAACCCCAAATGTGATGGTTTTTGGAAGATCTTTTGGAGGGTTAGGTCGTGAAGGCAGAGCCCTCCTAAATGGGATCACTGCCCTGATAAAAGAGATCCCAGTTTCCTTGCCCCCTCTACCATGAGAGGACACAGTGAGAAGATGGCATCTATGAACCAACCAGGAGGTGTGTCTTCACTGATACAGAGTCTGCTGGTGCCTGATATTGGACTTCCCAGCCCCCAGAACTGTGAGAAATAAATTTTTGTTGTTTATAAGTCAACTAGTCTACGGTATTTTTGTTATGGAAACTCAAACACTTACAAAGGCTAATCAAAAAATATGGTGTGTGTTTAAAAAAATTATTCCAGTAAAAGACACATTGCCACTAATCCCACTCAAAATATTCCCCCTTGCTTCAAACACATTTATCCCATGATTTTTACTGTGTTCTGAAGTAGTTCTGGAAATCCATGTTCTTGAGTGTCTTTATGAGGTATGAACAAACATGTGGTGAATGCCACTTCAGAATTCCCTCCAACAGAAAGGCAGGCTTGTAAAAATATTATGATGTGTCCTTATCCACCTTATGCACTGGATTTGGCACTGTGATTTCTGCCTCTTTCTCAAAATCTAAATGACCGTGAAAGGTAAATATTTTGAATTGATTCAGGACATTGAGATAGCCACAACAGTGCAACTAAAGACACTAAAAGGCCTCCTAATGAGACTGTCTCATGTCACCCAATGGGACAGTCACGCATGTACCACTGGTGAGTCAAGCTGTTGGAAATGTAACAAATTGAAATCAGAGCCTCTTGGCAATAAGACACACAAATTATGGCTCTATCATGAATGTGTTAACGGCAATGTGTTCTTTTTACTATACTAAATCTTAAAAATTTAAACAGTCACTGTGTTTTGTGATCACACCTTGTCCATATTTACTATTTCTGGAGTTCTTCAATCCTTTATGTAGATCTCTGTTTCCATCTAGTATGATTTTTCTTCTGCCTGAGCATTTCTCTTATTGAGTGATTGAAAGAATGATAACGTGAGGAAGATCTCTCAATGCTGAGCCTCTCTAGTAGCTGCTCTGCCTCCCCTCTACCTTGCTTCCAAGTCCCTAGGAGAGCTTGGAGAGGTCCCACCAGTGCACATATAGAGCAGTAGGTGACAAATGTGACCTGGGCTGAGACACAGGTGAGGCAAGAGAGGAATCTAAGTTATAAAATATCAGAAGCTCCCATTCTCAGAGGCAGAGCCTCAGAGTGCAGGTTTCCTTGTCTGGCAGCCAGGTTCCTTGGTAGATTCACTCTGGCAAAGTCCTGTCCCTATTCAGAAGGTCTAGGGATGTTTCTGATGCCAGCCAGGTTTGGGAGCCATTGTCCTTCACAAAATGAGTGCTCTCAGAGCAGGATGAGAGGTGATGCCCATAGGGTGGTCTTCATTCTTAGCAATACAAAGGAAGGGCCCAGTCACTTGAATGAGTAGGAAACTGGGATAGAAGTAAAGGTAGCAAAAGGGGAGGGAAGATGTCAGATGGGAATGAGGATGAGGGAGAGTTGATAGACGGGACCATTTCAGCAACTCACAATTCCCCATCCTGCTCATCCTTTCTATAAGCCAGTCCCTTGTGCTCGGGGCCTGGCTGGCCCAGCTAGGGGATGCATGATCCCACTGTGAAGAGTGCTCACCTGATGCAGGTACACTGGGCTGTACACCTTTCCTGACAGCTGAGCAGTTACAGAGAAGAGGCCTGAGAAGCACTACCAAAAGCAGAGCTGCTTTCCAGGGTTGTCTCCCGCTTAGGTGGGGCTTCCTCCCCAGACTTCTTCACTCTCTGCTGACCATGATCCTTCAGACTGGGAATGCCTGCTGCTTCCTGTCTTGCCCATCTCAGCAGTACCCACCCCCCAAGGTTCATGTGGGTTCTCTTTCCTTGACACCAAGGTCCTCAGCCCACTCCTTTGTTTCCCAGTTTGATGTTCACCATGATCCTGAGGGTTCAGCAAAGAAAGCCTCAGGCCCATTTCAGGTAGGGTATAAAAGTAAAAGCCAAAGAGGTTAAGTGACATGCCCAAGCTGACCCAGGAATTTGTTAGATGGCTTTGTGTAGAATTAGGGCCCAAGGTAGTTTCTCCTGACCTTGCCTTGGGCTTTGTCTCAATCCAGCCCCTGTAGGTCAGAGCCGTGCCTGCTCAGCATGACATCATGATTCTTCACCAGGGTCCTTTGTGCAGGTCTCCTATGCGGGTTGGCCCCAGGCTCCTGCTGCCTTGAATGGCTGTGATTTACACCCCAGTGGTCCTGTCAGCTTCTCAGATAGCGATGTCCCTGAATGCCTCAGAGTGCCTTGCACATGCCTGGTGATCAATAGATGTCTACTGATCGAGTTTCTGTTAATGAATGGCAATGGCTTCATATTGAGTATTGATGGGTTGGGACTCCTGCTTATTCTGGACAAGAAGCCAAGGCTTTTGCCAAAGGAGGCAAAAAAGGAATTCCTTCTGAACTGGATGCACTCTAATCCCCTATGTAGAAAAATCTGTAATTGATTCAAGTTGGGGGATGGGGTATCTCTCAGTTGTCACGGTGACTCTTAAAAAAAAAGATTATTCTTTAACAGTATCTCAGACATCAGGACTCTGAAGTAATAGCCCTTTAAAAATTGAATAATATTAATAAGATCTACCCCTGAATGCACAATGCTTTTTTTTCTTTAGATGCATTATTAGCTTAGCTGGCAACGAGACCTCATAAATGCAAAATGCTTGTTCAATGAGAACATCATTTCCACTATAGAATAAGTAAGGATGCAACTCACCACTCCAGAGATCCTAATGATTAAGGAACAACCTCTGGATAGTCACATGTGGGTTGTAGATTCCTGATAGGCCTGGGTTGTGTGGGGCTAATTTCTTTGGGGGGAATCCTAAAGCCTGCGGGAGTTCCTGTGGGTAGGCAGACCAGGCTGGCCTCAAAGAATCAGAGGTAAGCTGAGGAGAGAACGAAGAAGATTTCTTAGAGATTTTACATCGTGCAAGAGATGAATTGCAAGGGTTTTGAATTCACAGCACCCTGACTCCAGTGCCACTTTTTGACACTGAATTTAATATTGGCTAAGTGTTTACTGAATATGGCGGTGGATGGACTCTAAAATGGCCCCAATAACCCCCACCTCTTGTTAGTCACACACTTATGTAATCCTTTCCCCTTGAGCATGGGCACAGCCTGTGACTAGCTTCTGATCAAAAGAATATGGCAAGGGTGATGGTACTTCAGTGGTCATGTTATATAAGATGTGACTTATTTCTTGTTTGCAAACTTTCTCCCTTTCTGGCTTTGGTGAAGCAAGATTCCCTACTGTGAGCTGATGGAAGGAACCCCTGACAATCAACTGAGGGTGAGATGTAGCCTACAGCCAACAAGAACTGAGATACTGTTCAAAAATCCATGAGCAACTGAATCCTGCCAACAGCCACATGAGGTTGGAAGTAAGTTCTTGTCCAACCAGATCTTCAGATGAGACTCTGCTCTGGCCAGCACCTTGAATGCAGCCTTATGAGAAATTGTGAAGCAAAGGACTCAGCTAAGTTGTGCCCCAATCCTTGACTCACAGAAACTGAAATAATGAGTGTGTGTTATTTTAAGTCATTACCTTTGTGATAATTTGTTACATAGCACTGGATAATGGACACAAATACATATTGATATTGTACAAGCGATGGACATGCCAGTGAATTGAAAATATCCTTGCCATCATGGATATTCCTTTTTAATTGAGGAGACAGACATAAAATAAATTAACAAATTATTGTCATGAAGAAAACGAAATTAGGGCAAGGGGACAGGGAAGAGCTGCATAGTATTTCAGGTAGGATTGATAAGGAAGGATTGTGAGGTGAAAGTCTTGGAGAAGAGAACTAAAGATGCAGGCATATCCAGGCAGAGGGCCCAGCAAATCCAAAGGTCTGGGAGAAGATAAGGTTGAGAATAAGGCTTGATAAGTGGAATCCCAATGGGTAGGGTGTTATAAGAGATGACCTCAGAGAATTAGTGCCTCCAGATCACAAAAGGCCCTGTAGACCATAGAGAGGGCTTTGATGATATTTGCCCTGTTAGAAGAGGGCCCAGGGCCTTCTGAGCAGGTGAATTAAAGAGCCTTTCTGGAACAATGATCAACTCCTAATAGTTACAACATGAATTGCTACACAGGGCCTGGGACGTGATAAAGCCTTGCTCCGTCCATTTTTCTCCAGAGATTCTTTGAGAAATTCTGTTGTGCAGATGGAGGAAGTATAGTAATTCTTCCTCAACTTTGCATTCCTTTAGTTCAAAATATGTGACTTGATCTCTGGGTCCTCTTTCCACAGTCAAAAGCCATTAAAATGGACGCAGAGCAAACAAGGTGTTACTCCAGATGTGACTCTGGGACTTGAGTCATAATTTCAGACAAGCTTTAAATATCTGTGTGGGGAATGAACCAGATGAAAAATGGGGCTCCTCAGATGCATGGTATTTACAGTAAAGGCAAGTGAGTATATAAGAATCTTATTTTTTTTGCAGGTGTTTTTTGAAATTTCAGAGAAGAAAGGTCCTGAAGGTATTACTCATGAATTAATCATATAAGAACCATTACTACTAACTTAAGATGCTTCAAATGCCATTAAGGTGGTGGGGCTTTTTGAGTAGTATTCTTCATTGTTATGTTCTTTTAGAGGCCACATAAGTACATATTGGAAGTTTTACCTGTTCACATGCATTGTTAACCCTCAACATATTTTTATAAGGTTTGAGTTCTACATCTAGAATTTTTTTGTTACACCAACATAAACCTAATTGTTGAGAGAGGAATCTGTATTACTATTCTTAAAGCTCAAGAGTTAATAAAGGATCTCTGTGCTTTCTAATGAATCAGGCTGGCCTGGGTCTCAGGAGAAAGGGAGTACAGCAACCTCAAAATAATAAACAGATGACTGAAAATTCACCCTCCCATCCTTCCATCCCTTCATTCATCCATTCACTCACCCATCACCCACTCAATTATCTCTCCAACACTCATCCATCCATCCCTTTATTCATTCATTTATCCACCCATTCAACATATATTGACTGGGCATAAACACAGCCAACCATTGCAGTAGACTGGAGACAAGATAGACAGCCTTGGTCCTCATGTGATCTAATTTTTGTTTTTGACACACAGTTTGGGCCCTTTCCTAAAGCATTATCTCCATCAGTACTCTTGAGCTCTCATTTAGACAATCATACATCTGAGGCTGTGGCAGGATGTCCAGATCAACTTTACTCCTCGTTCTTGAGCACAATCCAAAAGCCTGCCTCAAAGCACTCTGTTCTACAAGGTCCATCTTTGTATCTCTGAGATGCAAATGGTCAGGACTGACAATCTGAGATCTCTGTATCTGATTTAAAGTCCTCCAGGCACATAATTCATGGGAAAACTTTTCAAGGTACCAATACTAATACCCCAAAGCCTTCTGAAACAGATTTCAGATGCATTGAATAATTACCACATGCTGGCAGGATTGATGAATGTGTTTTTATTTTTTTAAAAATGCATCGTTCTTTTTGAGTCCTCTCCTTTACTGCTCCTGCATCAATATATATATTTTTTTGAGTTTGACAAAATTTATTGGTTATTTTAGTAAAGACATTCATCTCAGTCATTTCTCTCCTCATCTTGACCTTAGATTAGTATTTCATTTGGGTCAAGAAAAGAGTATGTAGGAGAGTGATGTTATTTTAACAAACGGTAAAATGGACAAAAATGAACAGTTTGCCTACATAAAAGTAAATTTAAAGTTAAATTCATGTATCTTGGTATAATTAAATCATGTAAGAACTATTTTGTTCTATATACATTTCCATTGTTTTACTCGGACTTGGGGCTTAATCTAAACTTTAATGTAAAAGAACAACTTAATAGGCATATGCGCAGGTTATTCTCTGGAGTTACTATTAAAAAAGATCAGCAAGTAGCTACCACCAATAAAATACTCTGAAGCTGCCTTCAAATTTAACATCGTAGGAATTCTGAAGGAAATCAACTGTATCATTTTTCTTTTGTATGTGACTATGCTTTCAAAGATGTGTTTAACTGTCACTTTAAAAGAGACCATATGCAATACAAAAATACCAAACAAAACACCCTACAGTACACAAATCTAACAGTATATGTGATGAACAATTCTATAAAATGTGTTTGAAGATGCATTTTCTTTCATTTTCAGTACCTACAATATGCCCAGGCCACTGGGCAGTATGTATACACTTAAGATAAACCATATAATTATTTTAATAAGAAATCCTGTAGTGAGTTCAATTCAAATTGGATTTAACAACTTAGTAATGGAAATGTGTAGGCAAAGTTACAGAAAATGCACCTTATTGTCTTCCATCTTCTACAGTGTTAAATTTTTTTTTTTGGTGTTTATACCTTTTAAAAAATAAAAACCAACCAAGTATTTAAACAATATGTACATTTAAATTTTTGGTGGTGGTTTTTATTTTAAAAGAAACAGCTTCCTTATGATTTGCCTCAAGTTCTGGTGGAAATGCTTACAAGAATTAGCTAATAAACAAAAACTAAGAGAAGCACATTCAAAATACTGATTTTCTTTGGTAGCAAATGGCTGTTCTTTGAAGACTAATGAAGGTAGACAAGACCATTAAAGTGAAATGGGCTATTTCAAATATGATACTTCACATAGAAAAAAAGGAAACTGTTCCTTTTAACTTTTCACCCACCCCACACCCCAATTCAAAACACATCATTTAATTGTCTTGGGCGTGGACATTTCCAAGATGAGATTTTGTATTTCGTTCCCATAGCTTCTGGTTATCAGAAAACCCATACTTTCCTTTATTGAAAGAGTTTGGTCTGGCTGATGTTGGTATATCCCTTCCATTATTCTTCATCCTCATCTTTGCTTCTGGAGGCATTTCCTCTGGTTCACTATCTTCATCTTCATTAAAACTGCTGCTTCTGAAAGGGTTTTTGGAGCAAGAGTCGGAACAGTTTCTTTAGGGTTCTCCGGAGGCTCCAGCTTGCTTCGGCTTCTCAGGCTTCTCCCCTCCCGCCTTTCAGTCTGCCATTTTCCTGGCTCCTGCATCAATACTTTGACATGTTCCCCAAGGTTAACTTTATGTACCCTGAGTGATCTCATCTACTTCTGTCACCAAATCACAATCCTGGTCCAACTGGTTATCCAGGATCTATTTTCCTGCCAGACTCAGGTGTCTGAAAGGGGATTGCCATGGATCGAAACTTGTGTTCCCCCAAATTCATCTGTGAAACCTAATCCTGATGTGATGGTCAAAGGATGTACAGGCCTTTCGAAACTGATTAGGTCATGAAGGTGGAGCCCTCATGAATGGGATTAGTACCCTGATGGAGGCCTCATGGAACTCAGATTCCCTTCCTGCCAACTGAAAACACAGTGAAAAATGACTATCCATGAAGCAGAACTCTGGTCTCACCAGACATTGAACCTGCTGAAGTCTTGACCTGAGGCTTCTCGATCCAAAGGTGTGAGAAATAAATTTATTCCTGGTTGTTTATAAGCCATCTCGTATATGACAATGTAGTGGTTAGGGTGGAGGGTGGAGTGTCAACTTGATTGGCTTTGGGATCTCCCTGGGGGTTGGTGGAGCAACACTTCTAGGTATGTCTGGGCAAGTCAGGAAATTGTGGTCCTGTGGTCCATGTCTGGGCCTTTGCCCTCTCTTCTGATTCCCAGCCATCAGGAACTAAGCTGCTTTGCTCTGCCACACCTTTCTGACATGATGTCTCTGCCTTGGAGCCAGCTGATCACGGACTGAAACTGTGAGCCAAACTGTTAAACCTCTCCTCCTTAAATTGTAGGTGTTGGGTATTGTGTCTTAGTGGCAAGAAAGCTAATGCAGCAATCTTTTTATTGTAGCCCAAATGGTCTAAGACAGGGATAGAAACCCTATTTGTATTAAATCAAACTGTTATGGCAACTAACATAGCAACATCCCCCAAACTCTTAAGATGTGGTGGAAAAAAATCTATAAAGGGTGTCTCCTGGTATGTCTGGAGAGACTGTAGCCAACATGGGGGCAAGAATCCACCTCAACAAAGTGCAGTACAGAGAAGGTGGGCAGCAAAGACAGTGTTACTGTCCAAGGAGTGACGGGGTTGAAGGTGCTGCCGCTAGAGAGGAAGCTCAGCCGCTGGGTGAGGGACTACTAGGACTCCCTGGCTCAGATTCCATGATTCCTAAGCAGCTGAGTGGTTGAGACTTTACCTTCTCAGCATATTGCCACTGGTTTATTTGAGAAGGATCACAAGACTTGCTGGCTGCAGACCAGGGTCCTGCTCCTGTGAATCTCTTTCTGGGGAAGGTTATACATCAGTCTCCTGTGAATGTGAGTGGAATGACCTGGAGTTCTCTGGTGGCTCTGAAAGGCATTGTCCATGTCGAATGGCACCAACAACACCTTGATCCGCAGTTGTACCAGGGGCCACAACCATCTCCTTGCTGTGGTTTCCCAATGTATGGGTCCTGGCACTTCTCTCCTCTGTTCAGGAGTGTGTGGAGGAGTTCACTTCCAGGAGACACCACGCCAGTAGCTGGTGTTTTTATGCCATTTAAATACAGAGTATAGGTGGTGTGCAAATAGGTATTGTACACTTTTGGAAAACCATTTGAAATATTTACTAAAGATAAACACTGACTCTGTGATCCAGCAATTTCATTTCTAGGTATATACTCAAGAGAAATGAGCACATACATCTGGTAAAAGATATGTAGAAGATTGTTTATCAAAATCTTTTCCATTGCAGCACAAAACTTACAGCAACCCAAAAGTTCATCAGAGTAGAACAGCTTAAAAACTGTGGCTATTCATAGAATGGAATACTATACAGCAACAACAAGGAATAAAGTATGTACTGATACATGCAGCAACCTGGATCTCAGGACACATGATAAATGAAAGAAGTCAAACACAAAGGCTACCTACATGTTGTACATATATCATTCCACTCACATGAAATTGAAGAATAGGCAAAAATAACAGTGATAGAGGTTTGAATACAGGTGACATATATTTGTATATAAAAAGCCATTGTCTGTGCACTTTTGCAACTTCAAATTATACATTTTCAACATTGAAAAAGGAACAAAATTAGAAAAAAATTTAAAAATGTGTTTAGCCATGAGCAGGGTATTACTCTAATGCAGAAGAGCAAGTGAGTTCAATCTCTCATATAGACACTAATGAAGCAAAACTTCTCTGAAGGGCCAGATAGGAATATTTTAGGCTTCCTGGCCTGTACTAGGACTGTCACAACTGCTCAGCTCCTCATCTGTGCCATGGAAGTAATCACAAACAGCAAGTAAATGAGTGGGCATGGCTATGTTCTAATAAAGTTTATTACAAAAACAGGTAGTCTGACTGATCTAAGTTTTGGTGGTGACTTCCAGGAAAACTGTGCTGAGCCATGTGAAGCCCCTCAGATTCCCCAGGGATAACAGGTCCACCGTGACCCAGGGAGGTCAGAACACTGGTGTGGCGGGCACTCAGCGTTTGCTCACCCGGCTAGGTAGTGAGACCCACACAGAGCCTTGGGGGGTGTAGCGGATTCCTCCTGCTGAGCCTTCTGGAACCTTCATCCCACAGAAAACAACTCCCCTCATCCTTTCTCACCAAAGCTTCTCTGCTGCCCTCACTGTCTGGCACCCAGGTCACAGTTGCACACAAGTCTCTCCAGGGCAGGCAACACATCCTCCCTTGTGCTTTATACTGCTTTATACTTCTCACTTTCCAAACCACCTAGCACAAAGCCCCCTTTTCGTCTGGAGGCTCAGCCACACAACCCCATGTAGTGAGAACTCTCTTCTGAACCCCAGCCAAAGTGACTCCATCTTATAGCAGGCCCCATTTCAACTGCTCAGAGGGTCCACCAGGTGTTGAGGGTATGCGCCAGACTGCAGCATGGTGGGATCATCTGCCACCACCATGGCTGGACAGCGCTTGCTGAGACGTCGGAGTTCCTGATAAGATGGGGTTGCAGTGGAGTATCCAGAACTTCCTCAGGGACCCTCCTTGCTTTCCTCCTGCTTCTGCTTTTTTGAATAGAGCTCTATAAACTGGGAGCTTAGCAAAGGGAGCTGGTGACTTTGGTGGTGGTGCAGCCCGCTCTGTAAGTGAGCCCCTAATAAGCCCATTCACTCCCCAAGCCAGACTCGTCTGAGCTGTTCTTTGGACTTTTGGTGCCCTGTCAATGCAGAGACAGATGTTTCTTCTATGTCTCCCTGGGAAATTTACAGAACACCTTGTCACCCTCTATCCCTGCTCACATTGCCATGTCCTACCCTATCTGGCACCACCTTGGCTCCCCTTACCCCGGGTCCTGTTCTCACCCTGGGGTTGCCATTACCTACCTGTACCATAGTCCCTGGGATCTTCTCCTCTTTTCAGGATCTCCTCTCTTCTGCATGAACCACTTTTGCCCACAGCCACACTGCAGATCCCTCTGTCACCAGCCCATTGCACACCATCAGTGTGTCAGATCCACATACCCACCCTGTGAACAGTCCCTGAGCCCCACTGCAGCTCTCCCAAACCCCCAGGTCTCCTCACCCCCAGCTTTCCCAAACCCCCAGCCCTCCCTCCCTCATTCTTACTACACCTGCCCCTGCACCTCTGAAGAACACTGAGGAGAGGACGATACACAAAAGCTCACTGCTGTCTCTTATGTGCCTAAAAGCAGAACACACATGTGTAAAGGTGTCCCTCCATCCTCCCTCAGGAAGCACAGCAGACAGTCCCTATGCATTCCACACTTTTATCAGCTGGACATGGTGTAGATTCCTCCACTGGAGGACCTGGCCAAGGGTCCGCCTAATCTACCACAGGTTTCCCCATGCATCTGCCTTCCCTCAGTTTGGCATCCTGAAACCCCAAGTCCTTTCCTTTGTCTCGTCTCTTCTCTACTAAATTAGCTTTTGTGCTAGTTACCTTTTTTCTCATTGCTGAGACAAAATACCCAATATCTGAAGTTAAAGAGGGGAAAGGTTTATTTTGCTCACAGTTTGTACAGGTTTCAGTCCGTAACTGGCTGGCTCCAAGGCAGGGTAGTTTGGCAGATAGGGACTGCAGAGGAGAAATAACAGTTCATGGCAGAAGGTAGCAAAGCAACAAGGGTAGAGAAGCCTCTTTCTGTCCGTTTTATCTTATCCAGACTACTAGGATTAGGGCCCTGTCAAACCAGTCTGTGGACTGATTTGTAATCACACACCCGTAATCCCAGCATCACACACTCTAGATTCAGCCACCTCTGAAAAATCCCTGTGACCACATGAGGCTTTGGGGAGACATCTAGACACAAGCTGTAACAGCTTTCTTTGTTAAGATGCTGTACAGGTCCAAGTTCTAAACACCTCTTGGAGTTACTCATCACTGAGTGAGTGTTCCCTGTGTCTGCATGATGTACATAATAATAAACTTCTGTTTGCTTTCCCCTTGTGAATCTTTTGTTAACTTAATTTTCAGGGCCTCGACCAATGAATCTAAGATGAGGATAAGTTCCTTTTTCTCTTCTCTATACCTTTGAATTTCTTCTTTCATCTTTAGCTACTGCCTTATCTTTGTCTTCTCACTCACAGCCAAGATTGGAAAGGCAGACTCTGATCAGGGTCTAAGCATTCTCAATTCCAACCCTCCCACTCTGTCTTTGCTGTAACAAAATCTGCCCCATTCCCATTATGGGTGACCACTCTGGTGAAACCCAGCAAAGACTCTGAAGCCCCTGCTTGTCAACTTCTGTGCTGCAATGTACACAGTGATCATGCCACTCTTGTCCAGAGACAAGGGTCATCTGGCTTCTGGGATCTCTTATATTCTGCTGATGCCCACTCCCCCCATCTCCCTGGCTGCCTTTGAGTTAGACTCTGTCTTCAGGCATCTCCACACTGTGTGCATACTCATGAGGAAGTGGCTGTTGGAAACTAACCATTTTTTGTTTTTGTTTTTGTTTTTTGTGGGTTTTTTTCCCCCATTAACTTTATTGGTACATTTTAGGTATAAAATACAGTTACATTCATCATTGGGATCTTGTACCATTACATGAGTCTCTTGGTTCTTTTTTTTTTTTTCCCCTTCCCCCCTCCCTTCACCCCCTCCACCCTTCCCTATTTGCAAAGACCTTGTTTCCATTTTTTTCCTCTTCTCATATTTTTTCCTTTCCCTTTTTTCCCTTCCCCTACCCCTCCCAATTCCCCTGCTCTTTTAGACCTTTTCTTCCTGTTACACGATATCCGTTATACATTTTTAAAATTACAATATTAAGATCTAGGAGACATTACCACAGATTTTACAGAATTTAAAAGGATATAGAAAGCATATTACAAAAATCTTTTTTGAAATAAATTTGACAACTTCTAAGAAGTACCTTGGAAGACAAATTAATGAAACTAACTCTGGAGGAAATATAAAATTTGAATAGCACCTATTAAAGAAAGTATATTCCTAGCTTGAAAACCTACCTATATGACAACAGCAGGCTCATAAACATTTTAACTGATGAACTATATCAAACAATTAAAGCAGAAAAAAGAAGGAACACTTCTCCCCTCATTTTAGGAACTCAACATTGTGCTAATCCTAAAACTGGATAAAGATAACAGAAGAAAAATGTATGAACATAGATAGAAATTTGTTTAACAAAACAAACTATTAGAAGTCAGATCTGGCAGGATGTAGAAAGTGGTTTTATTATAGGGATGGCAGTGTTTGTTCAGCATTGGAAGATCCACCCCCAGAAGTCAGCATTTTAACAGAGGAAAGGAAAAAGGCATATGATCCTGTCACTAGTTTTTTTTGTGGTTTTTTTGAGCAACTACCCATTTTAAAAGGCAAACCTCTCTAGATGTTCTGGGCACCTTTGGAGTGATGATTATAGCAGGAGCTGTCAGTTGCTTTCCTGGTTCTCCACCTTTCACTTAGTAACAGGTCCTTGAAAGCTGGGCACATGCTAGCTATAATAAAGATGAGCTTTCCTAGCATCCTTTGCAAGCAGTTGCAGTCATGTGGCCTGGTTCTGGCCAATAAGAAGTGAAAATGTCATGAGAAAAATGTTCTGAGAAGGTTCCTTAAAAAACTCACTTAACTCAGAGTCACATATCCTGTCCCTATTCTTCCTTCTTTTCATTGGCTGGAATAAGAAGCAATGCCAGACTCTACTGCCCTCTTGGGTTATGAGGAGATTTTTAAGGATGCAGTCTTATATGGTGGAGTGAAAATATGGCTGAGCCTGAATCCTGGTTAACTTAGCAAGGCTGCAGGACCCACCTTGGGTGCCTATCTGACTTCCTCAAGGGGAGAAGAAAAGCAAGCCATTGAACAAACAAAACAGACTGTCAACCAGGAGCTGAAACTAACCCTAACACATCTCTCCTCCAGCAGTCCAAATAAATTGACTTTCTTACTCCACCCCCTCCCATGGATCTGGCCCTCTTCCTTGTGTCCTACCGCAGGGAAAGGGGCCACTCTCTACTCTCTTTCTGGTTCATCCCTTGTCCAGACCAGAAACCAGGAGTCACTTTGGATTCTCTTGTATCTCCTCATATCCAGCAATGATCAGACTGTCCTCCTAACTGCTTCTCAGGGCCCTGATTTGGCTATCATAAACTATCACCCTACAACTGATATACCCAGGGTCTTGATGCTCAGAGACTGTTGAATATCTGCAGCTCTCTTGGGTCCTAGACTGCTTATCTGATCAAGAAGGGGAGGAGAGGAGAGGATGGAGACCTTGGGGGCTAGGAGGGGATAGGAAGAATCCCTAAGGGGACATGAGGACCTGGGACCAAGCTCAATCTGTTCCACTGTTTCTTCCAGGGACAGCCAGCTGGGATGGTGGAAGAGGAGCAGATTCATCAGAGGTGGAGTGAGACCATCTCAGTTTTTGCTTTTTGCATATGTGCAGTTCCCTTCCTGAGGACCTCCCTCTTTTCCATCAAAGTCACTTCCAGACACTTCCTCTTGGGCAGATTTAATTAGCACCTCGAAGGCTGTGGTGGAACAGAGGTAAGGGCAATCAAGATGCCAGGTATCCTTGAGTTTAATCTTCTGTCTAATGAGCCCCTACTATGTGCTATACCCTGTGCTGGAAGCTTCTAATACCCAGAGTTTTTCACACCTATTTTATATATGGGACATTGGAACTCTGAGAGGTGCAATGACTTGCCTAGGTCACACAAGAAACAGGCCTAGGATTAGCCCTGGATCTGTCTGACTCCAAGTCCCTGATCTTTTCCACCTCCCCAGGGATCCTAAATATGAATAAACATCTGGATAAAACAGGCTATTAAAACTCTGATTATAGGGTCAAAGCCCAGAGAATCTGATTCAATTGTTGTGGGCTGGATCCTGCGAACTTTTGTTTTTATTTGTCATAACATGTGCTCTGGGCAGGTAGAGTTGAGTGTCCCCTGCAGCCCTTCTTTGCTGGTCCATCCAACAGTTCTTTCAGGCCCTGCTGGAACATTTATCATTGTCCACCCACCCAGCCACTTACCCATCAAGCCACTTATCTGCACACCCAACTCCTTTCTGTTGTGTCCTGTAACCTCCACATGCCTGCACCCCAACAACATAAGCAGAGGCCACTGCCTTCTCTCCTCTCCTCACCTGCACTCTTCAGCTCTGTCCCCAGTCCTGGGCTTCCTGACAACTCCCTTGTCCTTCTCTCCCTGCTGTATGGCCCATTTTATTAGGACTTTTTACTTGTTATGAAACCAACATGCGAGTCTGTAATACTTTAATCATGTGCGGTTGAATTTTCACTTTATTGGAATAAGAGAGGAGCTGAGTTTCATGGAGCACTTGAACTAGGTATTTTACCTCAGCTGATACCTGACAAAAACTCTGAGACAGGTGTAGTATGCATTTTACCCACGAGAAAACTAGCATTTAAGGATGTTAGTGCTATGCCAAGGGTCAAGAAACCCGTGAATGATGTAGCAAAGTGTGAGGTCCAGCCAGGGTATTTAAAGTCATCTTAGTACATGCTCTTCCTGTCCGGCTACAAAATGCTAACAATAACCACTAGATGGCGTCACGAGGCAGCCATGCCCCCAGCTTCCCCGAGTAGACGGTGGGTGGGATGCTGAGCCTGTTGTGCCCACATTCACCACCAAGGGGCAGGCGCGGGGAAGAAATGACACAAGGGACGCAGAAGAGGCAAATGACCGGGAACTTCATCACACTGGGGCCAGGAAGGCGGTAGCAACTCACTGAATAGTTTAACTATTGACGTTTTCTATACGTATATATAGATCATATGTCAAGCAGAACTTTAGGGTTTCATGTTAATTAGCTTAAATATATCAGCATAGTTGGTAGAAAGAATAGACGCCAATCTCTGCACTTTCCTGGCTTGGGCAATACATAGAATCACTCTATTAATTACCTCTTGTGTCCCAAATGCTTTACATGTTTACCTAATTTAATTCTCACATTTTCAAGAAGCTCAGAGAAAGAAGTAAACTGCCCAGATTTACACAGCAGAGCCAAGATTTTGATCCAGTATGTTCCTCGACAAAGTTACTTTGCCTGAATCTTGATAGCCTCATCTGTTAAATAAGCATAGTCATAATACCTACCCCAAGTTTAATAGATAATGTCTGAGGTGTGGTAAAAAATATGGTGATTGTTCAAACTAAAACTTATTACAGTAAAAGACATATTGCCATCAGTATCCCTCAAATACACTCTCTCACTTGAAACACACTTATCCTATCATTTTTGCCACTTTCAGAAGAAGTTCTAGAAGTCTTCTTTTCTATCTTTAGTTGTGCTGTCATAGCTGCCTCAATGTCCTGAATCAATTAAAAGCATTTACCTTGCAAGTCATTTTGACTTTGGGGAACAGTTGAAGGTCACACAGCGCCAGAGTCAGTGAATGAGGTGGATGAGGACATATTGCAATATTTTTACAAACCTGACTTTCCATTGGATGGCACTTGGCAGGAGCATTCACCATAGTTTTTATCACACTGTAAAGACACTCATGAAAGAGGACTTCCAGAAGTGTTCAGAAAGTGACAAGAATAATAGGATAGTGTGTTCAAAGTGAATGGGATTAATGATGACGTCTTTTACTACAGTAAATTTTAAATTAAAACATATTTGCCATATATTTGATCACACTTCCTACATGAAAGTAATGCACATGCCTCAGAGTGGAGTGTTAATGGATGATGTGAAAGGTTTTAGTTCCCCACAGTCTGCTACACAGTGAAGTCTAAAGCAGGTCTCCAAGTGTAATTTTTGCAGCACCAACAGCATTTTAAATTCTGGTGGCAAGTATCTTCATGTCTGATTTACACAGAGCGACAGAGACCCAGGAAGAGGAGGAGCTCTGTCTGAGTTCTCTGAACTGCCTAGTGCTCATTAATTCTCATTGACTCACATACTCAAAAAACAGTGATTGAATATTGATCATGTATCAGAGCCATGCTAAGCACTGGAATACATGGATGACTCATATATTGTCTTTACCTTCAGGCCCCAGGGAAAGGATGACTGTTCCAATCAGAACAATGCTCTCATTCCCCACTGCTTTCTCTGATGTCACCTCACTCATCCCGCTACTCACTGACTCACCCATGAATTCATCTATCCATCCACCAACTCCTCCATCCATCCATCCATCCATCCGTGTATCTACTCATTTACCTGCTCATCCATCTAGACAACTGTTTAGACATTTCTTCCTTTGGAGGAGATCCTTTGTTAGTGCTTCAACAGTTATTCGTACTTCCCCCTATCACAGCGATGGCCATTCTGGTTGTAACAGTCTGTCTTCTTTATATCCCTTTCTAAACAGCAGCTGCTCTGTGAAAAGGAGACTGGAGCACAGGAGACTCACTAAATGCTTATTGAATAAAGCAGCGATATCTGAAGTCGGAGATGGGAACCTTAGTGAGCGCCCCTGTAAGACAATCTGCTGGGATGCAGGAGGATGATTTTGGAAATTCTATTTGCCTTTAATTTTTAACAAATGCACAAGTTGTCATCTACTGATATTTAATACCCACATTGATAGTGGTGCAGCTGGTGTACTGTGGATTCCTGCATCACTCCTGGTGCATGAGGCATCCTGAGAGGAGGGCGGGAGTTCTGGACCATGGATGGGCTACTGCAATCTCTTCTTTTGGTTGCTGGCTGTCATATACATTTGCAACACAACTTCCTCAACTATAGGATGTCCTCAATATTAATTTTATAAAAGACAGACTTTCAAATATTACAAGCCATGTGTAACTTTGTAACAAGACATTCAGTGATGAAATTTTTTGAATTAATTTGTGGTTAAATATGTTTAATACCATTCCCTGACTTAAATATCAAGTGACAAAACAGAATGTTATATTTAACAAAACAAGAGGGAGAACCAAGAAAGAAGACAAGGGACCTTGGGCATGGGATCCCTGGCAGCACCACAGAGCAGGAAGTTTGCTGGGCAGCAGGCCCAGGGAGCAGACGGAGGAGGGATCAGGGCTGGGGAGCCACTTGCTAGTGGCCTGACATTAGCCAGGATGCTGCATCAGTTGAAGAACTTCTGAACTGGTTGGCAAATAGCAATGAATGAGGGCCACCCGTCTTCCACTGTTCAGTCCCTTCCTGGGGTCCCCAGAACTCAACTTGACCCAGACTCTGTGGAGTTAATAGCTGCACAGCAGAGAACTTCCACCATGACTAGGACTTTGTCCTCTCAGCTGTATAAATCATTACCATACATTTAATTAAATTAGGTTGGTGAAAGAGTGAACATTTTTAGTATAATTTCCTGAGCATTAGGATATCTGATATGAAATAATTTTGAAAACAAATTTGAGTATATGATATAGGTGATGGGACAAGAGAAAAGCAAAGCAAACAGAAACTCCAGGACAAACAAAAAGCTCATAAAAAAGACAGTAGGCTCATAGTACATTACAAAAGCTGGCTAAGCCACCATCAATATTTGCCAAGTTATAATCATGTAAACATTGCTTCTTGGCTTTCAGCTTTTAGATTAAGCCTGTAAACAGAGAAAAAAAATTATTTGTAATTGTGGTACAGAATATAAATTTTGAAAATGTAGAGTAAAGCTAACTGAGGTTTGGAGGAAGCTAGAGAAATAGTATCTTCTGACCAATAGAGAGTTGAGAGATATTCTGATAGGATGGAGGGCCTAGGAGTAGAAGTAACAAGGAAGTATTTAAGAAGCCTCCAAATGAGGAGCCTAAAAGAGTGCATCTGAGTATCTAAAATGAGGTTAACTAGGAATCTAAGAGAGAATGGCTAAAATTAAGTCTAGAAAGTGTGTTAAAGTCCTGTTGTCTTGAGATAGGCAGCAAACTACCAAAGAAGAAGCTGCAAGGAGTCCAGAGTGGCCTTGGTGGGCGCTTGTGGGGAGAGGGTGGCCAGACTTTCCCTTAGAAGCTCCTCTGTGCTCCTTGACTTTCTAAGCAATCACAAGCATGTGCTAAAATTCAAAACCAGCAAAAGGAGATTTTTCATGACCGAAGTGGTAAGACAGGGACTGTCTTACAGCACTCCAATCCATAGGCAATGAGCTAACAGGTGGGGCCCCAGCTGGAGGCTACTATGCAGGTCTGGAGGGGACAGAGGGCATTTTCTGGCTGGGGCCTTGTGCTGTCTGTGGGGGGTGGGGGGTGGGGCAGATCAGATTCCAGACAGCAGGAGCTCAGGATCCCAGGGCCCCTGACATCTTGTACATCCATCAATGGGACAGAAGGCAAGAAGTGGGGCCATTTCTGACCTGCTGGACCAGCAGCTCCAAGGTCTGGGGCCATTCTGTGCCCTCGCCATTCCTCCCTGAGGACATAAGGAGGTGGCATTTGGCAGCTAGTCACATGCACACATAGAAGAAGAGCCATTCATCTGTAAATAGGAGGGCAGGCCAGGAAAAGAGGTTCCTTACTCATCCCGGCCCCTCCTTCCCTCTGTTCCAATCTAAAAGGCCAAGAGCAGGAGTCAGTGGGTGGGCAGCCCCTTACCTCTCCTCCGCCTCTTCTCCTTTTCACTTATCCCAGAACCTTCCTCCTAACTCCCAGCTTCCTGTCACCTCAAGTAAGGGCCCCTGATTCCAAAATATTCACCACAGCTGCCACCCTACTGTCAGGGTCCTGCTCCCCACTGACCTAGAGCCTCAAAGGAGAGTCTTGGACCTGCAACACAGGCCACCACCGAGCATGTTGAACATGTAGGACCTTGGGCCCTCTCTAGACCTTCCGGATCAGCAGCCACATTTGAAGAAGACTCCTGTATTGTTTACAGACATGTTAAGATGGGAAAGCAGTGAGTTAGACTACATGATCTGATTAACCAACTTACCCTATTTCTACTAGCTCACATTTTAAAAATCCTTCCTCAGGGGGCCGGGGATTTAGCTCAGTGGTGCCACCACCTGCCTCACAAGCGCAAGGTCCCAAATTCAATCCCCGGTACTAAAAAAAACCCACACACACAAACTTCAAAAATCCTTCCTCAGACCCAGGATGTGTGCTAAGGCTTTGCATATCTGGTACTTAACTTTCACATGATTTTACGAGATGAGACTCTATGAAACCCATTTTATAGATGAAGAAGCTTAAGTTTGAGGAGATAATAACTTTCCTAAAACCACACAGCAAATAGCAGAACCTGGATTTGAACCCAGGCAATTCCTTGGCTCTAGAAAACTCAGAAGTCTTAATATTGATGTTAGCATTGATGCCATTCATTCTGGGAGAGTTTGTGCCTATTTCAGTGTCTTAGAATAATAGGAGACTTTGTTCAGGGACTGGGAAGACCTGAGGACACGGGGAAGGGAACTTGGATTTAAGAACTACTTCTTAGCAGAGTGACTTTGGGCAAAACACTGCATCTCACCTGTGGAATGAGAAAGAGACTGATAGTCTCTGCCACCCCAGGGTATGTAATGATCCAGTGAGAATTGCAAATCCCTTGGTAAACAGTCAGCATCCAACTGGTATTTAATTGGATGCTTCCCATGCATCACCCTGGGGATGTGGAAGTGGGAGGTGACACCTGCCTTCTGGAAGCTCAGAGCTGGAGGTGGGACAGAGAGAGGTTCTTCAGCAGATTCACAGCAACCTGGTGTGGCCACCTTGGCAGGGAAGCACAGGGAGGGCTGGGCAGCCAGGCCTGTGTGGTAGAAATGCTGCCTGAGGGAGGGGTGCCAAGGCGAGCAGTGAGGACAGTGGCTGGTGAAGGCTATTGTGGAGAGGGAGCATCATGTGGCCAGGCTGAACCCTGGACTCTCTAGAAATCTTAGGGCCAGCAGGACTGGGCAAGGTAGTTGCTGCAGCTGAGAGGTGGGCAGGGAAGGTCAGGGAGGGGATCAGAGAGCAAACGCCAGCTTTGCTGCTCCCCCTGCCCATTGTTCCAGGCCCTTACCCAGACCCCAGAAGTTTTGTCCTCTCTGGCTCCCAGGCTCTGTCTGGCTTCTGGTCTTTTTACTGATGTGCAGTTGTTCTCCCTCCCCACTGCTGGGTTTGTAGACACAATTTTGGGGATGATGCCTCAGACCCATGGCTCTGCTTCCCAGCTTCCTCCTCGGACCTGACTCTGGTCCTGGGAATGTGCTGTCCTCAGGGCCGTGGCTTTGCCTGCATGCTGGTTTTGTGTTTCTCCCTCCAGGCGGGCAGCATGCACCAGAGTCCTGTTACATATGATGGTCCTGGTATGTAAGACCCTGCCCTGCTCTCAGTCCAGACTGAGGCCACCTTTGGGGCAAAGCCACCATTATACTAATCACTAACAGGACCTGGCACTCAGTAGGATGAATGGATATCACCACATCCATGTCTTCTAGGCCAACTGACAAAAAAAGAATCTGAGGGCTGCAGTGTGGGTTGCTTGGCAGTGCCAGGGCTCAACCTGTTCCAGGCTCCAACCCTCCCAAGCCTGGGCTCTGAGCACCCTAAGTACCCCATTTCTGCCTCCCCCACCCCAGTCCCACAAAGCATCTAAGGTTGGAGGGGGAGGGAGGGGCTTTCAGGTCCAGGACATGAAGGAAGATCAAGGAGGGCTAAGCGTCCAAGCCCTGCCACAGGGGAGTTGCAACTGGGTTAGATTTACCAAGAGAGCAAATGATGAATAATTCAGACATGCAGATCATTCCAGGGCCAGGCTGTGTGCTTGCTGGGGCCTCTCGCACAGCAGTGTGTGGCTTCTGAGCTTTGCTGTGGGACCCTGGGAGTCTGCAGGAGCCCCGCCACCTGCTACAAGCTTGTGGGCTCTTTGAGATTACCTGTTTCTTCTTAAAAATTCATGAGAATTTTGCACTCCATGTCTGGGCTTGTTCTAACGTAATGTGATGTGTTAAATTACTTTCCATGAGTAAAATGGAGGCTGCAGACAGTGCCCAAGTTACCCAGGACTGTGCGCACTGCCAGTGCCATGTGGTGAGGATATGGCTTCTCTCCTTTTCCCTGTCCTGCCTCCATTCCCCCTTCTGGTACCAGTGGCTCAGTTTCTCTTCAGGGGAGCCAGCCTACTCCACTCTGTTCACAGTCACTGCAAATCCTCCTGTGTTCTGGGTGGACTCCTAACTCAGGTTCTGTCTCTCTAAGCACAGCCAGGGCTTCTGGAAGGCACACATGTCTCAGCAGAACCACAGAGCATCAGCCCTGGGACTTGTGCTGCAACTCTTAGGATGGAGAAACCTTGTTTCAGCCTGGATGGCGAAACTGTCAGAATGTAGCCCACCTGGTACTTGAGGCCACCTGGTAGAGAAAAGCTGCCTGGGAGTGAATGAACCCAAAGGAAAATAGAGCTGAAAGATGATGGAAAGATACAAAATCTCAGTGACATCATGCAAGGCTCTGGGTCTAGCTATACTTAAAGGCATGCAAAAATTTTTTGGTTAAATAGCCTTGTATTAGGTTTTTTTGAACTTGTAACCTAAAGTGTCAATTAGTGAACATATGCTCCTTTTTGGAGGCCCCTATTTTGTGGAAAGAGTTTGGGGATTTGGGCATGGAGTCAACAGATTAAATTTGGATCTTAGCTTGTCCTTAATCATGTTACGTGATTTTAAGGGTAATATACCTAAGGGTTTTTTTTCTGACTTTCAGATTCTCTGCCTAAAGTCTTATAGAAACTTAAGAAAAGGTAAATTTCCTATAGACTTGGGGTGAGATTCCTGGTCCGCAAATTTGGAGAGTCTAACTCTGGGCAGTGATCAGAAATCTGTGCTTTGAATGCAATGTCCAGGTGACTGAGATGCATAGCCAGGCCTGGGAGCCAATTAGGCTCTTAAATTCTTCTTCCCAAGGTAGCCTTTCAGAGTCATCCAACAGGAATGTAGTGAGCACCTACTGTGTGTCAGTGACACCTTCCCCTGACAATGGGCTCATTGTAGGGTGGAGATTGGCCTCCGTTCTCATGTGGGACTTTCTGTAAAATCTCAAAGCTACCTCTGAGAAAAAACATACATTACTGTTAGCACACTTCCTCCAGTCTTTCAATTGCTTCATAAATGGCATTTAAAACTTTTAATGATGAATAAGCTATTCACTGTCCAGCTGGGTTGCTTATAAACAGCAAGTAGATGAACGCGTACATTGATGTCACTGTGCTGTCGATGTCTCATTTAAAGCCTTAACAAGGCCATACCATGGCAACTCTAACTCACCCATTACTAGAATTCAAATGGCTCATTATCAAAATAAACATTTATGATATTAAGGTATGCAATATTAGTGTCATATTTTATACATGGTTACTTCTAGCATAGTTCAGCTTGGGGCCAACACCATTCTGAATTATTTAAAGCCATTTCTCCCTGGGTTATTAAAAAGTTCAGTAAAATATATATTAGTGTATAAAATTTTAATGCATAGTTCACAATGCAGCATTTGCAAGCTCTTGGCCTCTAGAAGAAGAAAGCCAGGGAGGCAGGGCTTCAAACAGTGTGTCTTTGAGGAGGTGCTCACTGCGTGGCCAACGCAATGTTCCCTGTGTCCACAGTGACTTCAAACCCTTAGCTGCCAGTTACAGGCCAGGGGGCCAGAATAGGGAAAAGCCACCACTCGTGGCTGTGGGAGACCTTTGGGATCCCAACCGCAATGACTTCGAATCCTGCTGGTGTGAATACAGGGAGTGTGTTTACCAATGCTTTCTGCTCTCCAGGATCCCTGTATGGACCAAGTTACTCAGGTGGGCAATGGATTTGTGTTTGCCACAAGGTCATCTGCCCACTTTTTGAGTGTTGCTGGTTGGGACTGCAGGGTATGCTTTTAGAAAGCTCAACCAAGACAAAGAATCTCTGTTTGGGGCCTGTCAAACACAGGGCCTCTTTCTGCCAAGGTCATTTCCTAACTGCCCAGAAGTTGACAGAGGAGCAATAGGTCTTGCTGGCCCATGTCTGGTCACACCAAGGCTGGACCAAATGACCTTTGTCATGAGCAAATTACTGCATTCCTATTTCCCCAACAAATACATACCTGAGGCTGTGAATAAGACATGGGACCCAGACTGAATACTCCATACTGGATGCCCTATACTCCATGAACTTTGATTTTTCATTTCCCAGGGATTTGGAACATCAGATCTTCTCAGTTTTGTTCTTTATTCCCAGGATGGCTGTGGACCAGGCTGGACTTGCAGTAGGAGTTCAGTAAGTAATTGCTTTCTGGCAGGAAAATATATCATGCTGTTCATTTCTCTTATCCTCTATGTGAGGAGATTCCCAGGAGGAAAAGGTCATTCTTTTTCTTCTTCTTTTTTTTTTCTTGCCTCTCTTCACACACAAGGGCAGACTGGGCCTGGATTTCTTTCCTTTGGAGGTTTCAGAGCCCAGAGCAGAAGTCTCTGGGAGTCCTAGGTTGGGGTCCTCAGACACAGACCCTGAGATGAGGATTTGAGGTCAACCTAGGAGGTGATCTCAGTGGGTGTAGGTGGGGAGTGAGAGGTGAGACCAGGAAGGAAGGGCAGTGAACAGGGGAGAGTAAACAGGGAAGTTTCTACTGGGGCATCTAGGGCTCTATCCCAAGAGGACATCTGGGTGATTGTGTGAAGCACAGCTCTGTGTTGTCCCACCCAGGGGGCAGGAGCTGGTGAGTTTATCCAGCAGGTACCATTTGTCATTGATTGAGGTTGCCCCCAGGACATTGACTTCAAGGCACTGGTGACCTGCACCCCATAGTTACAGAAGTCCCAAAGCTGATGCTCAGGGGCTTGTGGAAAAGTGCTGTTGGCTTCTCCAGAAGGCAAGTTCTGGGTTAGGGGCAGATGTTCACACTGACTGCTACACTGTGCTATGGGTAGGATAAGAGTCCCCCAAAAGCCCACGTGTTAAAGGCTTGGGAGCCAGCCTGTGGCACTATCCAGAGGTGGTGGAGCCATTAAAAGTGGGAATTAGTAGAAGGAAGGGAGGTCTCTGTGGGGGTGCCCTGGTTTCTTTCCTTGCTTTCTTTGGTTCTTGGCCTCTAGGAGGTGAGCTGCTTCTTTCCATCACGACACTCTTCCTGCCATGGTGTTCTGTTTTGTCACAGGCCCCAAGGCAAGAGAGCCAACTACCCATGGACTGAGTTAAGCATGAGTTAAAATAAGTCTTTCTCCTGTCCAAGTTGTTTATCTCAGGTATTTTTGTTATTGTAACAGAAAGAAGACAAACAGCCCAGCACCCAGATGACAGCTCTTCGTCAGGCTAAGCTCAATTCTCCCTGAGAGGAGGAGTGGGGCTTGGTGCTTGGTGTTTGGAGGATTCTTGTTGGTGGAAAGGAATAAGTTGGTGGTGAGTGAGGTTCCTGCATGATGAAGGTGGCACTTTACCTTCATGTTACAACTTCTGAGAGTCTGCACACAGATGTCAGCAGCTGGGCCCCGAAGGATGTGACATGAGCAGTAAACTAACACTGTGCCAAGTCTAGGCACAAGGAGGTGACACCTCCCCTTTTTAATGGACAACACAGACAATGAAAGTCTCAGTGATGGACTGAAGACAAGCTTTTCAGTCCCAAAGGCTTCTTGGGTGACCTGGAAAGAAAGGGTGTCCCCAGTGAGGAGTTATACCGAGCATCTTGTTGCTCCTGGTGAGTCAGACTGACCTTGAATTAGGAAGAAAGAAAGTCATGTGATGCTTCTTGCTCTTGAGTGTGGTGGAGCCAATGCAAGCCTGTTTCAGTGGTTGGAATGAATAGTTTTAAAATCAGTTGTGAGGAAAACCCCAAATGTGGGCACAACCCCACAGGTGAGCACCCAGCACAGGCACAGAAAAGAACAGTCCCCTCTGTAGTGAGGTAAAACAGCATGAAGAGATGAGAGCCCATAGCAGAGTGTGACTTGTAAGCAACAGGCAGGGAAAATAAAGGCACCTGTTCCATCCTTGAAGAGTCACATAGTGTGTGAAGTCATGGAGAAGATGAAGACTAGAACTTGGATCTTATTACAAAAGTCTAGACACTCAGAAGATCTTTGAAACACACAGCAGGAGATCCTATTTCCCCCAGGACACTCTGTCATTTTGAGAGATAGCACAAGCTGAGTGTGAAGACAGGTTCAAGAGTGGCTGGGAGGAATTCATGATTGGCAGGAGGCAGATGTGTATCTTGGGGGATTAAAAGTTTGTTTCTGGCTGGGGATTTAGCTCAGTGGTTTTGCCGCCTGCTGCGCAAGTGCAAGGATCTGAGTTCGATCCCCGGTACCAAAAAAAAAGTTTGTTTCTGAATGAAGGATTCTCCTGATCTTTGTATCAGCACCATAGTCAGCAGAGGATATGAGAAAGGCTAGTGGGACTGGGGTGCTAAGCGATAAAGACCACTGAGATAGCTGCAGAATGGATCAGTTAACCCAGATGCCTGTGCTGGAACCCACACAAAATGGCGGCACAAACACATCAGAGGAGACTGAGCTACTCATCAAGGGCTCACACCTGGTGTATGTGATTATGTTAGACTGTTGAGGGGCCCTGCATTTATTACCCTGTCAGAGATACACACTTGTCTCAGACCTGCCCCAAAAGAACATTTGAACTCTTGGATGATGAAGCCACCAGACATGTCTTCATAAAAGCAGAATCACCATGAAAGCAGAGAGGGGGAGGCATGGTTACCCCACCAGAGAAGAGCATGCAGGGGTCTCAGATGTCACAAGTCTTGGGCAGCCAGGCCATCCCGCTGCTGTGTGTGCTCAGAGAAACTCATATGCTTTCCTGTCAGAGAGGCCTGGGTTAGATGCTCAGGTCCACTGCACACCAACTCTGAACCTTGACCAAATTTCTAAGCCTCCATCCAGTTGTGTGGTGAGAGTCAAAGCCTCTGTGTGTGGATGCTGTGAAGATTAAATGAGGAGACTATGAAGTTCCCGGTCCCTGGCAGAGGTGACCAGGCAGAAGCTCTATCACTGGAATGACTGAGGTATATTAACCTTGTGACACTGTATGGGAAAGGGAGTCACAGCCCTCCCACAGTGAACCGCACTGGCACCACCAAGCCTCGGGTGCCCTGTGTATTCAGATGGATCCCACTGCCAAATTCCCCAGGCACAAACTCCCTCTGCACAGAGATTGCCCCAGATACAAAACTTTGGATCTATGGCCTGGTCATCCAGGGGTGTCCTGTAAGTGGGGGTGGGGGTGTTAGAAGCTCAGATAGCAGTGGATCCTGGCTCATTACTGACCACAGGTGTTTGCCAGCTCCCAGCCCAGGATTTTCTCAAACACTGCCAGTACTTCCACTGGGATTTAGACAAGCATGTATTTACTTAAAGATGAAACAACTGGTTGAGAGATGTTTTCTTTTTTTTTTTGTACTGGGGATCAAACTCAGAACCTTGCGCTCCTGAGGCAGGTGCAGTGCCGCTGAGCTAAATCCCCAGCTCAGTTGAGAGATTTTTGAAGACAGTCATTAACCTAGGCTCAAAGAAACATACTTCCAATCTGTGATAAAGACAGGAGCCAAGAGAACATTCATGAAGTCCAAGAGCGTAACAAGAAACATATCTAAGGCAGCAACCATACAGATGCTGATAATGTGCTTCATTGGATGATGGAGGAGCTGGGCCTGTCTTCATCAGAGCAGAGTCTTCCCAGAAACACAAACTCGAAAACCACTTACATAACCTGCAGAGGCCCTGGCTCCACCCCAGACCCTTAGAATGCAGTTGCTCTCACAAGGCAGGTGGCGTGCTGGGAAGACCACATCTCAGCTCCACTCCATACTAGTTGTGTGACCTTGGTCAAGTTCTTTAACCTCTCAAGGTTTCTACTCCCTCATTTTCAAAATGAGAATAAAATAGTATCTACTTCATGGTATTATTGTGAAGATTAAATCAAATAATATGAAGCTTGACTCATGCTTGGAGTGAAATAAGTGTACAGTAAATAGTAAATTCCCTCCTCACTCCCCTGCTCTTCCTCCCCACTTCTAGCTTCTTTCTTCCTCCTCCTCCTCCTCTTTTCCTCCTGTTCTTCCTCCTCACCCTCCTCTCCTCTTTTTTTCTGCTTCATAATCATCTTCCTCTAGATCTTTCAGTCTGACACACAGTTGATTCTAGTCAGTGGATAGTTGAAGGTGAGCGCAAAGTGGTTCCAAAGAAAGCTGAAGATTCATGAATGAACTGGAAGCACTTGGAGTTGCATGCCGCAGACAACTATACTGCCCACGTTTGTTTGACCCTGAATGACTGGGACTGGGGCACTTGTGTTATGTTTGTTCTTCAGTACCTTTATAAACTTAATCCTCAGGTATATTGACTCTATGGAGCTCTGTATCCCAAGGATTTTCTGATAGAACAGGAGGAAGTCAAATTTTTAAGGAGAGAAGAAATTGCAGAACCTTCAAAAATTTTCATCATCCTGTAGTTTTAGGTATAGATAAGAAATTTGTCACTTTTTGGCCACCTCCCATCAGAAACCCTCTTCCTTCCTGTAGGAATCCCCCATCAGATGATGCTTGGTGGGAGACAGGGCTTTGCCTCCAGCCTCAAAACACAAAGAGATGTATATCTCCCTTCCACCCCTGCAAACTGGGGCATGAGCCTGTGACCTAGGTTCAGCCAACTAGATATTCCTGCAAAGGATTCTGAATCTTCAGGAGGCAAAGCCAAGAGGGAGGGATGGGTTAGGCAGGGAAGTGGAGCCCAGTGGTGGTGGCATCCAGTGGCAGTGGTATGACTGCTGGCCATGTCGGTGAGTATTAGCACAGCTCAGCCCAATGAGCATTTTTTTCTGTAGCTTCCAAGGAGACAGAGATAAAAGTAGGGTGGCTCCTGCCTCAAGGTGCTTCCGGCCCAGAAAAGCAGGGAGGCAGACAGGTAACGAATTCTGAAATTATGCCTGTTTTGAGAGAGATGTGGAAATGATGGTGGAGTGGGGGGAATGCCTGAGGATGGGTAGCTGGGGAGACCTCCAGGGTGGCTGGAGAGTCAGCCATGGAGATAAGAAGCAGTAGAGATGGCCAGAAAGTGTGGGAGACACAAGTAATTCTGGGTGGCTGGAAGTAGAAGCTGGAAGTTTCAGGACAGAGTTGATAACACGAACAAGGTCAAGGCATGGTGGGTCTTGCAAATGGAATGACTGGATAACTGATCATCTACAAATTTATTGTTAAACTTTTAATTTTAGATAATTGCTGATTCATGTGTAATTGTAAGAAATAAAACAGAGAGAACCTGTTTGCCCCTTACTTAGTTTCCTCAGTAATAACATCCTGTGAAACAATAGTACAATATCACAACCAGGACATTGCTACTAACACAGTCAAGATACAGAACATTGCCCTTGCCACAAGGGTCCTGTGGGTTTCCCTTTTCCAGCCATGCCTGTCTCTCTTTTACCCACCCTTTCCCTAACTTCTGGCAACCATTAATCTGTTCTTCATTTCTTTTTCTTTCTTTTTTTTTTTTTTTTGGTACCGGGGATTGAACTGAGGACCTTGCGCTCACGGGGCAGGCAGCAGAACCACTGAGCTAAATCCCCTGCCCAATCTGTTCTTCATTTCTATCATTTTTGTCATTTAAAGACTATGATATAAACAGAGTCACACATTATGTATCCTTTTAGGCCTGGCTTTTTCCATGCAGCCTGATTCTCTGGAGACTCACCCAGGTTACTGCACCTATCAGTAGTTACTCTTTTTTCTTACCAGGCTGTGTTCTATGGTATAGATGCATCTCATTTTTTCTATCATTCACCATGGAAGGGCATTTGGGTTGTTTTCAGGTTTGGGCTGTAATGACTAATATAATTTTTCAATTTTTTGGAATTAATGCTCAAGAGTGCAATGGCTATGGTAGTTTTATGCTTAATTTTTGGAGAGTTTGACAAGGAATTCTGTACCATTTTTACATTCCCATTGCCACCAACGTATTAGTGATCCAGCTCCTCCATGTCCTGACCAGCATTTGATATTGTCCCAATTTTTAAGTTGTAGTTATTTTGGTGGTTTTGTAGTGATATCTTATTGTGGGTTTAATGTGCACTTCCTAATGGCTAGCAATGTTGAACATTTTTTGCGTGCTTATTTACCACCTGTATATCCTCTTTGGTAAAATGTTCATGTCTTTCGTCTCTTTTCTAATTCACTTTTTCTTTTGTTACTTTAAGAACTCTTTATATTTTTCAGTTACTTTGTAAATATTTCTCTCACTGTAGCTTGTCTTTTTTAGCCTCTTAATGTAGACTTTAAGATAGTTAAAGATAAATTTTGCTAAAATTCACCTTATCAGTTTTTCCTTTCATGGAGTATGCCTTAGTATTAAGCCCAAGGACTCTTTGCTTATATAGTTGATTTCTTTAAAGTGTGAATTTTGTTCTGGAAAATAGTTAAATTACTAGAAGATCCTTCTTTAAGTTTTTACTTGAAAAGACTTCACACAGTTTTATGTTCATTTCCCATGTTTTAACATGTTTCTCCTCCCAGCAGATCCTTTTAATCTAGGTTAGGTTTTATTCTTTATATACATTTTGTATATTGTTTTGGTCACAGTCCTTATCTGGTCTATTCCCTTGCAGGTGTATTTTGGCTTTGTCCATAGTCCTACATCTTGTTTTTATAATTAGAGAAATTGCGTGGAACAATTTTCTATATTCTAAATAAAAGCAAAGATGAGTGTCCCCTTAATCAACTCTACATAAAGTGGACCCACCAATGAAGTCAACACCTCAATTAAGATAAAGAACATTCATATCCCTCTCTGCTCCAATTTCTCCATGGTCCCTGGCAATCCATCCACCAGCCCCAGGCAATTACTGAACTGCTTTTGTCATTATAGGTTAGTTTATATTTCCTAGAATTTCACTCAATAGATTCCTTTAAGTATGATTTTCTTTGCTCTGCATGATAATTTTGAGGTTAATTTATGTTTTTGTATGTATTATGACATATCTAGATGACATTGTAAAGCCTCATGTGATCATTGACAGGACTTTAGGAAGATGATTGGATTATGGGACATGATAGCTGACTTGCCATTAGGAGATAGGGCTTGGTTGGAAAAGATCACCCAGAAGTTCAAATCTCTTTTTCCAGCTCCTTTTTTGACTCTCTCTGCTTGCTGTCTAGCATGCCATGAGCAGTTCTCCTCTGTCATGCTCCTCTGCCATGCCATCCTGGCTTCACAGCCGAGTATGGACTTCAACCTCTAAAAAAGATGAGCCAAAATATACCTCTCTTCCTTTTAGTAGTGGGTGTTGGGTAGTTTGTCCCAGTGATGAGAAAAGTGACTAAGACAACATGTTATCTGCTCATTCATTTTTATTGTTGAGTAGAATTCCATTGCATAGACACAATACTTTGCTTATATTTGCTGATACACTTATTGATGGACATTTGGGTTATTTCCAACTTGGGGAAATTTGAAATGAAGCTGCCAATAATATTTGTAGTATGTCTTTCTATGGATATATCTTAATTTCTCTTGGGAAAATATCTAGGAGCTAAATTATTGGATTGTATGGTGAGCAAATATTCAATTTTTAGGTATTCATAAAAATTGTTTTTCCCATTTTACATATTGGGCGCAGAGTTTAAGATGATCCACATCTTAACATTGGGTCTTGTAAGCATTTTAAAATCTGCTTTTAAAGTTTTAGCCATTTTAATTTTGGTTTTAATTTACATCCCTTGAAATTAATGGTATTGAGTATCTTTTTATGTGTTTATTGCTTATTTGTAAATTGTTGTTAAAGCTTTTTTCCAAATACTTTGTTTATTTTTATATTGGTTTGCTTAACTTTATACTAAGTTGTAAAAGTTCATTGTATATTCTGGACATAGGTACTTTTCTGATATATGAATACACAATATTTTATATCATTCTGGGACTTGCCTCTCTTTTTCCCAAAAATATCTTTTGGAGGGAAAGGTTTTGAATTTAATAAAGTCCAGTTTATCAACATTTTGCTTTATGTTCATATTTTTCTTGTCCTGAGTAACCTTTGCTTATCCTAAAATGGCAAACTTTTTATGTTTTTTAATGGAAGTATACGGTAAAAAGTAAGAATTGGCTTTCCCCCCACCCTTGCTAGTTGAAAAATCATACCCTCCTCCACTGAATTACCTTGGTAACATGGTTGAAAATCAGATGATAAAGAATTCTTCCACAACTGACACAGATGTTAGAATTAACAGAAAAAAATTAAAAAACAGTCTTGCTAAATTGTATTACATACCTTCAAAAATTTAAGTAGGGGTCTCGCAGAACACGCCGAATCAGCCCGCTGTAGACAGGCAGGTCTGCGCACACCCTACCAAGGTCAAGAGTCGCACGCGGAACACACCGAATCAGCCCTCACCACAGCAACAATCCACTGGACCCCTCCCCCACTCCTCTGTACAGTCACCTAGTTCCACACTACAAAGATGCAGAGGACACCAGACCACCAGACCACGGTACTGAGTCCTGCTGCTCCTGGCCCAGAGGTAGGGGCTTC
>NW_004624730.1:17734722-17793477 GCF_000247695.1 Heterocephalus glaber | reverse complement strand
CATTTCGACTTGGGCGGGGGATTGTTAGCGCCTGCATGGATTACCTCCTCTGAGCTGGGAGAGGTGGGACAGGGGCCAGGAGCAGCGGTAGGGATGGTGACCCAAAAGCCCTTTCCTGTGGGCTAGGAGCAGCGGGAGGGATGGTGGCCAGGAATCCCCTTCCTCTGGGCCAGGAGCGGTGGGACAGAAGGTGGCCCAAAATCCCTTTCCTCTGGGCTGGGAGCAGCGGGAGGGATAGTGGCTGGGAAGCCCCTTCCTCTGGACCAGGAGCAGTGGGACGGCAGCTCAGAAGCCCTTCCCTCTGGGCCTGGAGTGGTGGGACTCAGTACCGTGGTCTGGTGGTCTGGTGTCCTCTGCGTCTTTGTAGTGTGGAACCAGGTGGCTGTACAGAGGAGCGGGACGGGGGAGGGGCACTCCAGTGGATTGTTGCCCTGCCCGGGTGCGGGCTGATTCGGCATGTTCCGCGCGACTCTTGACCTCCGTAGGGTGTGCACAGACCTGCCTATCTGCAGCGGGCTGATTCGGTGTGTTCTCTAGATTTATTAATCATGTCTTGCACTAGGGGCACAATTTCTCCTGTTATCGGAGGAATTATTTCTGATTTCATTTTTTCCAGATCCCCTTTTGTTGCCAGTTTAGTGGGTCCAGGTGGTTGAGTATCAGTGTTCCATCTCATTTCCCTTTGTGGTTGCTGTAGGTGACCTGGAAGTCTGGTTTTGAGACTTATTTACATGTCTTCTCATTTCGACCCCGGGCAGTGGTGGTTGCTGTTGGTGCCCACGCGGCTCATGTTGTCTGAGCTGGCAGAGGTGAGACAGCGGCTCAAAAGCCCCTTCCTCTGGGCCAGGAATGGCAGGACGGATGGTGGCCTGGAAGCCCCTTCCTCTGGTCTGGGAGCAGTGGGATGCACAGCGGCCCAGAAGCCCCTTCTTCTAAGCCAGGAGTGGTGGGATGGAGGCTCAGAAACCCCTTCCTCTGGACCAGGAGTGGAGGCATGGATAGCGGCCCAGAAGCCCCTTCCTCTGGGCTGGGAGGGGCAGGACAGATGGTGGCCTGGAAGCCCCTTCCTCTGGGCTGGGAGTGGTGGGACGAATGTCAGCCCAGAAGCCCCTTCCTCTGGGCCAGGAGCAGTGGGATGATGGCTCAGAAGCCCCTACCGCTGGGCTGGGGAGTATTCAATAAATAAACCATTGTTTATAAAAAAAAAATGTCTCTTTTTGGGGGCCAGGTATTTAGCCTAGTGGTTCCACCACCTGTCCTGCAAGCACAAGGACCCAAGTTCGATCTCCAGTACTGAAAAAAAAAAGAGGATGTATCTTTTTGGGTTAAATGTATTTCCTACACACAGTATACCATTAGATATTGTTTTTTATTCCATTCTGCCAATCTGCATGTTTTGTTTGGGGAATTGAGGCCATTCACATTGAGAGTTATTGAATTGATATGTATTGACTTATTCCTGCTATTGCCTTATTTTGTGTTGTTGACTCCTTGTATTTTCCTTCTACTTAACTACTCACCCTGCCTGGTGTATTCATTTTATTAGACATTTTGTCACATTTAGCATCATTGTCTCTTTGGAGGATATTCTTCAGAATTTTTTTGAGTGCTGGTTTGTTGGTCATGAATTTCTTTAGGTGCTCTTCATGGAAACAAACCTTTAATGTTTGTGTTGAGAAGTTTCCTGTAATTCTAATGCATTTGGCTTTGTAAGTGATTTGTAGCTTTTCTCTAATCACTTTCAAGGTCCTGTTTTTCTGGGCTTTTGGCTGTGATGTACTGTGAGGGGGTCCTTTACTAAAGGTGGCTATTTGAGGTTCTCTATGCCTCAGTTGTCTATGTGTTTAATTCTTTTACCTTACTTGGAAAGTTTTCTGCTATTATCGCAGTAAACAGGTTTTTAAAAAATGTCGTTTGTTCTGTCTTCTGATTTTTCACTAATTCCAAATAATTTTAGATTCATCTTCTTTGTGTCACCTAGAAGCTATTGGACCTCATTTTTATGTTCTCTTGTTATTTTTAAGGCTTCTCTCATTAACTGGCCTCTGACAAGAGCCTTATCTTCCAGTTCTGACACTGTTCTCACATTGGTCATTTCTTCTGCCTCGACTTTCCACAGAATTTTTAATCTCTGAATTTCTACTTGGAACCTTCTTTTGGTCTCTAATTCTTTTCTGTGCTGGTCATTCGTGTTTTGTATTATTTTGTTTAGCTAAGCTAGCTTTTTATTACTGTCTTCTGTAGGATCACTGGTTGTTTTGTTTATTTGGCCCAATATTTTAATCCTTATATATTCTCTGAGCTTGCCAAATGCCTTATTAATCTGTTTTATCTCCTCTGATATCATTTTGAATAATTTGGGTGTGTGGCTTTTGGTTTCCTCCCGTGTGATGCCCCACGGCTCGGCTATGGGGGAATTGGGAGTTCCTGGAGGCATTTTGATGGGTCTTCTCCTGTTTTTATTTTTTGTTTTTGTTTGTTTTTATGTTGAGGCTTATGGATTGATTGTAGTGGAGGGCTTTGTTTCTAGTATGGAGACCTCTTTAGTTAATGTCTACTTTTCAGTGTTGGCCTCTGGGAGTGGCTATTAGTCTTTGCCTCTGTCCCAGGACCCAACCACCTCTGTTTACTTCAGATGACCCAATACCCAGTTCTCCAAGAATGGGCCACAGTATTGTGAATGACCCCAAAGCAATCGAGATATTGGCATCCCAAGAAAACCAATTAATAACAATAGCTATGTCACCTTGGCTGTAATAATAAAATCAACATCAATTATAGTATCAAATACAAATTGAGGTATTTAAAAACCCTAGGAACCAATAATGTACCACCCTCAACCATAGAAAAGAGATCTATAATTATAATATGAACGCTAAGGCAAACCAAATATTGATCTACTATTGACCTACAGTAAATAGCTACTAAATGGAACAATTTCACCTCTATTAACAATAGAACAGTATTCAACAGCAGTAATGTAGTTAACTAGCTATATAGAGATTCAAGAGGTTTAGTAGTTATACTAGTATATGTAGAGGGGGTGGGGAACTGGAGAATGAAAAAAGCAAAATTTAAGAAGTTAATCAATAGGATATGAAAAGGAGGGAATGAAAAGTGACATAGGATGTTCTGTTGAGGAATAAAAAGAAATTAATAGTATTAGAGAATAGTAGCTGGGGAAAAAAAAGAAGAAAAAAGATAAAGAGCAAAATACAGGAAATAAAATAAAGATAAGAAGAAAGAGAAACAAGAATTGAATGAGAAAAAGAGGAAAAGAGAGAAAGAAATTAAAAGAGAAGAAAAAAGGGAGAGCCCAAAACCCCAAAACACCTGATACCTGAAAGATAAAAATAATAAAAGCTAATAAAATATAACAGATTGAGACACAGAAAAAATTCCTGTGTTTTTGAGTGGTTTCTCCCCAACAGCTGCAGTCTTGGGATCCAGATAGTCATAGTTTTCTTCACCTAGCTTTAAGGCCTATGGGTTTTTGGAGTGCCCTTCCACACCAGAAGTTCATCTGTCTACTTCTGCCTCACTGTGGTTACCGCCAAGCCAAGATGTGTCCTTGCTCCTGTTGGGAGATGGGAAACGCAGTCCACCTTCTGGGCTCCAGGGATGTGGGCCGCAGAGTGGGGCTTCAAGTGGACTGTTGGACTTAGTGTTGACAGTCATGGGGTCTGCTTCCTTCCACTCTTCTTGGATGTTGTCCTCATCCAGGATCAGGTGAGTTGGTTAGTCTTCACCTCTGCTGCACCTTGCCAAGGGGAAGCAAACTATAGGGATGGCTTGGAGTTGGTGAATGGTCTTGCCCATGTGTCAGGTGGGTGGGGTGGGGTGAGGGGGCACATGTCCTACCCAGGCCTGCTTGTACTTGTTGAGGGAAGCCTGCTTGCTGTGACACAATAAGGTTGCCACTTTTTCAGCATGGACAGACCTGCTTGCTCACACTGGGGGCAGGTTGCTGCCTATTCAACCTGGCCCTGCTTGCTCCTGTCAAGAGAGGGTCTCTGCATGTCTAGTACTGGCCTGCTCAATGGCATTGGAGGATCGCTGCTCATCCCTCATGGTCCTACTTGTCCTGTCAAAGAAGGCTTGCTGCCTTTCCCAAGCGGCCCTGCTTTCTTGTGTTGGGGCGGGTCACCGCTTGTCAGGTGCAGGCCTGCTTACTCACAAGGAAGTGGAGGGGCTACTCATTTGGTGCTTCCCTGTTTGCTCACGTCAGGGGAGGGTTGCTGTGCTTCTGACACAGGCCTGCTTGCTTGTTCAGGAGTCCATTCAGCTTTTGATGGACATATAGGCCACTTCCAAGACTAAGCTATTATGATTTGTGCTGGTATAAACTTAGGTATGCATGTATCCCTGTAATATGGGGTCTTTAACTGTTTAGGGAAGATATTTAGAAGGGAAATATCTGGGTCAAATGGAATTTCTGTTTTTTTAAAAACTTAATTTTATTGCTTTGGTACATTTTAGGTGTACATAATGATCACATTCATCACAGGGAATTTGTATCTGTATATATCTTGATTCTTTTTTCCCTAATCCCCTCTCTTCCCTTCAACCCTTCTTCCCTTCCTTATTTACAAAAGCTTTGTTTCTATTTTTTTCCTTTTATTCTCTTTTTTCCTTTTCCCTTCCTTCCTTTCCTCCTCCCTCCTTATTTGTTCCCCTCCTCATTTGAATATTTTCTTCCCATTTCCCAATATCTATTATACATTTTGGTCCTTATTTACCCTTTCAGTTCCTCACACCCAAAGAAACAATGTGATATTTAAACATGTGTGTCTGATTTATTTCACTAGAAATGTCTCCAATTTTATTCTTCTTTAAGGCAGAGTAGTACTCCATTATATAAAAAAACTCCACATCTTTATCCGTTCATCTGTTAATGGGCATTTGGGCTGTTTCCAAGACTCAGCTATTACAGATTGTGCTGCTATAAACATGGATTCCATATATCACTGTGGCATGATGCTTTTCTTTCCAGAAAATTCCAAGAAGGAAAATAGCTGGGTTGAATGGAACCTCTAGTTTTAGTTTTGTGAGGAATCTCCACACTGATTTCCGTAGTGGTTGCAGCGGTTTACACTCCCATCAACAGTAAAGAAGGGTTCCTTTTTCCCCACAGCCCCGCCAGCGTTTGTTATTGGTTGATTTCTTGACAACAGCCATTCTTTCTGGAGTGAGATGGAATCTCAGTGTTTGAATTTTTACCCCTCAAATGACCAGTGATGTTGGACATTTTTTCATGTATTTATTTGTCATTTGTTCTTCTTCATCTGAGAAGGGTCTATTCATTTCAGATGCCTATTTTTGGATTGGGTATTTGAATTTGGGGGTCTGTTTTTTTTGAGTTCTTTATGTATTCTAGATATTATTCCTTCATCTGAGGAACAGCTGACAAAATTTTTCCCCACTCTGTGGGTTGTCTCTTCACTGTGTTATTGGTTTCTTTTTCTGAACAAAAACTTTTAAATAAGATGAGACTCCAATTGTTGATTCTTTGTAATATTTCATGTGTGATCAGAGTTTTGTTTGTAAAGTCTTTGCCTACACCTACGTCTTCAAGAGTTCTGTCTATTCTATCTTCAAGCAGATTCTGTGTTTCTGTTTTAATATCTAGATCTTTGATCCATTTCAATTTTAGTTAAGTGCATGGTGAGAGATATGGGTCTAGTTTTAATCTTTGGCATGCAGAGAGCCAGTTTCTCCAGCACCATTTATTGAAGAGGCTATATTTCTTCCAGTGAAGGTGTTGGCTACTTTGTCAAAGATAAGGTGGCTGAGTGTGTTAGGAGTTGTTTCTGCATCTTCTAATCTGTTCCACTGATCCTCAGATCTGTTTTATTCTGCCAGTACCATGCTGTATTTATCACAGAGCTGTGTAATATAATTTCAAGTAAGGGATTGTGATGCCCCCTGCCTTGCCTTTGCATCCCAGAATTGCTTTTGCTATTCTAGGTCTCTTCTAGTTTCAAATGAATTTTAGGATTATTTTCTCTAGGATTTCTTTAGATTATTATTATCACTATTTCTTAGGATTATTATTTCTTTAGGATTATTTTCTGTGAGGTATGCTATTGGTATTTTGATTGGGATTGCATTAAATCTGTATAACAATTTTGGAAGTATGGCCTTTTTTACTATATTGGTTCTTCCTATAAGAATAAGGAATTTCTAGTTTTAGTTTTTGAGGAATCTGCATACTGATTTTCATAGTGGTTTTACTAGTTTACATTTCCACCAACAGTGTAGAAGTGTTCCTATTTTGCTGCAGCTGTTCAAGCATTTGTTGTTATTTGATTTCTTGAGGACAGCCATTTTTTTCTGGAGTAAGATGGAATCGCCATGTTGTTTTAATTTGCATTTCTCTAATGGTCAAAAATGTTGAACATTTCTTTGTATATTTATTGGCCGCTTATACTTCTTTTTAGAAGTATCTATTCATTCAGTAGGCCATTTTTTGATTGAGCCTTTTATTGAAGAGGTTTCTTTTTTGAGTTCTTTATAGATTCTAGGTATTAGTCCTCAGTCTGAAGAATAGCAGGTAAAAATTCTCACCCATTTTGTAGGTTGTATTTTCACTCTGTTGGTTGTTTCCTTTGCTGTGCAGAAGCTTTTTAATTTGATATGATTCCATTTGTTGATTCTTGGTACTATTTCTTATGCAATTAGGGTTCTTTTCAGGAAGTCCTTGTTTATACCTATAATCTACAAGAGTTTTATCTATTTAATCTTCCAGCAGATTAATTATTTCTGGTTTTAAAAAATTATATCTTTTAATATTTAGATTTTTGATCTATTCTGATTTTAGATTAGTGCATGGTGAGAGTTATGGGTCTAGATTCAATCTTCTGCATGTGGATAGCAAGTTTTCCCAGCACCATTTATTAAAGAGGCTGTCTTTCCTCCAGTGTATGTTTTTGTCTCCTTTGTCAAAAGTCAGACAGCTGAATGTGCTTGGAGTTGTTTCTGCATCCTCTATTCTGTTCCATTGATCCACATGTCTGCTTTTCATGCCTGTACCAAGCTGTTTTTTTTAAAATAACTTTTGCTTTATAGTAGAACTTGAAGTCCAGGATCATGGTTCCTCCTGCTTTGTTCTTTTTGCCTTGGATTGCTTTTGCTATTCTGGGTCTCTTTTTGTCCTTATTAATTTTAGGATTGTTTTTTCTAGTTCTGTGAGGAATGCTATTGATATTTTGATTGAGGTTGCATTACATTGTCACACTATGTTACCATGGTGGCATAGAAGATGAATGATTACTCAGGATGAGACTTAGGTCAATCACTGAGATGCCCAGAGGAGCTACCCAGCATTAGGGAGATTCCCAGGAGAATTCTGAAAGCTGAGAACTTTCTGGCTTTTATTTAGAATATCAGTGTAAGTGAAAAAAGCAGAAGAAATAGAGTTTGGGCAAGGAGCTGTCACAAGGCTAGGCCATTTTTCTTAGGGAAAGGGGAAGGACAATGGCCAGGCACAACATGCTTCACTATTCTAAACTTTTTGTTGTTTAATCATTCATTTCTCATAGATCCTGTATTATTTTACCTTGAAGTTTAACCATTCAACCCTTGCAGAACCTGTGTGTTTTGCCTCACAGTTTAACCATTCACTCCTCACCCAAGTCTTCCACATTAAATTTATATATCAGTTTTGGAAGTATGGCCATTATGACAATATTGGTTCTGTCTCCCCAGGAACAGGGGACCTCTTTCCATTTTCTGATATTCTCTTCAATCTCTTTAGTCAGGGTACAGTAAGTCCCCAACTTACAAACATTTGAGTTGTGAACTTTTTTTTCTGCTGGACATTGTCACAGTTGTGCTGCTGTGTGCTTACTGTATAGCATGATAGTGTACAGTAGTACAGTGCTCAATCAGAGCCCAGGATGTCCAGAAGCAAGAAGAAAAACAGTGGTGATGTGGAGGAGACTGCTAGGAAGCACAAAGCAATTTACATTGTACATTTGTGTCAATGGTGTATAAGACTTACGAATGAATCTGACTGACGAATGTTCTCCTGGAACGTAACTTGTTTGTAAGTTGGGGAATTACTGTACTGTAGTTTTCATTGTAGTGATCTTTTACTTTCTTGGTTAGATTAATTCCTAAATACAGTATTTAATTTTTGTGATGGTATTGTGAATGGTATTGTTTTCCTAATTTTTTCTCAGTGAGTTCATTATTGGTGTCGAGAAATGCTATTGAGTTTCACATTGCTGAATTTGATTATTAATTCTAGGAGTCCTGGTGGAATTTTTGGGGTCTTCTATGTGGAGGATCATGTCATCTGCAAATCATGATAATTTGACTTCTTTTTATATACATATGCCTTTTATATCTTTCTCTTGGCTAATGTTTCAAGAACTATATTGCATAGGAATGGTGATAGTGGACATCCCTGTCTTGTTCCTGATTTTAGAGGGAAAGATTTCAGCTTTTCCTCATTTAATATGATGTTGGCCATTGATTTTTCATGAATGGCTTTTATTAGATTTAGATAGGGTCTTTCTGTACCTATTTTCTTCAGCACTTAATCATAAATGAATGTTGGATTTTGTCAAAGGCTTTTTCTGCATCTATTGAGATCATTATGTGATTTTTGTCCTTGCTTCTGTTTATGTGATGTACTACATTTATTGATTTCCATATTTGCAGGGAACCATCCTTGCATCCCTGGGATGAATTTTACCTGGTCATGATATAGGGTCTTTTTGATAATTTGTTCCATTTTATTTGTCAGTATTTTATTGAGGATTTTTATGTCTATATTCATTAACATATTCATGATATTCATGATGTCTCACTGCCAGGTGGCTCTGATTTGAATTTGATTGTCTCTGCTGGCTTGAACCACCAGTGGCACATGTATGACTGTCCCATCGGGTGGCTTGTACCACTTCTCAGTGGGTCTTTGGTTGCAATAATGCAAAGAAAGGCATTGATTTAGCAGACCAAATGTCATCATATTATAGCTTCTAAGGAAAACAGTAAAGTGGCATAAAAATTGTAATAAAGCTAATTTGTGTTATAGCAGTTGTAAATGCATATATATATATATATATATATATACCAGCAATGGGTTACTTGTAAGGTTTCTATGTTAAAATTCAGTGAATTATTGATAAACTATTCATGAATACAAAGAAATTTAAAATTTAATGAAATAGACAAATATCTTGAATACTGTAATACTTTAAATTGGTGTGAATAGTATTAATTAATACTTATACCTGAGAAGTAATTATTCAAATTCAAGCAATAACAGATGTGGTCCATTTGTAAACTTTTTATTAATTTTATTAGTAAAAAGGTCATTTGTATCAGCAGTGGTACAGACTGCCCAATGGGACAGTCATGCATGTACCACCAGTGATTCAAGCCACAGGAATGTGTTAAATGATAGCTTCCAGGAATGATTCTGGGAGTAATTTTTTTTCTTTCAGTTTCATTAGAGTTTGAGGAGTGAGGCCTAAAGTCTTCCCTACAATTTTTATAGAATTCATCAGTGAATCCATCAAGTCCTTGGCTTTTCTTGGTTGAGCGTTTCTTTTTATTTTACTTCTTCAATTTCATTGTGTATAATTGGATTATTCTGGGGTTTTATATCTTCTTTGTTCAGTTTTGTTAATTCATATGTATCTATGAATCTATTCTTTTCAATTCTCAAATTTATTGGAGTACATGTTCTCAAAGTAGTTACTAATAATCTGGCTTTCAGTGGTGTCCACTGTGATTTCATCTTTTTCATTTTTAATTGCGTGGATATGGGTCTTTCCTTTCTTGGGTAAGATTGGCTAAGTTTGTCTGTTTTGTTTATTCTTTTAAAGAACCAGCTCTTTGTTCATTGTTCTTTGTATTACTTTTTAGTCTCAAGTTCATTAACTTCTGCTCTGATCTTTATAATTTCCTTCCTTGTACTACCTTTGGATTGTCCCTGGTCCTTGTTGTTCTAGGACCTTGAGGTGCATCATTAGGTTGTTTATTTGGGATGACTTCGTGTTTTGTGATGTGGGCACTCATAGCTATGAATTTCCCTCTTAGGACTGCTTTCATTGTATCAGATAGGTTCTGGTATGTTGTCCTGGAGTTATTGTTTGATTCTAGGAACTGATTAATTTAGTCCTTGATTTTTTTCTGTAATCCTTTGATTATTCAAGAGAGTATTATATAATTTTTATGTGTTTGCATAATGTCTGTGGGATTTTTACCTTTGATTTTTAGTTTCATTGCACTATGATCTGATTATATGCAAGGGATAATTTTGATTTTTTGCATACATGCAAGCATACATTATGGCCTGGCTTGTGTTCTATTTTGGAGAAAGTTTCATGTGCTGTTGTAAAGAATGTGTATTCTGCTTTGTTGGGTGGAACATTCTGTAGATACTACTAAATCTGTTTGTTTGAAGATTTGGTTCAACTCTGATACTTCTTCGTTGATTTTTTTTTTGTCTAGTTGGTCTATTTGTGACAGTAATGCATTGAGGCCCCCCACTACAATTGTGTTGATGTTTATCTGACTTTCAATGTCCAGTAGTGTTTTTATGTCCAGCAGCTTCTTCCAATTAATTTTGGATTGAGTCCACTTTGAAAATAGGATAGCTACTCCTGCTAGTTTTTGGTTTCTCATTGCATGGAATATTGTTTTCCATCCTTTTTAAATTTACTTTTTGTTTGTGGATTTCTTTTTAGATTAAATTTGTTTCTTGTATACAGTATATTGTTGGGTTTTGTTTCTTGATCCATTCTGTCCATCTTTGTTTTTTGATTGGGGAATTGAGACCATTCATATTGAGTTATTACTGAAAGGTATTGACTCATTGGTGTAATTGCATTATTTTTCTTTTCCTGATTTTTTCCCCCTTCTACTTAACTACTTGCTCTATCTGTTGAATTCATTCTATTAGACTTTTGGCAGTGTTGGCTTCATTGTCCCTTTCTACAATATCCTTCAGAATTTTTTGGAGTGCTGGTGTTGTTGTCACAAATTTCTTAAATTGTTCTTTGCCATGGAAACAGCTTATTTCTTCATCAATTTTGAAAGAAAGTTTTGCAGGATATATAAGTTTATGTTGGAAGTTGTTTTGTTTTAGGGCTTGAAATACTTCATTTCAAGCTCTCCTGGGCTTTTAGGTTTGTGTTGAGGAAGTTCTGTCATTCTAAGTGATTTTTCTTTATAAGTGATTTATTTATTGCTTTTCTTTAACAATTCTTAAAATTTTGCCTCTGTGTTGGACTTCTGGGATTTTTACTATGATGTTCTGTGGAGAAGTTATTTTTTTCATCTTGGATAGTTTTGGTTCTCTATGCCTCACTAATCTCTATGTTTAATTCTTTCCATATATTTCATATATTTGAGCTATTATTTCAGTAAACTGATTTTTATACCATTTGTACTGTCTCATTTTTTCACTAAGTCTAATTAATCTTAGGTTAGTTTTGTGTAATCTAGTAGCTGTTGGATCCATTTTTTCAAGTTTTTGATGTATCTCTGAATAATGATCTTCAACAGCAGGCCTATCTTGCAGTTCTGACATTTTGCCCTCACACTGGTTGCTTCTGCTGCCCATACTTTCAACACAATTTTTTATTTCCTGGGTTCCCATTTAGTACCTTTCCATGGACCCTAATTTTTTGCTAAACTGGTCATCTATGTTTTATATTGTTTTGTTTAGCCCAGTGAGTTTTTATTAGTGTCTTCTGTAAACTCACTACTTGCTTTGTTTATTGAGTCTATTATCTGTTGAGTTATATCTTCTTTGAGCTTGCCAAGCACTTCATTGATCTGTTGTTTTTATATCTTCTGTTATCTTTTTGAATAATTTGGCTGTGTGGCTTTTGATTTCCTTCCCTTTGATCCACCATAGATCAGTCTTGGGAGAGTTGGGAGTTTTTTGGGAGGCATTTTGTTTCCTTGTCTTCTCATGTTTCTATAGTGTTGTTTTATTTTATTTTATTTTCTGCTGAGGTTTGCAGGCATTCATAGTACAAAGACTTTATTCCTGGTGTGGGATCTCTTTAGTTAGTGGCTGCTTTTCAGTGATCCTCTCTGGGCATCTGCTCTCTCTGCTTATATGCCTTGCCTCAACTGTGGGAAGTTGGTTTCTTTGGACTATTCTTTGTCTGCTATGCTTTTGGAGGTTTCAACCAATGAGAAGCACTGACTGGAGATGGGAGGAGGGACAAGGGACAAGACACATGTCAGGGTATTTATTTCCTTGTCCCCTCCTTGCCAGGTTGTAGTTTGCAGTGGCCTTGTTTTCCCATGTATGGCCATAGCTTCTGTTTAGTGGCTCTCTCTTATAATTACAGTTTTCTTTTTCTAGTATCTACTTCCTTCTCTGGGCCCTTTGGGCCTAGCAAAGGTAGCAGTATTCCTTTCCCACAGTTGCTTACCTGGGGTTTCACTATGGGCTATTAGTTCTCTGAGCTCTGTTCATGCCACTGCAGAGTTTCTTTATTATTAACTCTCTGTAGTCTACTGTTCGAGGGTGATGGCTGTTTCCTCCTAGAACTGTGACTCATATTTATCAACTGAATGTTTGTATCACTACAAATTTGGATGTTGAAATCTTGCTCCCCAATATGGTAGTTTTAGGAGGTGGATCTTCTGGGAGGTGATTAGGTCAAGAATGGAGCACTCATGAATGGGATTAGTGCCCTTATAAAAGAGGCCCCACAGAGCTCCCTTGTTTTTTGCCATACTCAAAGAGTCCACAGTCAGCAACATGGAAAAGAATATCACCAATAACTGACCATGCTGGCACTTAACCTTAAACTTGCAACTTTAAAACTGAGAAATATTTAAAATTTCATTGCTTGTAAGCTACCCAAGTGTGTGTGTGTGCTACTTTGCTATAGCAGCCCCAGCTGACTAAGACATGTGCCATGCTCTTTTTTGCTGAGTGTGATTTTCAAGTCCCCATGCTACCTCACCACAATTCTGACCCATACATTTTGTCCTCTGTCTCCACAGACCCCTGGTAATTATGAATTGTGACATGTCAGTTTGATTTGAGTAAGCACAACCTAGTAAGTTTTGTAAATTCTGAGTGTGTCTGTGGGTGATTGACATGTAGATCAGCAATCTGGGGGTGGGGGAAGACCCTAGATGTGGGTGGCAGCAACCAATAGACTTGTAGTTTGGACAAAATAAAAAGGAAAAGAACAAAGGAGAGTTTTTTTTTTTTCTTTTTTTTTTTTAGGGAAGAGCTCCAGTCTTTGTCATTGCCTTTAGACATTGATTTCTTCTCCAGTTTCTTTGGTCTTCCCACACAGATTCTTCTGTCTTCCAATGTAGAATCACACTGGTAACTCTCCAGTGTGCTTTCAGGCTTTCTACATTCAACTACTACTGGATCCTCTGGCTCTCTAGTGCACGGGTGGACATTTTGGATTGTTATCCTTTTTATCTTGCACGTGGGCATTGGTGCTCTTCTGCCTTTAAGCATGATAATTTCCTGTATAATTATGTATACATTTTATATTGACCCTGTTCCTCTAAACAACCCCAACCAAGACAGTTTTTGGTGCCACAGAATTGGGATCTTTACTGTGACTGTACCTGACCATGGAGTTCAGATGCTTTTTGAATTGATTCAAAGGAAAAGTTTGGAAAGGGTTGGAGATGCTGTCTAGAGAGGCCCTACAATGCTGTAAGCCAAGTTTGTTGGGAGATTCTGGTTGGATCTCAGAAGATCAGAATGCTGATAGAAATTCACATAATAAAGGGCAGGTTTCAGCTGAGAACAAGAATTCCACTGATAGTTGGACTAGGATATCATGTGTGTTATGCTTGGGCAGAAAATTTATTTATATTTTCCCCATGTACTGAGACTTTGCAGGAGACTGAGATTAAGAGCAGTGGACTAATTAATCTAGTGGAGGAAATTTCAAAGTAGCCCAATGTTTAGGCTGTGGCATAAGTGCTGCTGGCTGCCTTTGGCCAGATCTACCATGAGTATTAAAAATAAATATTAGATCCAAAAGATATGAAAAGTTTGCAGTTTTAGCAGAAATGAAGCATCTACAAAATTGGGTCCATAAAGAGTGTGGTTGCTGAAAAAATTAGCATTAAAAAGAAACCAATTATTTTGCATCAGGACAATAGAAAAAGATAGCTTGAAGACATCTCAGGAATAAGCAGGAGCCCACCTTTCACAGGCCCAAAGGTGCAAAACTGCAAAGCTTTCATTTGAGAAGAGAAATCCTGAGTCCTCTGCTTGAGGAGGGCTGCCTGGGGAGTTGGTATTCATTGTATATTTTCAGTTGTCCAGACACTCATAGACTTCTGCAGCCATGATCCACAGGGGCCTGACTACTATTCAAGCTGGTAGCAGACCTTGCCATCATCCACATAGTGCTGGTTTTATAGGCATGCAGAATGAAAGAATTATGGAATCATGGAGGCTTCCACCCAGATTTCAGAAGGGAGGCCAGCCAGTTTGCCTTGAGATGGCAGTATATGAAATGGTAAGAGTGAAGCTGAAAGTGTAGTGAAGGCCCCAGGAATTTGGAGATGCCAGGGAAATGGAATGTCTGCTGAGGAATGCTGCAGGCAGTGAGTGGAGCCATGCCAAAAGAGAAGCCATGAAAGCTGCAACTGGCAATGCTGTAGGGACAGGGCTTCTCAAGCTTTTTGGAGCTCACATCTTGCCATCATTTGTCCTGGGTGCTGAACATGGAGCTACAGGATTTCATTTTGCCCTGCTGTGCTTTGGTATTGCTTTAGTCCAATTTCTTTCTATCTCCCCATTTCACCCCTTTTGGTGGGAATATTTATCCTGTGCCATTGTAAGTTGAAAGCATTTAACCTTAGGGAGGAGCTCCAGTCTTTGTTATTGCCTTTAGCATTTAACCTTCTTTTTGATTTTTTTTTTTTTTGGTACTGGGGATTGAACTCAGGTCCTTGTGCTTGCAAGACAGGTGGCAGAACCACCGAGCTAAATCCCCAGCCTCTTTTTGATTTTTATAGGGCCTCACAGCTAAGTGTTTGCCTTGAGTCTCAGAGGAGACTTTGGACTTTTCAGCAATGCTGGAATTGTTAAATCTTTGGCATAATGAGATGGAAGTGCATTTTTTGAGGGCCAGGGGCAGAATGTTATGGTTTAGGTTTTAAAATGATACTCCAAATCCTTGTGTGTGAAAGGCTATTGGGGGTGCTATACTCATCAGTGAATTAATCCATAGATGAGTTCATAGCTAAATGTGCTGCTAGGAGGTGAGATCAGGTTGGAATAGGCAGGCCACTGGCAGCATGACCTGGAAGGTCCCTCCCTGGTTCCTCCTTTCTCTGTCTGCTTCCTGGCTGCCATAAGATGAGCACCTGTCCTCCACCCAGCTGTCCTTCCATCATACCATTTCTGCACTGGAGGCAGTTGATCATGGACTGAAAACAGGAGCCAAAATAAATCTCTCTTCCTCTAGGTTGTGGGTGTCCCAGTGATGAAGAAAGTAACTAAGACATAGCTCAACACTCTCCATCATACTCTAAGCCCCTCATGCTGCCAGCACTTGTTTCTGCACTGCCTTACCTCCTCTGGTCTGGTCATTCACACCATGAGCAAACAGAAGACATTGTTCACTGGTGTGCATGTTACTCTCTCTGTGGAGATGTGTGATTGCTCTTGGGAAGCAAGGGAGCCCTTGGGTCTGGCATACAGTGTGGTAGAGCCATTTTTTGTTGACTCAGAGTGATCAGTAAAAGGCCACTCTTTTCTTCAAATACCATCTCTGTGCAGTAAATCAGTATGGTATTTCCCTTAGGAAAGTCCTCAGGCATAGGGACAGTGCTCCCATGGCCTCTGTCCTGCTTACTGTGATCCTCCCACATGGGTGGACAGTGCTGGGCACTCAACCCAGACCAAAGTTACTTATAGGAAAAGATCCCTGCCTGTTGGGCAGGTAAAGCAGGTGTGGACACTGTTTCCACACCAGGGTTGGCTTGTAACTGACTTACTTTAGTCCCAAAATCCATTAGAGTAATGGAATGGTTGTAATATTATTGGCCAAATTTGTTATCTTGCTTAAGGGAAAAAGGTTTGGAAATACTAGCAATCAAATCACTCTTATAGGCAGGTTTCATTATCTCAAATTCTTCTATTTAAAGCAATACCTTTAAGACCAATTTATTAGGCTTCTTTTTACTTATTATTCTAAAGTTATTTCAATTGCTCATGCCAATGATCTCTGAGAGATTCCCCACATACACTGAATGGATTTGCAGGTCAGGGAAAGGGACAAAGCTGGAATCAATTTGTTAAGCTCTGTGCAGCATTAAGGCAGAGGCTGCTGGTTCTTCTTCCTCCACTCTTAACAATCAGCTCAGCATCAGTGGGAAGAAAGAATGGTTGGGGAGGACTCTCTGGCTTTGGATTTGAGCACATTGCTGACGCCCACCACCTAGTGTCCTCCATTTTCTGGAAATGCTGGGTGGGCTTGGGTGGCGTTCCCTGGTGTAGGATGTGTATTCTCACTAACATCAACCACTTCGCCACTGAGATGACTAAGTGGGCACCTCCTCCAGAGGCTCTTAGCCCTCACTGCATGTTAGAACCACATCGGGAGCTTTAACACTACCTTGCCCCGCCCCTCCCAGAGGTTGTGATTTAATTGATTTAATTGTGTTCAGGCCTGTACAAACTTCCTCAAAGGACTAAATGTGTAGCCAGGCTGCCTAATTACATTGCCCAACTCATTAAAAAAATGGCCTGAGAATTCTTGGCCTTTAAGAATTTACAGTCTAACCAGGGACATGTATATTATCTCCAGTTCTGAGTAAAGATCCTGGGTGTGTGTGAGCTCTTTGAACATTGATGGCTAAGACTGTGAGATACTTCAAAGTCAAGTGCAGAACTAGCAGGCTGTCCCTCTGGGGGCTTCCATTGGCCACACACGTGTGTGTGTGTTTGTGTGTGTGTATATTTATTACCCTGATGTGCATTATGGGTGTTGATGCCCAGGAGGAGGGTGGCAGTGAGAGGTCCTGATGTGCTCTGGGAGTGTAGACCACAGAACAGAGGTCCTCTCTCCAGGGGCCATCACAACTCAGCGGTGGCCAACATCAGCATGAAGGAATGTGGGCCTGGCTCCACCACATCTCCCTGTTTTTAAAGAAAAGTTTGAAGTCTGGATTTATTGTTAAATTATTTGTTTTCTCTTTGTTGGGTTCAATTTTATTAAAATATGCACACACATGAAGTAGGACAACAAAACCCATCTGCAGGCTGGCATGAGACAAAGGCTCCCAGAACTCTAGTTTGAGACTAAAACTGGGGATTTCCACTCTTTGTCTGGGTTCTGAAGAGGAAAGCCACATGTCCCCTGCCTGTCCAGAGGTGGTGGCTGGGAGTGAGGGGCTAGGGAGCAGGAACAGCTGCCCTGGCACAAATCAATCATCATAACTGAGGTTCTTGCTACCTGCTGCCACTTTTATTGTAACATTGTGAGGGGATGAAATCTTTATTTCTTAGTGCAAGATAAAGGAGCCAGGTGCTCGTGCAGCTGGTAGAGGAGAAAAGCAAGGGAAAGAGGATGGCTTATATCCAGGAAGTAAAAACATGAGATGGGCAGAGTGAACCAGGGTACTCAGCAGGGATCAGAGCTATATGATACCATGCCCCCCACCATATGTGCTGTTCATACGTTAGCTCCTGGCAGAAACGGGTCATGGAAAGAGGCCCAAAACTCAGTGAATGTGCGATGTGTGGGAGATGCTGGGTTACCACAGGGCATTGCACCAAAGGGTGGTCACGGGGTTTCCAGGAAGTCTGCTAGGGAACGGGTACTCGTTTGTGTATGTGTGTGTGCGTGTGTTTGTGTGCATGCTTAGGCCCCCCCACAAAGGTGGCACTGATGTACAACAAACCCTAGAGCTGTTTATGACTCACATTCACAGGCACAGTGAGCTGGGCTTGAGCTCAGTGGCAGTGCAGCAGACTGTGTGGGAAGGTGCAGGCACAGGCCTGTCCTCCTGCCTGAGGCTGACAGCTCCTGGGCAGATGAGGCCATATCCAAAGGTTCTTGGTGCTCAGAAGCTAACATCTTAGAGCAGGTAGGTGGTAAAGGAGTGCTTCCGGGAAGAGGGCTGATCTAAGCGAGATCCTGAGAGGTGCGGTAAGGATGAGAGGACACTGGGGGCTGAGGGAAACCACAGCAAGGATTGGAAGGTGAGACTAGATGGACACATCCACAGGGGAAGTGGTGCTGAGATGGGCCCTGTGAGTTGGGAGAGGGGGGACCCCAGTCACTGTCTACCTAGTCCAACCCCATGTGCCGAGGAGGAAGTGGTGTACCCAAGATCACAGTGAAGAAAGAGTGACAAAGCTGGAACTCAAACCCAAGCTTCCTGATCCCAAAGGCAGTCCATGCCTCTGCAGGAAGCCGCCTCCTGCAACCACAAAGCTGGAAACTGGCAAGGTTGAGCCCAGGCAGGTCCTCCAAGTCTGGTTCTTCTGTTTCATTCTCAGGGAGGCTGTCTTCCCTCAAATAGCAGGTCTGGAAGGTACCTCTTCCTCCAGGAAGCCTTCCCTTCACATCCCATCCTCCTCCACCCCTTGGGAAGCAACTTCTCACTTTTTTATGTTGCACTATGCATATCTCCCCTGGGGGTAGGGTACATCAGCCTGAGCACTTGGTCATGGAAGCTGGCACAGTGTGTATTGGTAGCTGCTCTGAGCCTGACTCCAGCCTGATCCCATCTCCTAACCTGTACTATCCTTGAGCCTGGCCCTGCCTTACTCTGCCCCCCAGCAATTTGCACCACACCTCCTTCACAACGCACATTCATCATGGCCACCTCCAGCCCAGCCTCCAGGTCTACTGGAAACTGGCGCCTTGTAAGATTTTGCCCTTCCTGTTCCTGAGTCCCCTTGCAGATCCACTTACCCCTTGGGCATCCGGGCCCTGGCATCAGGAGTTTGACTTGGTTGTCTACCGTCAAGGCCAGTTTTGCATTGTCCCAGTCACATCCTCTCTTTCAGGGCAGCCCTTGAGGTTTGGAGCTCGAGTAGGGACACAGATGGAAGAGGTGAGTCAGGCCTGGAGAAGCCTTCACATGCTGGCTCCTGTGGGTCTGAGGCAGACCAGGCAGGGCGATGGAAGATGCTTTCCCAACCTCTGCCCAAAGAGCACTTAATAGACAGCTGAAGGACTGAATGACAAACTTTATTAGAAACGCTCCTCATTCATCTGTCAAATTCACATTAAAGTGGGGGAGAGGCAGTGCCGTCTGGGGCTCTGGTATCCATCCCACTGCTGTGACGATTTCCAGTTACAAGGGAGTCTGGGTGGAGCGCGTCCAAAACGCACAACAAATGCCAAATGGTGGTGGTGGCAGCAGCAGTAGAAGCAGCATAGTTCGGTGAGAGGACCAGGCTTGGGGTGGGTGGAGAAGGTGTCTCCCACATCCACCCTTCCAGTTACAAGGCCGCCCCATGGGCCCCAAGATGATAAATAAACAGCACATCTCACACACACACACACACAAACACACACACACACACACACACACACACACACACACTTCAACAGGAAACAAACACATGGAAATCTCCTAAAGTGAAAAAATAATTCGCTGAAAGACAGCTTGTGACAGCCAGGCTGCACCCTGCAACAATGGCTGCCCAGAGGTCCCACACTCCAGGAGGGCTCCCCAGCCTAGGGCAGCTTCAGCCTTGATGTCACAATGCCTAGGCCCCCATTAGCACCTTTGGACTAAGGACTGTCCTCTCCACACTTCTCTTTTAAAATGCAAATGCTACTTAAAAAAAATAATAATTAAGGATAAACTCTGTCCCTGGGTGAATCAGTCAGACTCCTCTCCCTGAATAGAGGGGCCTGGCCAGGTTGGAGAGAGCTCTGTCAGGGTCCAGGAAGGAGTGCTAAGGAAGCAACGTTCAGAGAGGTAAGCCACAGGTGTCTAAACATTGCTTTCTCCACTTGCCAATTCTGCTGTTGGGCATCTCTGGGAAATAGTTTTTCAAAGTGGCACAGAGTCCTAAGATGGCATCATAATCCTGGTGCCCTTGCCAGGGGTAGGAGATGGGCAACAAGCTGCTTTCATCATCCATTATTCAGAGGCAATTTTCTCCCCGAGCAGGCCAAGTCTCCCTGGCCCCTGTCTGCGATGGGCCACGCCACAGCAAGTCTCCTGTCCCAATGTTTTATTCATTCCCTTGAATAAGGAAGCAAGTTCTCTGATCAATACATAGCTGCAGGCCTGGTAGTCTCTGGGCAGGCTCCAGACCCCCCGTGGCTTCCAAGGGGGTGTCTGGCTTGGGAAGGCTGCCTTTCCCTAGTTGGTCCTGAGTCCTGGGAGCCAGGGAAGACCCCCTCCTGCATGGGCTGTGTGGCTGTGCGTGACAGGCAGCCCCGGGCCCTCGGGTGTCCACTTTCCTTTGGCGTCACTGGTACTGCAGATAGTTTTTGAGAGACTGAGGCAGGGGCAGGGAGCTGATGTCCCGCAGGCGCTGGCGGCCCAGGGCTGCTCGAATGGATCTCCGGCACAGGTCCATGAGCGGCAGCGGCTCAGCTGCAAAGAGAGGGAAGGGTCAGTCCAGCACCTGGGAACCTCTCCTGCTTCCACCCACCTCCCACATGCTGCCTGCCTCCAACCTGGCTGAGAAAGGGGTCAGGGCTACATTTACAATGGAATTGGGATCGGTCAATGGGTGCTGATTGACTGGCAAACTTGAGAGAGAGGGGGAGAGGGAGGGGGAGAGAGATGATTTAGGAACAAATAAAAGCTTCCTTTCTGACGGAGTACAGTATTCGTGTGTCACAGTGTAAAAAGTACTTCTCACTGAAGATCATGGTCAAAAATGTTTGAAAGTCAGGGACCTCAGGTGGATCTGTAGGGGAGATTTCTCTAAAATGCAAGGTAGACTGCTGGGTGCTTGTAGTCCTAGCTGCTGGGGAGGCTGAGGCAGAAGGATCTCTTGAACCAAGGCGTTTCAGAACAGCCTGGGCAACAGACCAAGACTTTGGCTAAAACTAAAATAAATGAGCAGAAAGCAGGTTAAGCTTTTGAAACACCTTCAAACCCCCAAACTTCCCCTAATAGCTCCAACCCTTTTTTTCCCCAGAACTAGGGATTGAACACAGGACCTCAGCTGCCTCCTGAGGCCCCCCTCCCACCCTTTAGTGAGGTGAAGTCTCTCTAAGTCGCTGAGTCGCCCAGGCTGGGTGCAAACTTGTGATCTTCCTGCCTCAGCCTCCCAAGAAAGAGTGGTAGGATTGCCTGGCTGCCTAGTTTCTTTTGATCCTCAGTGAAGGAACAAATTTTCTTCCAACATCCAGTTCTGGAAAAATTCATAAGCAATGGAATTTCTGGAAACAGGGCCAGTTATACCACGTCTAACTAGGTTTACTGCAAACACCCATATTAAACACTCGTTCTCTTCCAGGCTCTCTGATCAGCCCTGGGGATACACAGCTAACTAAGCCAAGGCCAGGGGCAGCACTGGAAATAAGCAAGGGTTCATGATCTGGGATTTAAAATAGATGAATAATTTAACAGAGTCTAATATATGCAATAACTCTTAAAGGCATAGGAATAGACAGTTGCTGGATAGAGGAGCTCTTAGAAAGTTTCAAAGAGAGGACATCAAAATGAGGTTTTGAAGGGTGGATAGGAATGAACACGGGGAGCGTGTAACAGGCAGAGAGAAAAGGCAAAGTACAGAGGCATAAAACAAGGCAGGCAGGGAGGCGTGGGGGGATAGGAATGGTGACAGGCAGCTGGCATTGGATGGAGGGGGGAAGAGGACAATGGTCACGTGCTATCTTGTGTGGCTTGCAGAGGTCTAATTTCCCTAAGCCTGAAGGAACATGCACATTAATACTATTTTGATAACAAAGTACAAGGGATATTTTAAAAGCATTTGAAGGTACAACTAAGCCATAGATAGGAAATATTAACATGAGAGTTGTGATAAGAATAATATCACAAGGGACTGTGGGCAAGAGCGTGTTCTACAGGGACTTTCAGTTAGTAGAACTGCAGAGTTAAGAAGAACCAGCCAGGTATGGTGTGAACACCTGCAGTCCCAGCATTCTGGGTGGCTAAGGCAGGAGGACTGCAAGTTAGAGCCCAGCATAAGTAACTCAGAGATTTAGTGAGATGCTGTCTCAAAATAAAATATAAACAGATGGGGATATAGCTCAGTGTGCAGATCCAGGGTTCAATCTCCAGAACTGCAGGAAAAGGGGGAGGCATCAGAATTAAAGTGGGACTTGGTTAAATGTTAGAAGCCATGCCCAAGTCTACATCTAGCTCTTCTTCACTTGAGGGGAGACCCCAGGAAGCATTAGTGGCTTTAAACACCTTCACTTTCTCACTATCCTTTGGTCTCCATACAAAATGAGATTGGACAGGAGAGGTTAGCCATCCCCTCTTTTCCATATCTTAGCCCCACTCACAGGGTCAGTGCCTTGGGTCATACTCGGTCCCTCTCAGAGCATCTCCATCTCTCTTCCAGCAACACCCTTGCTCCCTCTCCCCTACATGGTCTGGCCCTGATTCTGCAGCTGCCCTGCCAGTCAAGCCCCTGGGAACTCCCTGCCATTCCTTGACCTGAATTCTTCTGTCTTCAACATCTTGCTATCTTGCCAGGTCCTCCCCACAAGTTTCTATGATCTTCTTATAGTTTCTGTGCACCAGTGTTTGTTGCCTGTGTTGCTAGAGAGTGCAGAGAGTGAGTCGCTTGCCTAAGGACACAGCTGGTAAGTCGCAAAGCCAGGAATGGAACCCAAATGGTCAGAAGCTGGAATCTGTCTTACATCTTAAACTGCATTTAACAAGCAACTGTTCTATCCCGGTGGCTGTGCTAGACTTATCTCACTGAGATCTCAAAACAGCCCTTGAGGTTGACTTGAGTATCTCATCCTGGCTTTGGAGAAAAGGAAACGGAGACTCAGGGAGGTAGAGAGGCTTGTCCAGAGCCACACAGCCCCAAAGCTTCATCTGGAGTAGCACACCACCTCCCATAAGGATCAGGCAACAATAGAAGGTGGTTTTAAGGTGATAAGGAAGGAGGGTCACCTGTCTCCTAGGCTCCTGGCAGATGTTGACACAGTGCCCAGCCTCTCCCTCCCCAGCTTTGGCCACTTTCCAGCCTGCTGCTGCCCACCTCTCCTGCATTACTGTAACAGCACCAAACCAGAAGCAGCAGTTCTGCCCTCTACTGTGGAGAGCAAAAACTGACCATGTATATTCATGTGCTAGAATACCACACCAATCAGCTGGGAGAACGAAGGAACCACAGCTACAACAAAAACATGGATGAATCTCCTAAACATAATTTGAGTGCAAGAAAGTACATTTTGTGTGACTCTTGAATAGAACTCAAAAGTAGGGTAATGAAACTAGTGCAGTGGTAGCTATGGGGGCACAGGGATGGGATGGGGGTGCAAGGGGACTCCTGGGGGGTGGTCCTGTTCTATTCCTTGGTCTGAGTTCTAGTTATGTTAGTAGGTTTAGTTCATAAACAATATTAGGCAGCGCACTGAAGATCAGTATGTTTTCTACATGTATTTTATGCTTCAAAATCAAATATACACTAAAAAAATAACTCACTGGCTGTTACAGCTTGTGTCTAAATGTCCCCCCAAAGCCTCATGCACTCATAGGTAGGGCTTTTTCAGAGGTGGCTGGATCTAAAATGTGTGATGCTGGGATTAAGGGTGTGTGATTACTAAATTAGTCCAATGGCACCTGCCCTAAGCCAGTGGCCTAAATAGAATATAAAAAGGGCAGAAAGAAGCTGTTCTAGTCACTTGCTGATTTGCTACTTCACTTGCTTGCTTTTGCTGCCTTCTACCTGCCATGAACTGTTTTTCCTCTGCCATGCCACCTTGCCTTGCAGCTAGCCAACTATGGCTTGAAACCCCGACAAACTATGAATCAAATAAACCTTTCCTTCTTTAACTTTGGGTGTCAGGTATTTGTCTCAGCAAAAAGAAAAGTAACTAATACACTGGCTGAGTCAGGGGCCTCAATGCCCTGGTGTATGGATGTGAACACACACAAGCCAAGCACCTGCCTGCCTGACCCTATTGGAGCAAAGTAGGGTAAGAGGCTGGCTTGGAGTCCAGCTCCCACTCCCACATCTGGAGGGATGGAAACAGCTAGCTCTTTCTTTCCCAACCACACTGTTCTCCTCCGTAAAATGGGGCAGCAACACTTCCATCCATGGGTGACCGTGACTATAGTGCAACACAGAATGTCCCTTGCCTTAATGGTGTTCCCCCTCAAATGTTTTATTTTGGGCCATCAGCCCAAAAAGTACCTTTAAAAATGTACTTACTGTAGTTCTAAAAATGCCTCAGTACATCATCCTAATTGACAACAATGTTCTGCTCTTGATGAAGATTTATTCAGACCAGGGTTGGATGTCTGGTTCTGTGCTAAAAATATCACAAGACAATGATGTCAAAAGCTCTCCAGTAGCCAGATGCACGCCTGTAATCACAGCACCCTGGAAGCTGAAGCAAGAGGATTGCAAGTTTGAGCCCAGCCTGGGTGACTTAGACCTTATCTTAAAAAAAAGTCTGGGGATGTAGCTCAGTACCAAGGCCCTGAGTTCAATCTCCATTACCAAAACCAAACCAAACCACACCACACCACACAAAATCAAGCCAAACTGAAACTCCAGTGATCTGAACTTTGCTTAATTCTCTATGACTAACCCCTGCAAGACCCTGGATGAATCACAGGACTCTGTTTTGCCATCTATGAAATGGGAACATGAGCTCATCTGGTTATAATGGTCTGTGTCTGAGATCCTGGCACTGGGACTGATGGCTTAGGCTCTTCCCTGGGCCCCTGTGGTCTTCCTTATCTGCATTGGAGAGACGCTAAGACATGAGTCACCACCCTACCTTCATCCCTGAAATAAGATCAACCTTTGAAGGTCAAGAGGTGAAATTCTTCTGTGGGAATTTTAGATAATGGTCACCAGATGGAGAAGGGTTTGAGTGACAGCCCTAAAATCTGAACTTGAATAGGCCTTGACACTTTGTTTTCAGGAAAAGAAATAAGCCACACACATGTGCCAGCACACACACACTGTATGTCAGAGAACTGTAGTAATCACCTATCCATGGACTAAGTTAGTTTTGGTGTCTGATGACTCAGAGAATTGCTTTTGCGTCTCTGGGCCTCCCCCATGCTGCTCCTTTACCTAGAACACCTTCTTTTCCTGTACTTCCTTCCAGGAGCATACATCCTATCAGGACTCAAATCCAGTGTTACTTCTTCCTCCAGTCTGAGCCCCGGGTCTGTCACTAAGTCAATCCACTTAGTTAATTATGCAAAGGGACATATATATTATTACCTGCAATAATACTACTTCTAAAATACAGCATCCCTATTCTAACTGACCTTACCTTGGCCAAAACCAACCTTGGCTCACATCTAGAAAGCACTTGGAATGTGGAGACTTCTCTTGATGAGTTTCACTGTTTCCTCACAAAACCGCTGTAACTGCAGCTGGGACAAAAGCAGTATCTTCAGAACTCTATGCCAGTAACCATCGTCAGCACAGCTGGTCCCCTCAGTGCAGGTGGGGCCCCCATCCTTTCCTGGGATGGAAAGCTGTCAAGACACTTTGTGTGCACAGAGGAGGAATGCACAGGAAACCAGCCCTAAATACTGCATGGCTTTCCCTAGCAACACTGCAGAGCTAGCCCTGGGAGACCTCCAAAGGGAGGATCCAGGACAGGGAGTACTTGAGAAACTCCATTGGAATGCAGGACTGTTTGAGAGACAGACAGTTGCTCAAGGGTGTGGCCTGGGCCCCCACACTTGTACCCTCCTAATGTTTCTCTGAAATGATAGAAGAGATGCACAGATGTGTCCCTGTGTATGAAGGACACACTCACAGTGCTGGAAAGCCAGGAAGGTAGCTGGCAGGCTAGACAGTCAGATACTTTCCAGGAAGACACAAAGCAGGTGGGACAGGATAGTGGGGAAATCAAGAAGAGAACTTGATAGCCCTGTCCACCAAAGGTTAGTGTGACCTTACACACGGAGTCCCAGAGAAGCCCCAAGCTCCAGGGGAACCCTCCAAAAGCTGTGATCCCTACAACTGGGCCAGGTGTGCTCTCTCTGAGCCATTGGAAGCCTCAGCCAATTCTTTGTCTAAGGTGGGCAGCCTTTGGAGAAGGCCCCTGCTCACTGTGGAGGCCTAACAGAGCATGAGCAGAGCTGAGCAGATCTATCTCTACAGTGGAGGTAGATACAATTGTCGGAAAAGGAAAGACACGCCCACTTAGATGAAGAACCGAGGGTCTTGCGCATCCACCACGTCCCTGATCAGTACCAGACTGGCAAGTAGGTTCAGCAAGATATTCTCACCCAAAGATGCCAGTCCTCCAAAGCAAAGGGGAACTACACTACTGTAAAGCACACAGCAGCTACTTGTTCAGTTGTGTTCAGTGGCTCTGAAAGAAGAGCCCCCAGCTATCTGGTCCAAAAGCTATTTGAGGAGATACTCCAGCAAAATGAAAAAGGAATGCAAATAGAAACAGAAGAAATAACAATGAAGGGAGGGTAGACTGGATGATATGAAAAATCCATGAGATCTTGAGAAAACCTCTTTCCAGCAACTGTCATTTTTCAAAAGAGCTCTCTCTCACATCATAGTGCTCTGTGCATCCTGGCCTCTGACCCCAGCCTCCAGCTTCCCCACCATTCAGTCCTTCCCCTGTGCCTCTGGAACAGCCACTCCACACATAGGACATTGCAGCCCAGCTTCTTCTCTGATGTTCCTTCCAGCTTAACTGAGCCAAGCCTTCTCTCCCAGGATACCACAGCCTTTCAGCCTTCTCTAGGGGCTGCTGGTTCACTCAGGGCCAGGTGGGGCAGGCCCCCTCCTCTTTGCCCCTATCACAAACACACCGCTGCACCCACCATCTTCTTGAGAGAAACCTCCTGCCTCTGTGACTCAATATTCAGCTCAGTTCTCTCCCTCTACCTTGCTGCTGTCACCTGTGATCTCTGGCCCCTTGTTCATCGAGGCTGTTGCCTGTCCTCCCAGGCTCCTTTCGACCCACACCTCCCAACCCTCGATGACTCTTCCTCAGGACAACTCTCCCATCACTCAGGTTCAAGTTCTTGACCATCTCATTCTGAATAACCCCCTTCACTCCTTAGCCACCCACTCAACAGCTCCCTGCATTGCCCCTCAATGCCCATGCCTGTAGCTCAGTCTTCAGCCACTGGAGCCACCCCACCATGACCATCATCTCCCCTCACAGAGACCTTCAGGCCACAGGGCCCTCTCTTTTTGCCCCTACTCACCCAGGTGAACAAGTCACTCTTCTCAGGGGCAAAAGGAAGATGTGTTGTCAGCTTTGCAGTGCCGTGACAAAATACTCGAGAAAAACAACTTAGAGGAGGAAAGATTTATTTTGTTCACAGCTTCAGAAGTTTCAGTCCATAGTTGTTTGGCTCCATTGTTTCTAGGTTTGTAGTGAGGCAGAGCCTCATGGTGGAGAAAGTGTGGCAGAACAAAGCTGTTCACTTTGTGACAGAGAGAGAGAGAGAGAGAGAGAGAGAGAGAGAGAGAGACAGCCAGAGTGGATGTGCTGGGGACAAGATACAGTCCCCAAGGCCATGCTCTTTTTCCCTTCAACTAGGACCCAGGTCCTAAGTTTCCATTGCACCCCATAACATCATCCAATTATGACTTCATCCATGAACTGATCCACTGTTGAAGTTAGAGCCCTCATGATCCACTCACATTTCAAAAGTTTCACCTCTCAACACATGGATCTTTTGAAGCACATTTTAGATCCAAAAAATAACAAGTAGCCAGTGAGAGGCTGGAATGGTGCAGGGTTGGGGATCAGGAAATGAACTGAGAACAAAAAGCACCTGGAGCTTGGTTCATCTCTGCTCAGTTGCACTGCAGTGTCTGTCTAGAGTGCATCCTGCCTCGTTTGCCTGATACTGTCAGGCAGCTAAGCAGAAAGTGGCTGAGCAGTGGGGAGCCCTGGGCTCATGGCTGACCTCAGCCCTCTCTTGGCAGAGTGGCCTCTCCTTCCTTCGCTGGCTCCAGTGCCTCCATGAGAGTGGCAAATGGCTTGGCATGACAGCTAAGGCGCCTTTCCACCGGCTGATGTCTGGCAGAACAGAAATTATATTTAATCCTAGCAGTGGCTTTTACTGTATCAAATCAAATTGGGTTTGACAGAAAAAAATGCACACAAAAAAAGTAAATGGGAAGGCAAGTGATGCCAGTGAGATAAATGTTAGATCATCTCTGGAGACCCAGATTTGTAGTTCCTAAGCTTCCAACAGAGGCCAACAAGGGTTCCCAGGGGAAAGGGGGCTAAGCCAGGCCCACAGAATGGGTGCAGCTAACCTGCTATTATTCTCGAAGGCAAGGCTGGCTGCTCAGGGGCTTCACTCAGCTTTACCTAGTGAGGCCATTTCAGCTATCATCTTACTAATGTAAGCACTGCCAAAGGAACAGGGATCTGGTGACCCGAACTCCTGACTAGGGGCCTTCTGTCTGCAGGTACTCTGCTCTTCTGGCTCAGATCTCAGCAGGGTGGGAGCTGGCTATCCACTGCTCACTTTGCAGTCTCACTTCAGCCCTACTGAAGCCAGATGAGTGATAACTGACCTGCTCCCAGATGTGAGAAAAACGAATGGTTCTGGGATGACACTGGGGACTCAGGTCCTCCTGAGTTTGTAGCCTCAGCCTCTGTTGAGCCTTCTCAATGTCTAAGCAGACACAGCTGGAGAAATCTCTGTGTGTTTGGGTTGCGGAGAAGTGAGGAGGTGGACAAAGGTCCCATGATTTGCTCAGACTCTTGAGAAATGGGGTGTGATGTAAGGAGCAAATTCTAGCTCAGGCTCACCCAGTACCAGGCCACTGGAGACTTTCAGCAGCAAATCTGAACTTTCTTAGAACAGAAGACATCTTCAATGGCCTGTTGCAGATAGGGGAGTTAAGGCATGAAGAACGACATCCTTGTTTTAATTAAGGATTTGGAGGGATGCTAGAATTCCAATACCATTTTGTGGACATTGAGGATGAAATCTTGTCCAATTGGTGATTAAGGCACATGTTCTACTCATGCTGCTGAAACAAAATACCTTCTACTGGGTAATGTATAAACAACAGAAATTTGTTTCCCATAGTTTTGGAGGCTGGAATGTTCACGATCAAGGTGCCAGAAAGTTCACATCTGGTGAGGGTCTGGTCTTTATCAAGATGGCACCTTGTCTGTCATGGCAGAAGAGCAAAAGGGGACTAGCTAGGTCCCCTGAGCCCTTTTATCAGGAGACCTGATCCCACTCCCTAAAGGCCCCATGTCCCGATACTATTGTGTTAGAGTTTTGACATGAATTTGGGGTAGACCACAGCACAGGCATACATTCATCAAGCTTCTAATTACAAACTTGCCGTTATGGTTCGGATCATAAATGTCCCTCAGAAGCCACATGCTAAGAGGTTTAGTTCCCATCTGATGGTGCTGTTGGGAGGTGGTTGATCCTTTAGGAGCCGGGGCCTAGTGGGAGGAAATTAGAACACTGTGCCATGCCCTTGAGGGGATAGTGGGACTCCAGCTCTTTCCTCTCTTCTTTTGTTTCTCAGCTACCAGGAAGTGAACTGATTTCCTCTGTCTTGGGCTCCTCATCACAGTGTTCTGCTTCATCATATGCCCAAGTGCAATGTGGGCAAGTGATCATGGACTGAGACCTCTGAAACTGTTAAGTTAAAATAAATCATACCTCTTTAAAAATTGATTATCTCAGGTACTTTGTCACAGCAACAGGAAGCAGACTAGCACAGCTGGAAGGCAGGACTTGAGCAGGAAACTGGGCACATGGGGTCTTGTGAAGCTATAGAGCCTCATGAGGCAGACTTTGTAATTGGTGACAGTCCAGAGGGGCTGTGATTAGGAGAACAAATTTTGAGGAGAGCTGTGAGAACCAGGAAGAGGTGCACCTAGTTCAGCTCAGGTTTTTCAAAATGGCTTCCCATAGGAGGCTGAAGCTAAGGGAAGTTTTAGAGGATGAATTAGCTCTGCCACACAGTGAAAAGGACATTTTATTGATCCCAAAGGTATGTCTCTAAGAGGTGTTTTTAAAAAATCTCAAACCAGGCATGGTGGTGTACACCTGTAATCTCAGCACTCTGAGAGGCTGAAGCAGGAGGATCAAAAGTTGAAGCCTAGTCTAGGCACTTTAGTGAGATCTTGCTTCAAAAAAAACCTTAAAAAGGTTGGGGATGGGGGATGTAGCTCAGTGAAGGCCCTGGGTACAATCCTCAGTCCTGGGGGCAAAAATCTCTTTTGTATAACAGTAAGAAAAGTTTATAGTTTTCCTGGGTGATACTTTAGGGGAGAATACTGGTAGAGAAAATCAAGTCTGTTTTTTTTTTTTAAGTTAGTTTCCTTGCTGTGCTGGGAGCAGAGGCTGTACCTTAGTGCCTTAGCCAAGTGCTTGTGTGGGTATGGAGGAGCACTTGGGATGGATCCACACACCCTGTGACACTGTGTGTATCACCAAGGCCCTGGCAAGCTGAGGTGGGCAGGCCAGTGCCACAGTCACTGGGGATGTGGGGCCCTGTAAGTATGGTAAGGGACCTATCAGGGAGCTGGATTTCACTGAATGATCCCTCTGAGACCAAGTACCCAGCCCAAGGGCCACTGGGGTCAAAGAAGCCTTCTTAGATCCTCCAGCCCCACTGTCCCCTCCAGCCCTCCCTGGACCTCTCCCAAGCCCAGGATGCATTCTGTCATAGTCTGTCCATGGCCATTAGAACTTCTAGCTCCTCCACCAAAGGGTGAGTTCCTCAGGACTGGACCAGGTTTTGTGGAAGGAAATGGAGAAGTCTGTATGTGGGATGGTGGAGGTGAATAAAGTCTCAAGAACACAGGTGCCATGAGAGCTCTCAGGAACCTGGTGGAGGCCCTGAACCCCCACTGGCTGTAGGAGAGAGGCCTAGGTCAACTTCCAATCACTCACAGGGCAGTGGCCCCATGGGCGGGAGCTCCGGACTTGGCTCACTCAAGGGGAAAGAGGCCCACAGCCAGCAGGGGGCAGATCTGGTTTGGACTTGGTTGTGCGCAGCTCTGGGGCCAGGCACTTCCACTCCCCAGTCAGGACATCTGCAATCCAACAGACCCTGGAGGCCACCATTGTTACTCTCACCCGGGAACAGACTTCATGACTTTCATTTTTCTCTCAAGATGAATCTTTCAATTTCTGTTCGGTCAAGGCAAGATTTGTGTCCTACAAGATTTGTGACCCTCAATATTAATTTTTTTGGGGGGGTACCAGGGATCGAACTCAGGACCTTGCGCTTTTGAGGCAGGCAGTGGAACCACTGAGCTAAATCCCCAGCCCTCAACAATAATTTTTTAAAATCCCTCTGTTGCTGCCGGCCACCACATGAATAACTATCTCCTGAGGGGAGACCGAGGCAGACTGCTTCACTTTACTCTGAGAACCTCCCTCCCTGCACCTCCCAGAGCATTTGGTGGGAGGCAACTGTCTGGAAGCCCCCACCTTCTCTCAGAATGAGGTGGGCTAAAAGGGGCAAGGAGTCTGTCCATAGCATCCTCACTCCCCTTCCCCCAGCCCCTCAACAAGCTCGAGTGGTGGGCCCCACTTGCAGGGCCAGGTGAAGCCTCTCCACCAGGAAATTAATCTATTCATGGACAGGGTGGGGTGGGCCCCACTTTCAGAGGAATTCAGGTTCTGTCTCAGCCAAGTCCAAGCAAGCCCATCTTACTGACCCACTGCAGATGGTGCTGACAATTAAAGGAGGTGGCACAGGTAAAGAGCAGGAGCACCGCCCGACACACACCAGATACCACAGACATTTGCTGCAGTTTTTATTTGGTCTGTCTGGGTCTGTGGAGGAAGATCCTCCTGGGCAGATAAAATGAGATGGGTTCCTAGAGAAACTTCACCCCCGGGATAAGGGGAGCAAGCGTGTAATCCTGGTTGGAAGGGGAAAGAAAAGTGTGAGGATGGAAGATGGGACTGGAGGTATCTGGGTCCAGGAAGCTCAGTGTCTACGGACTTGGACTTGGAGTTGGAGCTTCCACCAGGGCAGGCTGCTCCTCATTCCCCGCTCAGAACGGAGTCTCCAGGAGCTGAGAGTTTCAGGAATCTGGAGCCTGGGGGATGAAAGGTTGGCTGGAATCTGGGCTGCTGGGGCAAATGCCACCCCTCAAGCAAAGGGAGGCAGGGAGGTGGGGCAGGGGTGACCTGGGCCCCAGATCCATTGGTAACCCCTAGGACCCTGCAAAATTCCTTCCTTTCCTGAGGTTCTCCCTCTCTTCTGTGGTCACTGAGTAAGATCTCCTGTAACTATTACATCGGTCCTGCAACAAACACTGTGGTTCATTCTCTTGTGGTGAGCTATGGAGCCTCCCGTCTTGGGGAGCATTTGGTAGGTGGCAAGGAAGGAACCTGCCTCCCTTCTCAGGCTTGGGCCTCAGGTAAGCTCAGCATGACTGGCCTCTCACAACCTCCTAAGCCACACAGAGGCCAGGCTCCAGTGTGATTCCCCTGTCTTAAAAGAAAAGGTTGGGATGAAGAGAGTGGCATTTGTATGTTAATATTTATTTGAAAGCCCCAGAGAGTCGGGCATGGTAGAGCATGCCTGTAATTCCAGGTACCCAGGAGACTGAGGCAGAAAGATCACAAGTTTGAGGTGACTTGGGTAGGACCCTGACTCAGAGTGAGACCCTGACTTAAAATAAAAAGGATGTAGCTCAGTGGTAGAGCACTTGCCCGGCATGTGAGGTCCTAGGTTCTAATCCCTAGTACTGTGAAGAAACAATAAAAAAACAAAGCCAGAGAAAACCAAGTCATGAAACCAACTGTTCTTTTTTCAGGAGATAACAAAAGTTAAAAATGAGCCCAACATTTGAGATAGGTGCAGAAGTGTAATCCTTCCTTACATTTGACCAGAGGGGAATCATCAGTGGAGGGGGTCCGGGGTCAAACACTGCCTTGTTTTTTTAGAGGAGCCAAACACATTCTGGACCCTGGGTTCCAGGCTTGAAATCCCCTCCCTCCTTGTTTCTTTTTTTTCTGGTACCGGGGATAGAACTCTGGACCTTGCACTTTCAAGGCAAGCAGTGGAACCACTGAGCTAAATCCCCGGCCCTCACTTCTTGTTCCAGCAAGCAGATGGAGGTCAACGAATGAAACTGATCTCTAAATACTGGAATGAGCTGACTTAAATTCATACTAAGGTATAAATGCCTGCATATATCGAGGTACATAAAAGATACCTGGGGATTTTATGGGACAACTCCAATTTGAAATATTCTGCCCTGTAGTAATCCTCACTGTCTTACTTTTGGGTTGGGAAATATGGTCTCCTTATCCCTAGCCTTTAATAAATCCTCAGCCACCCTGAATTGCTATGGAATCATTTCCTGCTGACAGTGTTGTCCTCTCCCCTGTGGACTTCAGGGTCCCATAGATGGGGACTGGGAGTTATATTTGCCACCTAGCCTTACTGCTGTGATTTGGATATCCTGGGTTTGAAGTCAACTGGATTGAGAATCCCAGTGTCTGGGAGAGAGGAGACAGCTAAAGTAAGTCTTCATCTCTATAAAAGACACTGCAGCCCAGCTCTTTTTGAGGAAAGTAAGAAATTACAATAATAAAGTATACCTTTCATTCTTCTCTAAGTCGACTGAAGAACCCTCTAGCAGGGTCCTCCCCTCAGACAGGCGGAATTAATAACCTACTGCAGCAGTTCCTTGGTCGGCTAGGGGGATGCCCCTGACTTAGCTGAAAAGTTTCCTAGAAAATCTGAGTTAACTTGGAGCCCACTCCAAGGAGCTGCACCTTGGCCTTGGGTGAGAGTAGCCCTGGACATGCAGGGAGTCAGTGGGGTGTCTCTGGGCTGGCATGCACGTGCACCATGGATTTCCCCATCTTCCCTAACTTCTTCTACACTGTGGAAGCACCCGGCCACCCTTGCAGGTACTAAAAGAAAGATGTCACTGTGGGCAGCCAGGTAGAAGAGAGCTGGCAGAGACAGTTATGCTTGATCTACCCAGGACAGGACCGGGCCCTGTTATGGTTTGGGTCTAAAATGTTCCCCACAAATCTCATGTGGTTGGAAGGGTGCTGTGCTCATCAGTAGATTCATCCATTGATGAATTAAGTAGCTGACACACTACTGTTAAGAGGTGGAGTTTGGTCTGAAGAGGCAGGTCACTGGAGGTGTGATCTGGAAGTATCTATTCTTATCTGTGGCTTCTCTCTCTTTCTGAATCCTGGCTATCATGGATTGAACAGCTTTCTCCATCATGCCCTTTCTGCTATTGAAGCCAGATGGCCATGGATTGAAACCATTAACCAAAATAATCCTCTCCATTAAGTTGTGGGCATCAGGTATTTCATCCCAGTGGTAGGAAATTTACTAAGATAGCCCTCAGAATGGGGGCCCCCATTCCTAGGCTTCACCCTTGCTGAAGGAGAATGTGGGAGTAGCAAGCCTTGCTCCCTAGATCTCAGATTATCTAATGCTACAGCAATGCATCCAGGGTGGTACTGACAAAGGAATAATACAGCAGGGTCAACTAAACTAAAAGCACATATCTATATGTGAAAAATCTGGGAGGAAAAGTACACATGAAATTTAGGAAGTAGTGACCTTGTGCCAAGGGTGCCAGTTGGAAAGAAGGGAGGGGAGGGTTCCGAGGTACTTGGTTGTCAGTGTTCTAGTGGTTAGGTTGGGTGGATTCAGGAATGTGCATTAAATTACAAAAGTAAGTTAGAAGAAAAGAGGCACAGTGATGGCAATAAACTACCACTAACGATTGTTCAATCCGATTCTGTGCATGAGAAGTTCAGTTAAAAATGAAGAGAAGGAGAAAGAGCAAAAGTGAATAGGGAAAGTTATGAGTTGGCTCCAATCTAACTCAAGGTCTTGGTCAGACGATGAATTACAGTTAATTCTAGTTACTGAGTAACAATGGAGTCACTCTTGTCTCCTTGCCTGGAGGGAGAGAAACTAGAGGTGGAGTCAGAGACCTAGAGTCAATTTCCGACTTTTCAGGGCTGGCTGCTTCCTCTGTGAACTGGGGCCCTTGGTTGCCTCATGGTGAGTGCTGGGGGCATCAGGTGAGAGGCAGAGTCAAGAGAACAAGCACGGGCCCTGGCCTCTGTGGGCAATCCCTCAATGTCAGCCATTATTAATGTTTCAAAGCAGTTAGTGTCCTTGGGGACAAAGTTAAAAAAGAGGCAGCTGGTGTAGAGAGCTGAAGACAAGACAGGACACCCAGTTAAGACGTGTCTGTGGTGAGAATTGCAGACAATTCTAACAGAATCTAAGCAGCCCGAGCAGCTAATGTGTTGGGGATCTGGGGTTCAACTGAGCTTTGTGTGATCCCCAGCTCTAGCCCTATCCACCAGGCTGTTCCATTTTTTAGGATCTTTCTAATTTTCTCATCAGAAGCAGAAGCACTGGGAAACCCATACCAATATACCTTCAATGTGCATTTGGGGCTCTTACTGGATTCTTTGGCTGAATTTTTGGCAATAATAATAACAACGATATGAATAGATGTAGGAAGAACTTACACAGCCTACGTCAAGGGGCCTTCTAAGCACTGTATTTAATCCTCACAACAACCCAATGAGTGGTTATTATGAATTTTCTTCTACAGATGAGGAAACTGAGGCAAAGCTAGGTTAAGTAATTGGTGTAAGTGTTGGAAATGGGGGTGGGAGAGTGTGGGTTGGGTTTCCGTTGCCTGCTCTTTGGTAGGGGCAGGAGAAGGTGGGAACCTCTGAAGAGGAAACTCTTCCCCAGCTTTATGAATTCTGTTGCTCAGCTCAATGGGCCCCTCTCCCTGCCTTTAGCCTTATACCACGTGACAGTGCTAGCTGTGCACTGGAGGACTGAAGGACTGAAGGTGGACCCCTGACCAACAAAGCTCAGCCTGGGACTGGCAGGTGAGCTGAGAGGAGCCCAGAGTAAAGAGTCTTTCCAAGTGAGGACAAAGGGGCCAATCTTCCAGGTTTCATCTGAAACACCACCCTGAAGCCCCCCTCCCTGAAGCCGCATGGGGCTGAGCTCCTCTCCACTGAGGCTAAGTGGCACTGCTGCCCTCTGTTTGTAGCAAATAGCCAAGGTCATGCAAGCTTCCTTCCACTGGGAAATCTCACCCTGCTAGCCTCTTGCTAAATAGCATAAGCCCTAGGGTTTTAATATGAATGCTTTCTAATAGATTTATTGTGTTTATTTGACCTTTCCAAGTGTGAGCTCAGAAACAGGCCCAGAGGAGATGGTAGAAGCCTGTTTTTCCTAAGTTAAGCAAAACTGATGAGTAAACCGAATTCTTGGATGGAGTGTGCCTGGTTTTCTCACCCTATCTCCCTCCCTCCTTCAGTCAAAGGATTCCATTAGGCTCAGGAGGAACCAGTGTTTATGGGAGAGCTCCAGAAGAGGAAAATTATGTCTATTCAAAAGTGGTTAATGATGAGGTCTGCAAATAAATATTTTCAGTGTGCAAACAGCCATGATACAGAATAAGAGCTGGCAAATTTGGAAACTGTGACTCCATTTCTACTTCTAGTTTCAAGGGAAATGATTTCTTGTTTTAGGTAACTTCAAAAGGTTAAGGGTTAGTGCATGAATGAAAACCAGTTCAAGTGTCAAAATATGTTCCCACTTTAAACCAGAGGCTGCCAACTCTAACCTATCAGACTGGGCAGGTAACCTAAGAGATACTAAGGAGCAGGTGCAGCCAGCGAGCAGCAGGGCCATGCAAATCCAAGAGTGCCCACGAGGGCTCCAGCTCAGCTCCAGCCTCAGCTCCAAGCAGGAATGTGGGCCCTGTTACCAGATTCTTTCATTTTTCAAAAAAAAAAAAAAAAAAAAAGCCAGACATGCTGCTTTTTATGTGACAACCTTGTTAATTTAATTTGGTATGAGCAAACAAAATATTTCTAGGTTCAGAAACAGCCCTGAACTGACAGTGCCACTTTTGTTGCACAGAAGCTCACCTGTCAAGCCTGACCACAGAAGCATGAGCTCTATTAGACCCTCGAATATGATGGGTCTTCCATGCAGGGGGCGACTCTAGGTATGCTATTCCTAACTATGTATAAAAAGCCAGAACTACCTAAAAATCCTGTCCTCTCTCTCTCTCTCTCTCTCTCTCTCTCTCTCTCTCTCTCTCTCTCTGTCTCTCTCTCTCATCTCTCAGTGTGGATTCTGGGTGTACAGAATGGGAATTACCCACCACCTATGGTAATAGGCGAACACACCCACACTTCCTCCTGTGAACACAGAGTAAGACAATCCTATAATGAACTGTGTGATGGTAGACCCTTGGACATTACGGGGTGTCTGCTATAGAGTAACAATCACTACCACCACCAGCTTACTCAGTCAGTCCTCACAGCAGGGACCATTCTTAACCCCTTGGTAGAGATGACATGATTGCAGGGTTACCCAGCCAGTAAGGGAAGAGCTCTTGGGCTCTGAGGTCTGTGCTTCACAAGCTACCACTCAACACCTGGAACACTCATGTATTTGATGTAAAACACCTACAGCATCAATTTTTCCATAAACTCAAACACATTTCTTGTTTTACATCAGATAAGAGGTGGCAGGCATTAAGGTTTATGGAGAAAAATGAATTGGTAGAGGAAAATGACACTTTTTTTGTATATATGAATTGGAAAAGGGCAGAAAATATCTACTTTAGGTAGTGGCAAAACTGTGTTCCTAAAGGAACAGTGATTGAGAACCCCCTTGACCCTGGATCACAACAATCATAGCCCAGGACCAGCAGCAGCTGTTGCCCCTCATTCTGCAATGAGCAGCACTGCCTCATATGGTGCAGATGCATCCTTTTAGGGGTCACACAGCCAGCCCATGTTCAGCTCCACTGGCCTGGGGGTGGCACCTCTCTAACCCACCCAAGCAGGGCCACTGATGGGATGGTCCAGAGAGCAGGCAAAAGACAAATCTGTGAATTCAGTTGCACAGACTCCCATGGTGAGAGATGCAAGGCCCAGGATCTGGCTCTGCCCTGAACTCGCTAGGAGGAAGTTACTAAGGACAGCAGCTTCTCCAGTGTTCATTGCACCAGGCACTGTTTTAAGAGATCTGAAATTGGCTCATCTAATCCTCATTGGTTACAGATGAGGAAAGTGTGCCCCAGGGAGTTGCTGATGCTAGTGAGCAATCGGGGAGGATCCCAACCCAGGCTGTGTTAGCCCAGGTCCTAATGGCCACACCCTTGCCACTATGGGCTGTGCTCACCTGGGGGAGATGCCAGGTCTCTCTGCCAAGGCAGTGGAACCTTAATGTCTAATGAAACTTTAACAGAACCCTGGTCTACTTAGCAGGTAAATAGGGAAGCTGTTACAGTGGAGGGTGGGGCCCCAGGTTCGCACTGTAATGTGGCATCCTGAGGACTTCAAAGGAACAGGGTATGGAAGCCTCTCACAAGCTCCAAGATTCTGAGAGGTGGATGATGTGGCAAAACTTTGGACTTGCTAATGGGAAGCGCATACTCTTGGTTTAAATTTAATAAGTGTGAGAACAGTACAGTACTTACAACGTGCTTTGTCTTTTCCAAGGACCTTCACAAACACCCCATTTGGTGTCAGAGTGAATCATTCCAAAAGCACACTCAAGGATTAATGAGGCCCTAAAGATCCTCTAGGTAGGAGGATAAGATACTCTATGTAGGAGGATAAGATACTCAGGAAACCTGATCAGCTGACTTTGGTCTGGGTACACTGGAGGTTCCCACACTTCTGTTGCTTGAGCTCTTGTTCCAGCTCGAGCGGCACCTCTCACAGTCCATGGCTCTTTCCTGCCTCGTCCATCTGACCTAGGGGCCAAGATCAGCCACCAAGTTCTAACCACTCATGGTGTACTGGGCCCCATGCTCAAAATTTTTAACCCATCATCTCCTTCAATCCTATGACCCCCCACCCCCACCCCCACCTGGAGGTGCTACAAATCCACTGTCCTTACTTAAAAAAAAAAAGTTTCAGAGTTGGGCAATTAGGTTGCATTCACTGTGGGCTGCCTAGTAACAACCCTGTGGTTAGGGCAGCATCTGCAATCACACGCATTAATATTTCTGTAGTGAAACCCATGAATATTCAGTTTCCTAGGGAATGACTATAAATAGCCTCACACCAGTTCAGGTTGAGTCTCACTGCCAAACGGGTTGGTCCCAAACTAATGAATAGTTTTGTTTTTCAGAACACAGCCATGCACTGGTATCTTTGTATCATGTATAAATGAGGTTCTGAGAGGTTAGCTGACTTTCCTGACAGCGTCACAGTTGGTGAATACTGGACGTGGGATCCAAGCCAGAAGTCTCTATAATCACTGTGCTACCGGCGGGAAAAGACACAGGATTCTGGGGAAACGCTGAGGGTTCAAATCCCCGCTCTGCCACTTAGGAGCTGCGGTATAGGGCAAACTGCTCCACCTCTAGGACTCAGCTTCTGCGGGCTCAGTAAGGTTGCTCTGACTACTCCAGTTCTTGGCCTCCAGGCACATGACCAGGTTATACTTCCCTACTCATCTGAAGTTAGGTGTGGCTATGAGTCTTGCTTTAGCTAGTAAGGGGGACGTGTGCCACTTCCAGCTGGAAGCTGTAGGAGTCAGTACGTTCTTTGCTTTCTTCTTTTTTCTATTGGTGAACATAAGGGGCTGCTCTGTAGGGAAGACACAAAACTTGCAGAACAGAGCCTCCAGTTGACCAGCAATGGCCACACAGTGTGTGTGTATGTGTGTGTGTGTATGTGTGTGTGTGTGTATGTGTGTGTGTGTGGGGGGGACCTTTGTTGTTTGAAGTTAGTGAGAGGTGGGAGTTATCTGTTACTTCAGCAACACCTGTCTTATACTGACTGGTAAGGGTTCCTTCTCTATAAGACAAGTTGTGTGAAGACTGAATGAGTTGTAAAACACTAAGGCAGTGTTTGGCAATGGGTGTCTGTTGATTACCTCTACTAGTCTCAGACTCAATGTCCCCAGCTGAAGGAAATGGCAGAATTGGTTAACTTACTCTGCTTTAATGAGTAAAACTGCTTATTAACCCATGAAGTACTAATGGAAAGGATTGTCTGAGTACCCACAAAAATGTAGATGTTTACTTATGTATTCAGAGATATGTGTCCTTTGTCTCCATTTGGCTTTGGTGGGGAGTCTGAAGAGAACCGGTGGGAGGGTGGGGACAGAATCCTAGCCCTGGGACAGATGGCCTCCGAGGACTCCAGATTCCTGATGGAAGTAACAGCTGTGGAACAAATATTCCCAAAGGCCAGACTGTGAAAGGCCTGCTGGTGTCAGAAGGAGGTCAGAAAGGCCAGGTAGCCTGCTGACAACCACTGAGGAGGCACTGGCCCCCTCAGGCCGACAGATGGAGGCAGTGAGGCTGTGCGGAGGTGCTCCGTGATGAAAATGTGCAGTTGCCACGGGACCTGCATTAAGACCCCATTTAGCAACACCGATTAAGGAGCTATAAATAGCACCTGGGCTCTCTCACAGACCATAAAACACACTTCCCTACACTGCTCCCAGCCTGCAGCCTGCCCTTAATTGGGGCTCAAAGTAAAATACCTGGAAGGCCACTTTTGATGGAAGGACCTTGTTGCCATAGTGACCAGTTACTGGACCAGGGGGAGGCAGAAGCTTGACACAAGGCTGCTGAGGCATAGGGGGGAGGAGGAAGATGAGGAGGAGAGAGGAAGGGATGATTAACACTAGTATGCAGGTTTGAAATACAGTGAGCAATTGTCAGACACATCTGCCTGCTCCGTCATGGCTAAAAAACTGGCAGCCGTCCCACTATCTTTCCATCTGATGGCCTGATGCATGAGGACCACAGACACAGGAAGTGGGCCTGGCTGGCTCAGGGTGTCTGTGAGAGGCAGACTGAAGTCTGAGTCCTGGCTCAGTCCCCAAGCAGCTGGGTGGTGTTGGGTCTGCTCCCCACGCTCTCTGGCCCAGCCATGTGAAGCAGGAGAGTCTCTTCCACTATAAAATGAGGGGTAGAGTGAGAAGGTTCCGGACTCCTGATGCACAGCTGGGCTCCACAAGTGAGCTCCCATCACTGGCAGGAAGGCAGCGGAAGTTCTCTGTGTGCTGAGTCACCTCCCAGATTCGTGAAGTGAAGGAAGCAAGGTGTACATCAGGGCATGTGGAGAATGCTGCTTTTCTTTTACAGAGGGAGGTACCTGAGAAAACTATGTAAGAATCTGACAGCATGGGTGGCTTCTGGGGAGGGTGTCTTGGAGCATGGGTAGGCAGGAGACTTATCACTGTCATATTTTAATTAAACCTTATGGAGGTACGTAAATAAAATCTAAATTAAAAGTATGCTGGCCTCCAAAAGTCCCAGGTTTTAATGAATAAACGATCAGTTAAGAGTGGAGAGTTTGTCCTCTGAACTGGTCTCTCTGCTGACCACTGTCTGTCTAAGGTGCCCCTCGTGGACTGCTCGCCACATCCCGAACTCTGCTTCTGTTCCTTGCCCTCCCCTCGCATGCCTTTTGTGGCCTTCTCCATCCGGTAACATCTGTACTCTCAGCTCCAGTATCCCTCTCAGTGTGTGCCTCTGTGATGCTGCAGCTGTCATCTTCTCTACCGCCCTCCTGCTCCACCTCCTGCAGCCCTTCTTCAGTGCTTAGCTCACTGGATCACCAATATTTGCTGGCTGTCCCGATAAACCAAGGGCTCCTTGAGGAGGACCTACCTACGATGGTAGGATGTCGCCAGGCCTTAGCAGAGTGCCGCTTAGCACAGTGCTCTGCATCTCTAGGGATCAAACACACACAGAGCATCTATTCTTCCCCATCCCCTCTTCGGTTATCAAGTCTCTGATCTCACACCACTTCCCCCTTTGGCCTCATTTGAATGCTGCGCAAGTTAATTTTAAACATTAGCTTGAACAAAATACAATTATGAAGGGATGCCCTGCAGCAAGAAGTAATCTCAGTTGCTGCAACCAAACACACACTGAAGGCCTGCTCCACTGGTCTGCCTGCATGTGGATAATTGATTCTGAGGACAGCTCCTAGAAAAGGTGCATCTGGGTCTTCACTTCTGCTGCCTCCCCACTTGCCACTTGGGAAGCCTGCAGAACCATGCATCCATGGGAAGGAGCTGCCAAGCACAGGGTCTTAGGCTCTGCAATTTAACTGCCAGTGTGACCTCAGCAAGTCCCTGACCCTTGCTGGTCTCTATCTGCAGCAAGAAGGGCTTGGGCCAAGGTCCCTGCCCACTTGGACAGGCTATCTGGAATTTTAGACATTGGTCCAGGCATGGCAGGATAATGAGATAAGCCACTATAAACAAATAAATAAAATCTCCAAGTGTACCTCAGAGGCCAGGGGAGGGGATGTAAGAATGGCCTGCTAGTTCCAGGATCATATGTTCATGCAAGACACACTCCCAAGGGGAAACCTGGGAGCCTAAGGAAATCTCTCCTTTCTTGGAGGTCTCTGAGTGAAAGATGCTATTGAAATGTGTCATCACCCAAGTTGTCCAAACCAATGGATGGAAATGCAGGAGGACAGGATACAGGTTAGGCCACCCTCCTCACTGCTGTTGAAGAAAACTTTCCAGTGAATGAAGTGATGTGACTAGGACAGCCTTAATTTCCATTCTGGATTATATGAATGCTAAATCAGTTGTAAACTTTCATTCTATTAACTCTTATGTTAGTTACTCATAGGTTCACATCTTCTTTTGGTAAAACAGCTGTGGATTCCCATAGGAAACATGTTAATTCCAGCAGCTGAGCCAACCAGCACATTCCAATCCAGTGGCCACAGGGACTGGTTCACGTGATGAAAGTGGGGCCACTCAAAGGACCTTTCAGGACACGCACTGGGCAATGTGGTACAAACATTCTGGTTCCTTCTGGACAAGGAGGGAACAGGTGGCTCCAGTCATGTTAGGACTCTGTCCCTAACCATGGGTCTCCTGGGATGTGTATGCAGGACCGGCTCGGGGTGGTGCTCCATGGGAAGATCCAGTGGCCAACATGGAAACAATGCCTTTATTTAGATTGTGTTATTTCATGTTGGGTGAGAGAATGAGAGGGCCTAAAGCCCAATAACACATTTCACTAAACAGGAAGGAAGAAGAGTTGAGAACTGGAGAGAGAGAAAACCAGGTCCCTGCAAGGCTGCTAAACCCAGGATACTGAAACTGGAGCAAGATGTATCTCAGGACTATTCAGTGATAAAAGCACATTCATTCCATTTATTAACTTGTCGCCTTTTGGGTCAGGCTTTCTGTTCCCTACAAAAGAATGCCACTAATAATTCTTCCTGCTGTGCTAGGCCCACTCTACACCTTCAACTCGAGTTCCTAAACTATGATCTCAGGTCATGCCTGATGTAGACAGCTGGTGTGTGTAGACGATCTCTAGTTCGGTAAAGAAAGGCATGAGAGTGACAAAGGGCTACTATCTAGAATATATAAAGAACGGAAAAAAATCAGATCCCCCAAATTTAAAGACCCAATTCAAACATGGGCATCTGAAATGAACAGACATTTCTTAGATAAAGAAGTAAAAGCAGCAAATAAATACATGAAAAAATGTTCAACATCACTGGTCATTCGAGAGATGCAGATGAAAACAACACTGAGATTCCACCTCACCCCAGAAAGAATGGCTGCTATCAAGAAATCAACCAATAACAAATGCTGGCGGGGGTGTGGAGAGAAAGGAACCCTTCTCCATTGTTGGTGGGAGTGCAGACTGGTGCAACCACTGTGGAAATCAGTATGGAGATACCTCAAAGAACTAGGACTAGAGGTCCCATTTGACCCGCTATTCCCCTGCTGGGGATCTTCCCAAGAGAATTAACAGAATCATACCATGGTGATATATGTGCACCCATGTTTATAGTGGCACAGTTTGTAGTAGCTAAAGCTTGGAAACAGCCCAAGTCCCCATCAACTGGAAACTGGATAAAGAAGATGTGTTTTTTGTTTGTTTGTTTGTTTGTTTTAATAAAATGGAGTTCTACTCAGCCATAAAGAAGAGAAACTAGAGACATCTATAGCTATATGGATGCATATTGAGGCCATCCTCTTAAGTGAAATAAATAGGACACACATGTGTAAATACGAAATAGTTTCTCTACTGTGAGAAACTGAAAGTGTAAATAAGGATTAAAATGATTAAAATGAATAATTGATAATTTAAAATAGGAAGAAAAGGTCCAAAGGGGTAGGGGAATTGGGAGGGGAAGGGGAAAGGAAAGAAGGGAAAGGAAAAATTATGAGAAAAGGAAAAAATGGAAACAAAGACTATGTAAATGTAGGGAACAGGGAAAGGGGATGTTACCAGAACCTCTGCAGTAAGTCCTAGTCTCCTGAGAGCCACAGCAGCACAAGGCGAATTAACTTATATAGGAAAGGTAGAAAAAATGAGACTTTGAGAAGAAGCTGAGCTTTGGGCCTGATCAGTGCTGCTCTGGGCGGCAAAGATGAAAGCCCCCAGCTTACTGCACCTTTTATTCAGTACATCAGGAGAAACAGATGTAACAAATGACCTGCAGAGAGTTTAGTACATTGGGATAAACAAAGTGTAACAATCCAAGAACAATGAGGAATTGAGTAGGTGAAGATTTTGCTCCTCCCAGGATTTCTTCAGCTGGTGTAATCTTGTCCTGGAGCATCACAGGATCACTGGATCATTGAGGTCTCAGTTGTGACCGGGGGCCAAAATGGAATTATGTCTCAAAATGCCATAGCTGGCCTGTAGGCAGGAGAACTAGGCCTAATCAAATGGTTTTTCCCTAAAATTATGTAGCATTGCTCCCGACATGTAAATAGGGAAGGATGGAGGTGGTGAAGGGTGCATAGGTAATAGGAAAACATAAGAACCAAGATACATCATGTACAGGTACAAGCACCCAATGATAAATGTAAACTTATTGTATACCTAAAATGTACCAATAAAAGAATTTAAGCACACACACACACAAAAAAGGCATGAGAGGAGAAATGACCTAAGAGGACCAAAGTCAGAGAGATGCTAGACAGGGCAAGAGCCAGAGTGGGCAGCTCTGGGCTGTACTGTGCCAGCTCATGCTTGGAGGAAGAAGCTAGACTTTTAAGGAGTCTGCGGCCCTCAAAACTCATTAGAGCATTTTCCCTCAAGTCCAGTGTGACACAGGAAGGAGAGAAAGAGTTAAGGTAGGTGCAAGTTTGATGGGAGTCTCCAGGGTGACCAGTCTGTACAAGAGCTGCAAAATCAAGAATCTGCTGCCCAGGGAGCTGACCTGGATGACTCAGTGCCACTGTGGCCAGTCTAGGATAGAGCACAGACTGAAAGCCAAGATTCTCCCTTCCATATTAGAGTTCCTTCCCCTGTGATCTAGTTTTCTTTGCTCTGAGATTTACATCCATTAAGCAAAAAGCTATGCCACCAGGTGGCGATATAGTGTTACCCCATGCAATGTGGAATTCTAAGTGGCCATCAGGGATTTGCTTTTATGGAAATATATTCTTATTTTATCTCAAAAGGTATTTAGTATATAGAACTATGACCAATTTGATTATACTTTCAAAGGTAGACCAAGGAATTATAATCAGGGTTGCATACATGGTCTCTTCTTTACTAATTACTTGCCTCCTTCTAACCCCGCCAATGGGTAGCCAGACTTTTAGTGAGACTGGCCTGGCTTTGAAACTCAACTCTGCCAGGTATTAGCTATATCTCCTTGGCAAGTCACTTCTCCTCCTTGAGGTTCAATTATCCAGCTGTAGCAATGGGTTCAATATACTCCGCATAGGGATCTTGTGGAGGAGGATTTCACTGTTGCATCCTCAGGAGCTGGCATATAGTAGGTGTTCAATAAATCTTAGCTGAGTGAATGAATGAATTACCTACTGAAATGCTTGCCATTACACACCAAGTTTCCAATAAATGACAGCTATTACTAGAAGCAAAAAGGAAACAGACCTACCAATGAAATTACAGGCCATAGGGAGTAAGAAAGAGGGCTTTGTAGGGAATGAGGGAACTCACTGGGAGGCCAGAAATCACTGCATGTGGGTGGCTGCCCACTGATTGGCTGCATGAATGATGCTTTTCAACTGCAGTGTACAACACTCCCCCCACCCCAAGTCTTGGCTCTGAAAGCCTTCTAGAATCCTCTCTGCCTCAATGCAAAGTTTGAGGGAACATTCCCACTCATCCTTTTCTGCAGCCCACTTTAGAGGGCCCCACCTGTGGGAGAGAAACTCAAGCCAGTCGTTACAGTAAGGTGCTGAGGTCTCGGGGCCCTCGGCTTCTGCATCTACACTGTGTGTCTCTTGAGCTGCTTTCCAGGTGCAAGGCCTTATTCTGCATCTGCAAACCCTGCAGTTGGCCGGAATGGTACCCACATCCCTTTCAGAGGTGAGGTCCTGAGTCTACTCCTCCCCTCAGCCGAAAGGCCTTGCCAAGGGTGCCGAATTATCTTAAAAGGAGCATTGGCTCACTTCAAATCTCTTCAACTCTAGCAGTACAAATTATGTGATGCTTTATTTCCCCCAGCTTGAATGGGCAGAGCTAGCACCTCATAAAATGACAGGGAAAATATTTGGCTGGTTTCATAAATGGACCCATAAAGGCTTACTTGTGATGGGCTGGCTCTGCAGCCTGCAGCAGCTCCCAGAATGCCCCGGTGGGTCCTGCCCAGCTCTGGCCAGTGAGGGCCACAGACATCATTGCCGCCTGACATTGGCCACCTGCCTGCAGGTCACGGGGCCTGGCAGCCTTCTATTCTGCCAGGCCCTCTCCTCCCACAGACTTCCAGAACCCGGGCTGCCAAGAACAACCGCAGCCATGGGCTATGGGGAGGGGATTCTGGGGGTGTGGCTGGAGGCCTCAAAGAAGCTTCTGTGGGCTGGTCAGTGCAGCCACCCAGGAGGGTTCTGCTGTGTGTCCAGGTCACAGTGTAGCCCCAGGAGGCTCCCCTCTAAAATGACCCACAAACTTCCTTCCTGCCAGGCTCCCCCAAGAAGGGCAGTCCCCCTTTCCTCTGCTCTTGCCATTGTCCTGCCTGGAGGGCCTATGTCCAGCCTAACCCTACCAGGCCCATCCTGCACCTGCAGGGCCTGTTCCTGTCCACAGCTGACAGTGGCCACCCACTCCCTGAACCCCTTGTTAGACAATTAATAGTGTCCTTCGGGGAATTATTACCTAGAACACATTATGCTCTCATCTTAAACCAATCATCCTAAACATAACTGAATCCATTCTAGAGGAGTCCTGAGTCCCAGGCAAGTGGTCTGGCGGTAGAGGCCCAGGCTAATGTTGTTGCCTCTGGCTGCACCTACCTGCTTTCTCATTTGCTGTTTCTGCTCTGTTTGGGAATGGGAGGCAGATGGCCAAGCCGGTATAAATTTGAGTAGGGTGTAAATGAACTGCAAATAGTATCTGAGAAGACCTTTAATAAACTGCAGAGCAGAAATGGGTCCCTTCCAAGGCCCCAGGTGAGTCTTTTCCATCCACTCTCGGGGTAGGCTTGCATGTGGCCAAGAGCACCAAACAAGAGAACTGTTCCCAAGTGGATGCTCCCTGGGGTGGGGGCCCGCAGTGCCCACACCTCGCCTGACCTGAGTGTCTTGGGAATCTGTTCCCTGTGACTTGTGCTGTGGGCCTACCCACAGCCCACTATTATGATGCCTCTGGCTTTAGGATTAATTGCATCTTGGAAGGGCCTGTTGGGTCTGCAGGTGGAATCAGCTCAGAGCATGCCCTGGCTTCAGGTCTGTGGCAGTTGCTGTCTTTGGAGGCTGTCCCTTTACCAGGGCCTTGTAATAATAATCTTTACATCTGATCTCTGTCTTGGGACAGCAGAGATGTCAGAGAGCTTTATAGCACACAGGACAGTCATAGTTACTAAGCAGCCATTTCTTTCTCTTTTTTTGTAAATGCCCATATCTAGTTTGGGCTGCAGGAAATCTTTTAGAGTCTGGAATACAGGGGGTGGGCAAAGAGTAGGGGTGATAAGTCTGTAGCTAGTCGGGATCCTGGGACAGCAGGCAGGAAGGCCACTGGTCCCTGGAGCCCAGGGGTAAGGAGGTGCAGATGCGTGGCCTCTTCCCCATGGGGAGGGCGAGGCTTGGCTGCCCCAAGGCTGGATGAGATCTGCCAAGCAGAGTTCTCTCTAGTGCTGTTTGCCTGGGGCACAAGGAATCTCGAAAGTGAGTTTACCTGGCTCACTGTTAGTAGTGAGTTTGTAACCTTACCCACACCTCAAGTTACCCTCGCTCAAATTCCTTACATATTCTAAGGTTTGTTTCCTGCTTGCTTACTTTGGCATTTAGGAGATGCTGCCTGCTTCCCCAGCCTTGTTTCCCACTGAGCTCTCTGCACACCACCCATCACTTCAGTTCCTAAACTGACCAGACTCCTTTTCACCTCAGGGCCTTTACACATGCTGCTGTTTCATCTGAAATACCTTGTTTTCACTCTCATCCCTCAACAGACACCTCACTGGTTAATACCTCCTCTGTGCTTAGAGCTTCCCTCAATTTCCCTTCTCTGACCCCTAAGACAGAGCAGCTCCCCTCCCCCATTCTCCTGGGACCCTCTACTTCTTCCACATGCTCCCCAACATGAGATAATTTCTGTAATCAGTTGTGATGTCCATCCTCTCTGCTGAGTTGTAAGTTCCAGGGGTGGGGTCTCTGACTGGCTTGCCACTGCGTGCTCTTCTGCACCTGGCACAAAGCCTGGCACATAACATGTGATGTGCTCGGTAAATATTTACACAGCCAGTCAGGGGCTGCACCCTCCCTCCAACGCCTGCCCCATCAAGCTGCCACCAGACCCCAAGTCCTGTCATAACTCTGATACTTGCTCTCTGCTATGCTTTTCTCACCTGAGTAATTCCTGCTCTTTGATGAAGGAATGGTTGACCCCAAATAAAGCATCATCAGATGAACAAACACACGGCCCGGCCCTCCACTGCCTGACTGGCAAGGCCCTGAGCATGTGCCTGGAGGAGCACACACAGAGCACAAGGCCGAGGAGTTAGCACAGTGCTTTCAACAGAGTGCAAGGAGTTGACAAGCATCTCTCAAAAATGCCTCAGGGTACACTCAAAAAGTCTCTGGTGTACAAAGGGTGGTGAATGACAATGATTAGTGAAGAACTTTGCAACTAATTTAAGATAGGCAATGTGTCATGGTGCATCTTCTATTTAGCAAGCTGTCTGGTTGTTTAGCTGAAGGGAAGGTCAGTATACTGATAAGGTAGAAAGGACCAAGGTGCCCATCATTTGGGGATTGGATCATTCAGCAGGTAGCCATGTGGTACTGTAGTGATCACATCCTTAGGCCAGCACTGTGCTGGGAAGGTTATAGCCATTGTATTCTTTACCACTCAAGAGATCTTTCAGGGAGGAGTTACTCTCTCCATTTTACAGATGAGAAAACAGAGCTTGGAATGGTTGAGTAACTTGGCCAGGTACCAGAAACAGCTTGTGGCAGACCTGGGCTTTCCTCCTGGCAGTTGGACTACTAAGTCTGTGCCACAGCTGTAGAGTGAGGTGCTGGGCAGGCATCCCCTGAGCTGAAGATGATTGTGCTGCCATGGAAACAAGGTGCCCAGACTCTGGTCCTACCAGGTCTGTTTTTCAGATTTTTTTGGTGGTGATACTGTGGATCAAACCCAGAGTCTTTGCTACATCCCCAGCCCTCTTTATATTTTATTTTGAGACAAGGTCTTGCTAAGTTGCTAATTGCCAAGACTTGGGTTTAAATTTGATCATCCTGCTTCAGCCTCTCAGAGTGCTGGGATTAGAGGCGTGCACCATCATGCCAGGCTATGTTTCTAAGTCTTTACTCAGGTCTTCCCCAACCCCAGTGTGGGCGTCTGCAATGCTGAGGGGAGGGAGGAAAGGGTAGGCCCTAAGACCACTCAGGCCAGGCCACTACACCATGGCAGCATCAACCTGGTACAGGCTGTGAAATCTCTAAGGGGACAAAAGTTGGGCTCTGAAGTCCACCTGTCCTCCACAGAGAGCCCCTCCTTGGCCAGTCTGGGAAGGTCTGGGTAGCATTTTTCAGGACTGTGCCATGGGCCTATGACAGCTCACATCTTATCCTTCTGCATTCACAGAGTTGTAGGCTGGGGGTGTGTGTGTCTTCTTTCTGGAAGTTTCCATTCTCTCCTAGGCCACAGAGCATCTCCACCACCATATGGGCAGTTACCTGTCTTGTCCTGGAGCAGGGCCCTGACTTCTTCATGGGAACTCCTGATTGGGTATCTACAACAAGCCTTCACCAGCAGGCTACTGTGTAGTGAGCTCTGGGGACTAAGGGTCCAGTGGATGCACTCCTTCCTCTTTCTAAGTCCCAGGCCACACTAGGTTAACAAATCCCAGGACTCAGGGTGCCTCACCTCAGGCTCTGCCCACCCTTGGCCTCTCTGCTCCAGTCCCCATGACCAATCATTCCTGTGGACAGCCTTTGCTTCATGCTGGCTGAGTAGCTGCAACCTCACCATGCAGACTGGTTTCCTGGGGTTGCCATACATAGTACCACCAGCTGGTACAAACAGACATTAAACAATGAAAAGGTATACCCTGGCAGGTCTGAAGGGTGGAAGTCTAAGATCCAGATGTCGACAGTACTGGGTCCACCTGAGGGTTATAAGGCCATTCCACGCCTCTTCCCTGGCTCCAATGGTTTGCCAGCCATCTTTGGTGTTGCTTGTCTTTCAGACGCATTGCCTGGTCTCTGCCTTTGTGTTCACATGCATCCTCCCTATGCGTGTACAGACCTCCCCTTCCCATTAAGACACCAGTCATAGTAGGTTAGGGCCCACCCTAATGACTTCACCTCAACTTATTACAACTGTGATGAATTTATTTCCAAAAAAGGTCACTGGGGGTTAGGACTTCAACATATGAATTTGAGGGGGAGGGCACAGTTAAACTCAGAACACTTCTGTCTCCACAAGTGGAGACAAGGGCTTCTAGGGAGGAGCAAGACACAGCCCAGCAGCTGAGCATGTTGTGCTGGGTTGACCAGATGCCCAGAAACACCAATGGTGTGCAATGAAAAAGCAAGTGAGATTTCCATGCAGCACAGAGAGCAGGACCAGAGCAGCCAGAAGGGAGGCCATAGGGCTGCTGCACATGGTTAGCAACCACCACTGCCACAGAATTGTGATTTCTTGGGCCTTGACAGGAACCAGTCAAGACAATACTGGGGTCCATGTCTTATGGTTGTGTACTTTAGAACAGTCCCTAATGGAGGGGCATTCTCAGAAGGAGATAAGTAGAGGGTACGCCTTTTTTACTTCAATTCCAGAGGCCCCAAGAGGCTAACTTGGCTTCAGCATCAGCCCATTCTGATGCTGCAGTATCTTGTTCCTAACTACACCTAAGTTCACCATAAAACACCTTTCTGACAAGACTAAGCACCAACTCACACAATATAAATTCTCTAAAGAAGTGGTTTCCCCAATCTTGAGATTCTGCCAGGCACTAACATCTGAAGCTTTGAAGTACACACTTTAGGAGAGTTAACAGAGAGAACTTCTCTGGAAAATCAGTTGGAGTTCAGTATTACCAATCTCAAAAACGGTTCATAATCCTTGACCCATTATTTTTATTCCTAACACTGATCTAAATAAACAAGACAAAAGAGGTATAAGCATTCCTTGCAGTGATATTTACAAGCGCGTGGGGAGTGGGGGGTGGGGGGGGAAGAGAACCCAGAAACAACCTAAATGTACAAAATAGAGAACAGTTAGTTAGACTATGGTATGACCAAATAGTGACCTATTATTTAGTTATTAAAAATGACACTATTCTACCAACCCCACTATTATTACTATTCTGGAAGTATTAGTCAAACAATTAGATAAAGAGACAAAACTGTCAGAGGATATGATGGTGCACCTGGGACATCCAAGCGATGCCTAGAACAAGCAAAGTGAACCAACCAGAGATATAAGAAGTCAGCGAGGCAAGTAATTACAAAACTGGTAATCAAAAACTAACAGCTTCCTTCCAGACAAATAAATATAATGGAAGATAGGATTTCTTTCAAAATAAAAGCAAATAAGATGAAATACCAAAGGATAAATATCACAAGAACTATGTTAAGACTCGTAAGAGTACACATTTAAATATACTAAAGGATATAACACCAAGCTGGAATAAATAAGTCTTTTAGTGCTTGGATTGGCATATTCAATAACTTGGTATATCACTTAACCCCTAAGATAATCTATAAATGTAGTATGATCTTAATTAAAATACCAACAGGATTTTTGGAGACTGTACCAAATTGATTAACTAAAGTTTATCTGAAAAAAAAAACACAAAAGAAGAAACAGAAAAATACTCAAAATAAAGAGTAATGAGGTGGGAGCGGTCATACTAGCTATTAAAACATATTTTCAACCACAGCATTACAGAATAATTAAAACCATTTGATGCAGTTGAAGGACTGGATAGATTAGATCAATGGAACATTGTGTTTCCCTAAGAATTATACACTGTACTTGCTGGTTGGTAATTAAAGATCAGGTGAGGAAGAGAGGACATGGACTTGGGAACCCCAGCTTGTATGACCTTGGGGATTTTGGTACCTGCTCTGAGCCTGGTTTGTTTTATATGAGTATTGTGAGAATTAAATAAGGTAATATATGTAAAGTGTTCAGACTAGGATCTCCAATGTAGTAGATGTTCATTAAAGTTATTATTATTGGTAATTTTTATTACAGTGGTTGCCTCATCCAAGACTCCTAGAGGATCCCTGAAACCACAGATAGTATGCAACCCAATAATTTAAGGCCCTTTCATCTTAACAAAACACTTCTATGCAGTTTGAAGTGAGACAGCAAAGCCAGCATGTATTTCTTCTTTTCCACAGCTTTACAGACAGAAGATTCATTTGTAGGTCTTAGCAATTTCAGCATAGAATTTTTTCCTTCCCTTATTAAGCTGAGAACTTTCATCTTCTCACTTAAATGAGGCACTTTATGCCTTCTCTTTGGCATATCTGAATTGCCAGCGTTGCTCCTCTTGCACTCTGGGGCCATTTAATTTTACTTAATAAGTAAAACAGGAGTTACTTGAACACAAGTACTGCAATACTGCCACAGCTGATCTGATAAATGAGACAGCTGCTAAGTGAGTACCAGGCAGTTAAATGGCTTGGATTTGCTGGACAAAGGAATGATTCCCATCCTGGGCAAGCTAGAGATGTGCAGTGAGAGATTTCATCATGCTAATAAAAATGGTGTGGAATTTAAAACTTATGAATTGTTCATTTCTTTAATTTTGCATTTAACATTTTCAGACCACAGTTGACCACAGGTAACTTCAACTTTGAAAATGAAACTGAACGGGGGTGGAGGAAATTACTGTGCTGTTTATTATGTTTCATTGTAAAATTATTTTGATTAGTGAATATTATCACTTTGCCACTCAACTGGAGGCTTGCTGACCGGCTTTGTGGAGCCAGACACATGCCAGCTCCCCATCTGGTCCTCTCTCCCACGTATAGCCACGTGCAGACCCCAGATGGGAGGCCAAGGTCTCTTACGGGAGACAGGCAGAAAGTCAAAGTGAAGTGGCCTTAGGAGATTTTCCTCAGAAAGGACCAGGAATATGGGGAGTGTGAGTTTTCGAAGGGAAATGTGGGCAGTCAGAACAACTGTCCCTGTGTTTACAGACTGCATTATGGGTCTGGGTGGTTCTACTGCATCTTTCCCATTCCTGGGCTGGATAAAAGCAGAACAGTGGTGGAAATGGAGGACTCAGCATGGTGGGTGCAAGGGCCAACACACACCCTGACCCAACACAGACCCAGACGGTCCATGTTAGAGCAGAGAGACACTGAGCCATACTGGGGCTGAGAGCTGGTGATGAGAGGCAAGGGTGGCCTTGTTCCAGGCACCATCACAGACCAACAAGGAAGGATGGAACAAAGAGAAATGGTATTTCAGGGCGACAAACCGGGAAGCCGTGTAGAAAAGACAGTAGATTAGCAGGATGCTTGTGCATTTGACCAGGAGAGGGAGAGGCTGGTCAGCCTGGGAACAGGGCTCTGGATCACCAGGTTTTTAAGGGGACTAAGAAATGTTTGAGACCTGGGTGAATTTACTGGTTTAAAACTACTGAATGAAAATAACAAAACTAAAATTAAAAATATTTAAATAGCTACCTCAAAAGAGCTTATGTCAATAAGTCAAGCAGAGCGCAGCACAACTGAAATCACAGTCACACATCCATTATGGTTAATGTAGGATATTACATAATTTAACATGTTTGCTATGGTGTCACCAAATGCGTGAGCCCTATGAGCTGGAAAAGATAGATAATACAAAGAATATGGAATCAGAAGCCCAAATGGTCTCCATACTCCAGGAAATTTGGCACAACACAACAAGATGGAATCCATTAGGAATTCCTGTAAGTCCTGCTTTCAGGCTTTGGAAATTAATTCAGTTGGCAGGACAGCGAGAGCTGGCCTAGCAATATATTCCATGAAAGAGCCACAAGCTCTGTGAAACTGGGCAATGTGAGGTGGCTGCTCCGTTAGCTAAGACCAATAGAGGCTGTGTCAGAAGAAGAACGACGTCTGTGAAGGGAAAGGAGGGTCTCACTATAAACTCCTGGGTTGTATGAGGCCCCAAGTGTCCCCATACCATCTATCACTGATCACTAAACTCACTCGCCATCTTGGTAGCCTCTTTAGCCGGTTCCCTGAGTCATTCCTGAATTCCAGGTCCTAGCTGTGCCCCCAGGAAGTTAGGGAGGGTACCTGTGGCCCTGGCTGGTGGTCCTGTCCCTGGTCTGGCTCATTGTTTAGGGGGAAGCATAAGAGGCTTTGGCTGGGCAGAAGGTGTCTCTAGTTCCTGTGTCCCAGTGGTATTCCCATCCCCTGTCTCCCTTGCCCAAATACATACCTGGCTCCAAGACAGACTTATTCACAGAAGTCTCCTGGCTACGCATCAAGTTTGGACCCAAGATCTCCAATAATGCCACATCTCCTTTGTGGTTGTCCCTCATCTTGGAAGGTACCTCTGCCCACAGTGCCAGCTCCACCCCACTTAACTGTAGGCCCAGCCTCCCAAGCAGAGAGCACTGGGTGGATTGTCTAGAATGTTGCAGGAGGACAGGGCACAAAGGGTCTTGAGTCATCCCTGCATGCCAGGTCCTAGCTGCCCTCCAGGAAGTTCTTTGGGAGGGCACAGGCCCTATGCATGCAGCCCCTCGGGTAGAAAAGTAAGACCCCCTCCCTTCTCCCGAGGGCTGGGGCTGCATGGACAACAGAACCAGATGACATTAGGATCCACATGAGTTTTGACAACACCGAGTCCCAGCACAGTCTCAGAGGAGCCTGGCAGGGAGCAGGTGGGTAAGCAGCAATGAATGAGTCTGTTCTGCGCCCCAGGATGGCCTCCTGCATTATGCATTTGTATTCATTCTGTAGCCATGGTGCTCCAGGCAGCCGCCCAAACAATACAGAGGACACAGCTGTTGAGGAGCTTATGGGCTCACATTTTCCGCCTCAGAGCAGCCCGGAAATCCCTTCCTGAACATGCCCTCTGCAGACTGTGCTTCGGAGATTCCCTCCTGGGACTGCAGAAGGCTGCAGCATCACCCACACAACTAGCATCAGGCTCATTTCTGTGCAGTGTCCCAGGGACAGTCCTCACCCTGCCCTGCAGCTGCACGGCCTCCTCCTCAGTCCTGGACTCAAACAGGGACGGACCGTTCTGCTGTCTGCAAGTAGAGTGCCCTCCTGCCCAACAGGCCTGCCTTTCCCCTGAGGTAACCAACCCCTCTGGCCTTCTGGCCATCCGGGAGGCCCTTCCAAACCCTGCGTTCTCCACTGCTGCCTCTGTGGGTCAGCACAGCCACAGAGAAAATGCATGAGGGCTGGGAGACAGCAGTGCAGGCAAGGATGCAGGAGGGACACTGGCCAGGAGGACTTGAGTTGGGTGTGCAGCAAGTGAAAACCACAGGTAGGGGCCAGGCCCATGTCAGGGAGAGTCCACCAAGGGGCAAGGAGCTGGGTGGGAATACAGCAGCCAGTCCTCAGACAGGGGGCAGGGCTGCTCACAGGGGCAGTCAATGGCTACATGAAACTTCAGCCAAGAAATGTCTGAGGGCAGCTGGAGTCGGGCAGCTGGGAACTGAGGGACAGTGAGGCTGCTTCAGGCACCCTGGGGGTGAGGGCCTCAGCTAGCCAGTCCCTCGGCCTGGCAGGCAACCAGCTTCCTCCTGGGTGTAATAAAGTGGTTTCCACTTGAAAGCCTTTTGTTACAAGAGTTTTGGGGATGGTTAAAAAAATAAACCCGCCCCTCTTCAAGGCCCACAAGCCCTGCGTCCTCTGAGGCCTTCCCGGCACCTTCGTCTGAGCTCAGGGCATAGAAGCACCTTAACACAGGCAGATTCTCCTCAGGACGTCTCTGGGAGTCAGCACAGATCTCAGATAGCCTACACATAAATCCAGTGTTTCACTCATTCATTCCCCAGCTTCCCAAGCACCCGCTCTGTGCTGGCCCAGGGCTGGAGACGAGGGCCGAGACCGCCTAAGCTCATGGTCAAGCAGGAAGTGCCATGGAAGAACAGGGGCATCTGTGGGGGCAGAGGAGGGCCAGGAGGATGGCTCTGGGCAATGCTGGCCTCTGAGAGAGGTGACGAGCCTGCTGCAAATACTGCTTTTGAGTCCAGCGAGCACACCCGCCTTTCAGTAACTAAGGGCAGTGGCCAGGCTAGCGCAGCTCTGGCCACACTTTCAACTCCATGCTGAGCGCCTGACTGGCTCTTCTACAGACTCCCAGTACACAGTGGCACTGCTGACTTCCACTTCCCAGGAGGAGAAACCGAGGCCCAGACCTGACAATGACCAGAACAAGAGCTATTATGGGTGGGAACCATTTGGCCAGGGTTCAGCGAGGTGTGGCTGAAGTTCTAAATGGCCTGGGAGTGGACACATGGCCCTTCCTATCAGCCAGTAAGGAGAACTGTTGGCTTCCATCTTAGGCCTGTGGCAGATGTTACACTGCTCATAATACGTGTGTGTACGTGCTCAAGTGTGTGTGTGACAAATATGAGTGTGGGAGGAGGGGTGACACAGGCAGGGACACAGGGAGGGACAGCAGGGTGCAGGGTATAGTGCAGAAGGTGGTGCTGGGAACCTGGGAGCTTCTTTTGCCAGCTGTGACTAATACACCGTGGGCCTTCAGCCCAGCTAAATCTCTCTGAGCCACCTCTGTCACCCAAGATCAAATGCTCTGATGAATTCAATTACACCTCCAGTGGCACACAGAAAGAAGATGTTTCGAGAATGAGTCAGCTCTGGGTTTGGATCCTGGCTCTGCTACTTTTTAGCTGGGTGACCTTGGGCAAGTTAAGTGTCCTCTCTGAGCCTCATTACCTCACCTATAAAGTGCAAAAGAAAGTAACACCTTCCCTGCGGATATGCTGGGAAAAGCCACACTATGAAAAGTGCTTACCACAATGTATGGCATCACTAGACAGATTGCTGCTGCTGTCATGTTCATACTCAGCTTGCATTTTTAAGTTTAAGTTCCAAGGAGCCTTGATGCCCTCCTCCAGACTCTGGAAGAGGTGATGGCTTCATCTTCCTGCAAGATCTGTACAAAAGCTTACCACATCACAGTGGCTGCCCCACCTTTGGCCTGCTTGGCTCCTGACACCCTTTCACCTCAGGCAGGCCAGGCTCACCCCAGCCCCAAAGATGCCTTGCCAGCTGGCAGCCACAGTGTGACCACAGCCTCCTTTCAGCAAGGCGTGGGGAGGGAGGCAGGCAGGCAGGCAGAGGACAAGAAGCAGAGACCAAGCATCAGACTGGCCTGGAAACAGCTGTGTGACCTTGGACTTGTCACTTTACCTCTCTGAGCCTCATAAGATGAGAGAAAACCAGTTTACCTCTCCACTCTCCCTTTTCCAGGGTAATGTCCTTGGAGATGCTGTGGACCCCACAGCAGGAACTGAGCCTATGCCGATCATTCCTCCAGAAGACCAGCTGGTGAGGTGGAGCAGGAATGGTACAAAGCAAAGCCAGCAGCCACCTGAGGGGGGGGGGTGCGGGCGCTGCCAGCCCGAGCTGCCCTGGCTGAGTGTAGATGCTACTAGCCTGAGCTGCTCTCTTGGGGCACAGGGGCATGGAGATGTCCACCCACCAGTGATGATGGCCTTGGGTGTAGCAGCTTCAGTCCTTGTCTGGTCACTGTCACTGTGAGAACAGCAGAGGAGGTGACCAGGGAGAAAGGCTTTGGCAGACTACAGGTGATTTCTCCCTAAGTCTTCATTTGCTTTGCTAATAATGCTAACATGAAGGCTAATAATATTATCTACTACTTATCACAATGTCTTGTGGCAATCACATGCAAGGTATGATGGGAAAATATGGTTAATGTTTAGAAAATTATTTTTTATTTATTATATAGTAAAAGACACACTGCCATTAGTCCTCCTCAACACACTCCTTACTTGAAACACTCTTATTCCATCTCATTGTTCTTGCCACTTGCTTTTTTTAAAAATTAATTTTATTAACACATTTTAGGTATACAATATAATGTCAATCATCATTTGAAATTTGCACCTTTACATACTCTCTTGGTTCTTATTCTTTCCCCTTCCTCTGCCCTTCTTTCCATCCCTCCATCCCTATTTACAAAGACTTTGTTTCCATTTTTTCATTTTCTCATATTAATTCCATTCCCTTCTTTCCTTTCCCCTACCCCTCCCACT
>NW_004624730.1:17671565-17731867 GCF_000247695.1 Heterocephalus glaber | reverse complement strand
TTTATAATTTCCTCCCTTGTATGAGCTTTGGGGTTGTCCTGCTCTTCTTTTTCTAGAAGCTTGAGGTTCAGCATCAGGTTGTGTAATTGAGCTTGCACTGTTTTCCTAATGTGAGTATTCACTGCTATGAATTTCCCTCTTAAGATTGCTTTCATTGTGTCCCATAGATTCCAATAACATTGTATTGTCATTGTCATTTAGTTGTAGGAACTGTCTGATTTCTTCTGTAATCTCCTCTGTGACCCATTGATTATTCAGAAATGTGTTGTTCAATTTCCATGTGTTTATGAAATTCTTGCGGTTTCTTTTGCTATTGATCTCCAATTTCATCCCACTATGTTCTGATAATATACAGGAGATAACTTCAATTCCTTTGCACTTAAGCATGTTCTATGAGTGAGTATGTGGTCTATTTTGGAAAATGACCCATGTGCAGCTGAAAAGAATATGTTCTGATTTTCTGGGGTGGAACACTCTATAAACATCTGTTAAGTTCATTTGTTCAAGAGTTTGATTGAGTTCTAGTATTTTGTTGCTCATTTTTTGTCTAGTTGATCTATCTATTTGTGATAGTGGGGTATTGAGGTCTCCCACTACTATTGTATTAGTGCTTATTTGATTTTTCATGTCCAGTAGTATTTGTTCTATATAGTTGGATGCACTAGTGTTTGGTTTATATAAATTTATGATTGTCATCTCTTTCTGTTGTATTGTTCCCTTTATAAGGATGTAGTGTCCTTCTTTGTCTCTCTTAATCAGTGTTGGTTTGAAATTCACTTGATCTGCAGAGAGGATAGCTACTCTTGGTTTTTTTCGGGTTCTTGTCATATGGAGTATTGTTTTCCACCCTTGAACTTTCAGTCTATGTGTTTCTTTTTGAATTAAGTGTGTTTCTTTTATGCAGCATATTGTTGGATCTCGCATCTTGACCCATTCTGTTAGTCTATTTCTTTTGATTGGTGAATTGAGACCATTAACATTGGTGGTTATAACTGATATGTATTGGCTTATCATTGTCATGGCTTTTTCTTTTTGTTGGATTCTCCCCCTTTGGGTTTAATTTCTTAACATGCCCAATGGATTCATTCTGCTGGACTTCCTGGGGTTGTGATCCTTGTTGTCTTTTCCTAGGATATTGTCTAAAATTTTTTGGTGTGCTCGTTTGGTATTCATGAAGTTCCTAAGGTGCTCTTTGTCATGAAAGTATCTTATTTCTCCATCCATTTTGAAAGATAGTTTTGCAGGGTACATCAATCTGTGTTGGAGGCTGTTTTCTTTTAGGGCTTGGAATATGTCACTCCAAGCTCTTCTTGCCTTAATGGTTTGTGTTGAGAAGTCTGCTGTGATTCTGATGGGCTTTCCTTTGTATGTGATTTGTTTCTTTTCTCTAACTGCTTGTAGAATTTTGTTCTTCTGTTGGGTTTCTGGAATCTTAACTATTATATGCCTATGTGTAGATTTTTTTTTTGATCAAGGCTAGTTGGAGTCCTATATCCCTCACTTATCTGTATGTCAAGTTCTTTTCCCCTGCTTGGGAAGTTTTCTGCCATCACTTCTGTGAACAGTTTTTTTATACCATCTGCACTCTCTCCTCTTTCTTCATTGACTCTGATCATTCTTATGTTATTCTTCTTTACATCATCTAGTAGCTGCTGGATTGATTTCTCATGGTCCCTTAGTATTTTAAAGCAATTTTTCTTTTCCTGGCTACTAATTGCAATCTTATCTTCTATATCTGAAATTCTGTCCTCACATTGGTTCATTCTGCTGCGTAAACTTTCAATAGAGGTTTTAATCTCCTGGAAATCTGTTTGCATCTGTTTTATGGATTCCATTTGTTTCCTATGTTGGGATTCCATCATTTTCCTCAGCTCCTCTATTTTTTCATCTGTGTCCTCTCTAGATTTACTAATCGTGTCTTGCACTATGGACACAATCTCTGTTGTTATCTGAGAAATTATTTCTGATTTCATTTTTTCCAGGTCCCCTTTCATTGCCAGTTCAGGGAGTCCAGGTGGTTGAGTATCAGATCGTTCCATCTCCTTTCCCTTTGGGGTTGCTTTAGGTGATGTGAAGGTCCGATTTTGAGACTTGTTTACATGCCTTCTCATTTCATCGGGGGGAAGGGGGTGCTGCTGTTGCCTGAGAAGCTCACCTCCTCAGTGCTGGGGACGGTTCTGCTCCTCAGCTCTGGGGTCAGTTTTATGGCAGCCTGGAAGACTCTTCCTGGGTGCTGGGGGTGGCTCTGCTTCTCAGTGCTGGGGACAGTGGTACCTGTTCTTGCCACTTTCTGAAGCAGTTCTGGAAGCCCTCTTTCGTGAGTATCTTTAGTTGTGCTGTCATGGCCTTCCCAGTGTTGTCAATTGATTCAAAACATTTACCTTTCATGGTCATTTTGACTTTTGGGAAGAGCCAGAAGTTGCACGGTTCCTGACCTAGTAAATAAAGTGGACCAGGACACAGTGTAATGTTTTTATTTGACAGAAACTGCTGTAAATGTAAATTGTAAACTGCTTCAGAAAGTGGCAAGAACCATGGCATAAACGTGTTTAAAGTAAGAGGGAGGATTTTGAGGGGGTTTAATGTCACTGTGTCTTCAACTGTAATAACTGTTTCTAACTGTAAACATTCACATATTTTTTTATCACACCATGTAGAAGTTAGGTTTTTAATCTCTATTTTACAGAGGGAGAGCATCTGAGGTTTGATTTCAAAGCATTACAGTGCTTGAGGGCTGGTCCTGAAACCTCTTCTCTTCATAGCTACACTCCATCCATCCCGGGGGTTTCACGCTCTGCCCTGGCTATGAAAACACCTGTGTGTTGATCTCTGTCCACACAGTGCCTCCTCTTGGATGCCCAATCTAAACTTCACCTGCACATGCCCACACCCAGGTCCTGAGGGACAGACACTTTCCCCTTCCTTCTTCCTCATCTTGGTTAAAGGTGACTCCCTCCTTCCAGCCACTTGGGTCCAAACTCTTGGAGTCAGACTTGACCCTTCTCTCCCCCATCTACAGCAAATCCTGTTGGCTTCACTTTCAAATGACATTCAGGATCCAACCACATCTCACAGCCTCCATTACTGCTACCCCCACCCAGCCACCAGCACCTTTTCCGGTTTGGAAATAGCAGCCTAACTGGCTTCCCTACTTCTACCCTAATCCTACTACCATCCATTTTCAAGACTGCAGTTAAAATGATCCTCCTAAAACCTAAGGCAAATCATGGCACTTCCCTTTCTAAAAGTCTGTGATGACTACCATCTCCTTCAGAGAAAAAGCCAAACATCATGCTTGACCTGCCAGTCCCTGTTCCTAGTCCCTCTCTGGCCCCTCTCCTCTTTCTCGTCTGGGCTCCAACATGTATACCTCAGGGCTTTTGCACTTGCTTTTTCTTCTGTCTGGATAGCCTTTCCCAGAGTTACCCATATGGCTCACATCCTCTCCTCAGTCAGGTTCTTTGCTCAGAGTCACTTTCTCAACAAGGCCTTGCTCAACCATCTTACTTAAAATTATAAACTCCAATGGACTCCTACCCAGTCTATCCTCTTTCCTCCTATGTTGTTCTCCAAAGTGCTTATCTTCACTCGCTAACATTTTACTGCTTGCTTATTGACTATCTCCACCTACTAACTTATAAGTTTGCAAGGAAGGGGATTTAGTCAGCTTTGTTCCTATCTCCAGGGCCTGGAATAGTGCTTGCAACACAGCAGGGACCCAATTAACATACCCAGAACAAATGAAAAAAAATTGACCTGCCTGGGGTCACATGGTGGGGGACAGCTTGGGGATTTAAATTCTGAGCTGTCCCCCATTCAGGGAGAGAACTCCAGTTATCATTTCCCATCACTGTGAGCAGGCTGGAAGGAGGGCCAACCCAGAAAAAGGGCATGAGTGGCTGGCACCAGTTGGGACAAGTGTTCATCGATCTCCCTGCCCCCCTACAAGTGCATTTGCCCAAACTGGACTGGCTGCTTTCAAAGAATTTGCAAAAAGAGCAATTCCAAAGCAGGCCCTCCAGTGACTCTCCCAAGGTCACCCATCAGATTAATGGCAAAGCTGTCGACACCTGTAAATTCCAGACCGATTTCTGTAAAATCCCTGAAAATTGGTTTTCAAAGCTAACTGGCTTTTGACAAATTTCCCAGAGAATAAGATAAAGGCTTCTGTCCAAGTGCACCCATCCCTTCATCTGGTCCCTGACCCAAGGCTGCAGCAAACATCTGAGATAAAAGATTTCACAGCAGTCAGAACCATGGGCCACTCACGTCTCCCTCCCCATCCCGCCTCACAGCAATGGTGGCTTGCTAGCCCCTTGGTCTGCCTTGCCCTCCTGCCTGCCTCCTCTGCAGAACCCTCTATCCTCCCTGCCTCCTCTGTCCCTGTGTCCCCTCTCGGAGCCCACAGGCATCTAGCTCCTTCCTGGACTATGTTACTCCTGCTGGGTGTGTGGCTGGTTCTGTGCTGGACGATGTTGGGAGTGATGGGGCAGAGCTCTGGTCTGGCCACAATAGAGGCGGGAAGGCTCGACCTGGGCTCTGACAATGACTACCAACCACTGGAATAGGTCAAGGCTGGTCACACTCTCCCTTTCCTTGAGGACTCATAAACTCTAGCTGGGTTGGTGCCAACCTTGGGGGAGGGGGTGACCCCGAAGCAGGACTGAGGTCCCCAGGAGGGGCTCCAGGGCTGGAAGATTAGCCCTGAGATTCCTTTGCTTAGCTGTAGTCAGTCTTGGAGGAGGGAAGCTGCAGGGTGTGGCTGGTCTGTCACCAAGAAGGCAGCTTGGGTACGGGGCTGAGGGGCGCAGTGTGCTTGTATCTGCCTGGAGCATGTCTGTGGGGCTCTGCGAGAAAGGAGGTCAGAGGGCCATAGTGGGGTTCCTGGAGGCAAGGATTTGGTTGCAGGTGGAAGGGAAGACAGTGGAATGAGTCCTGCATTGCTGCAGGTGCCTGAGCATCTGAAGAGAAAGCAGCAGTGCTCCCGGGAGGCCAGGGCATCTATTCATAGACTGGTTTTCCTGGGCCAAGGATGCCCCAGGGATGTTCACATGCCTGCCTGGCCCAGCCGAGTGTTACCTGAAGCTAGGGAGAAAGCCCAGCAGATGGGCAGGTGGACATCTCCTCCCAGGGAACCCAGGCACGGTGTGGGCATTGAGTCTGCTAGAGAGGGCGGTGCTGTTCACTTTTCACCTTTGTGTCCTTATGTTTGTGTGGACTAGGAGAGTATCTAAGAGCATAAAGCATGAAAATTCATCTTCATCCTGCCACCTAGAGGTCACCTTGGCTAACCCCTGGGCGGCCCACAGACCTCCCTCACTGGAGGTTTTGAGTTCCTCACTTTCAGTTACTGAGCTCAACCTCAGTCTGAAAATACTAAATGGAAAATTCCAAAACCAAATATTCCCAAGTTGTAAATAACTTTTATTACAGTGCATTGTTATAATTGTTCTAGGCTATTAGCTATTGTAGTTAATCTCTTACTGTGCCTCATTTATAAATCACACTTTATCATAGTTTGTATGTGTAGGAAAAAGCAGTGGGTATAGGGTTTGGTGGCATTTGAGTTTCAGGCTTCCACCAGGGTCCCGGAATGTGTACCCAACAGATAAGGGGGGACAATTATGTAGCCTGCTGGCATCATTTTCTGCAGTGTGGGCTTTTGCAGAACCTGTAACCCTGTGTCCTTTTTGTGAGCTCCCATATCACCTGGCACCAGCTTCTCTTGAAGCCAGCACTAGCAGCAGCTGCAGGCCAGGGGGAGGGTGGGCTGCTGCCAGTGCCTTGGAGCTGGGCAGGCTTTCTAGGTCCCCTCCCCATCCCACAGCAGAAAGCAGATTTATCACCCTGAAGCTGTAGTCCCCGCTAATACATGCTGCTAATACATGCTGCTGCCTGAATGGCCAACGGAGCCTTAAATCTCTCCTCGAGGCTCACTCTCCTGCTCACTGAGCACAAGCAAAGTTTTGCTTCCTAAAGAAAAGTCTATCATTTAAGGTTTTAAGTATGTAGATGTCTCACCTCACCATGGACAAGGCCAAACGCCTCAGCCAGCGACTCTAGGAGAAGGCTATGGATGCTTGCTGTCTCCACCATTCTGCTAGTGCTCCCCAGCAGCAAGGTGGGGTGGTGGGGGGTCTGCAGCCGGGTCCTCAGCTGGGCAGCCTCAGGCAGGCACTCGCACGGCCCACTCAGCCTCTGCTTGCTCATCTGCACAATGGATGTGTCACACTCATCTGACCCAGGCACAGATGTGATCATGGGTGTAGAACAGCTGCCACAGAGCCTGGGGCTCCCTAGCTCCACCCTGCTGGGGTCTCCTTCCTTCAAGGTCTGCCTGTGCCCACCCTTTTCTCCAGTCCTGTGCACAAGTGGCCATGGTGCCTACCGTCCGCCCTCCACTAGACAGGAAGGAATCTTCCTGATGCCTGGCTTTTGTCAACCCACTGTGGCCCCCACTGCCCATGGCTGGAGTCTGAACTCCAGTCCCTTCAACCGCAGCCACACTGCCATCCACACTGCCTGCCATGCCAGTCCGAGTTCAGCCCTGCTGCCAGACCAGCTCAGAGAGCCATCCGCTGAACAAGGCCAGGGTCCTGCACAAGCTGTGACCAGGAGGGCTCGGAGCCTGGTCCTCTGCAGTGTGTGTGTGTCACTCTGGGTCACTTCCACCCAGCCCGTCCCCTCTAACTCCCAGGGCCTGCTTGTCTGCAGTCACAGGATGGTCCCAAGCAGCCTGGCCCAGGCTCTGGGGCAGCCACATCAAGGTCAAACCTTAGCTTCATTCCCCACCAGCTGTGTGAGCTCCGGCAACCTCTGTGCCTCGGTTTCCCTAAGAGGAATGTTAAGAGCATTTGGCCTGGACAGCAGTTTCATGAGATAAAGGAGGCGGCCCATGCAAAGCAAGATAACAGAGCCTGAGAGACAGGGTACTATTTCACTGTGGCTCCAACCTACTGGGTTCGGCCCAGGGGTCAGGACTTGACAGCTAGTCTGTCACCAATCCTCACTCAGCAAGGAATTCGTATTTCCACTGTTTTACAAATAAGGAAACTGGACCTCTGAGGAGGCATTTACCTGAATCACAGCTCAAACCTGCCTGATCCCAAAGCCCATGCTTTTAAGTGCTGTTACCCTTGCACCCACCCCCAGGTGCCAGAGAGCACAGAGGAGTTAGGTAACATGTGCAGGGTTACACAGCATCAAGGGGCAGAGTGCAGACCCTGTGCCCCAAACAGTAGCCCTCTGTGTCTCCCACCTGCTTTGCCCTCTTTGATTTCATGTGATCTCCTATCAGCCCTTCTGGGCAGTCAGTGTTTGAGCATGCCATAGCTAAGGAAGCCAGAGCCCTGCACACAGCAGGCATGGGGTTAAATCAGACAACAATAGCGTCCAGGTGCGAAGATGACACAGAGAGCACGTCTCCCACACTCTCATCACACTCCGGTCCCTCTCCCCATGGTGGTCAGGCTGCAGCCACCCTAGTGACACCACGTGTCTGCCTTGTGCTCCTGATCCATGCGCCAACCACACAGAGCACTCTGTAGACTGCAGGCATGCTGAAGGTGGATGGCAGCCTTCAGGAGGCCACAGATCAGAAGCCAAACCAGACTGCAGAGCACTGAGAAACAGGCAGCTGATGGGCTCTGGGCCTTGGAGAGGGTCTGGCCATGCGCCCAGCTCAGCTCGAAGAAACTGCCCCAAACACCTTGTGAGTCCCGAGGGGAGGCTCTTCTGGCAGCAGACCCAAGCCAAACACTGGAGTAGATAGTGCCAGTGCCACGCCCACACCGAAGAGGGCATCAATTGATCAGTGTTCTTTCCCACAGAGAAGAGGTGAAGCCTCAGGATCTTCTAAAGAACAGTGCTCTAGGAAGTACCTACTGATCAGAGCTGTATTTTTCAGCTTCCTTAGAGCTAAGAGTGGCCATTTGATAACAGTATGGTATTTCTCACACATCTTTAAAAGAGACAGTGTGTATCCCCCTTTAGCTATTCTTCCATCCTGCTGCCTGGAGTATGGATGGAATAATTGGAGCTTTGGCAGCCATTTGACACCATGAGGTACTTTCTGGCTTAAAAGTCAAAAGCTAGGAAGCACCAGGCAGAATGAGTGACACAACATCCTTGAGCACCTGCTTCCAGACTTTCCTTATGTGAAAGACAAACATCAATTCTTGTTGAAGCTATATTATTAGGTAGTTTTGGTTGCAGACAACCAGACCTTGCTGACACACTAGCCCTGATTTTTCCCACAATGGTGGCCTTCCAGCATGGTCTCTAACCTGCAGGTTCTGGAACCAGTGGAGCCCTTTCACATTCAGTGCCTGCACCTCTACATGCTGTTTCCTTTAACAAAAACATCCAATCCAGCAGGCAAACACCAACCCATTTTTCAACACCCAGATCAAGTGCTCCTCTTTGGAGGCTGCCTCAGATGCTGAAGTTACGGCACATTCATCTGCCAAGTTCCCTGCTGCCCACAGTGCTCTTGCCATGCCACCACTATGTCTACCCACAGCCATCTGTGGGGGCACCAGGCATTGAGGGCACCATCTCACCTCTCCAGGGCCTCCAGAGCAAGAATAGGAAGTGGGGTTTTGGTTGGCTTTGTTTCGTTTTGCTTCCTTATTGTGGTACCCCAATGAACTCAGAGCCTTCTCACTGAACTACATACCCCACTCTTGTTTTTAATTTTGAGACAAGGTCTTGCTAAGTCAATAATTGAGATCAAACTTGCAATTCTCCTGATTCAATCTCCTAGAGTGCTGAGATTACAGGCGTGCACCACCATGCCTGGTTTAGGACAGAGTGTGGGAAGAATGAACAATACATGAAGGACGCTTAGAGGGCCCCACATCCTAAGCTCTAGGAGCTCCTGTGGCTGGAGGCAGGAAAGCTGCCTGGAGGAGGAGAGGCAGGCAGTGGCTGGGCACATCACCTTGGGCTACCCGCCAGGCTGCAACCTGCAGCACAGGAAATAGATACAGCGAACCCCTCGAAGATCTGTATACAACTTAATCTCCAACTTGTCCCTGAGCAGCTCGGAGCAGTAACAGCCCCCGGCTGCTACGGCACTTGGATCACCAGTGGCGGTGACTGATGGGGCAGCTGCCTACAGAGCTCAAGCCAGGGCACGGTGGGGGAGGGGCCGGCATTGTGGGATGCTGAGTTTACTCTGGGCTGGCGCAGGGCAGCCATCTGGTTTGGGTCAAAGGTCTCCAAGGACTGGTTTGATTTATAAGCCACGCAGCCACCCAGGTGGCGCCGGAGGGGTGTAGGTGGGGGGTGGGGTGGGCGGGGCGGGGGTAAGAGAAGGGCCAGCCAGGGGCCCCTCCAAGGCACAGCAAACACCCAGCTTCTGCTTCCAGCCTCCAAGAACCAAGCAAGAGAAAGTACAGCACTGGAGAAGCCAAGAAGTATCTGCTGTGTGTCCACTGTCCACCTGGGCCTATGCTGGATGCCACTGATTTGGAGAGGAAACACCTACAGAAGCGCTATCCAGCGACACCACACCCTCGGCTCATGGACCTCTCTGCCATTTATCAGCCCATGACGATGGGACCAAAGCAGTCCCACAGCCTAGGCTGGGCTGGGAGCCACCCAGGCCTTCTGCCCTTCGACTGAGGCCCTCCCTCAGCCCCGCAGGTCGCCAGGGTGGGGGTTCAGAGGAGAGCGAAGCAGTGGCCAAGTTAATCCCGGCCCCAGCTCCCTGCCCAGCAGCACAGAACAGAGGATCAACATGGGCAGGGTCCACCAAAGAGGACTTTAAACATCAAGCTGGCCCCTTTTCGAGACTGGAAAAAGGATCACTCTAGGAAGATGGAGCAATGGGACCTGCACCCAGGCGGGGAGCACAACACAGGCAAAAGTGGAAGTGGGGTGCACACATCTGCCTGGTGGGGGTGGGTGCTGGTCTGAGCCTGAGAGATCACACCCTCATGACGGAGCAGCTAGACATGGCCTCTGGTGAGGGATGCCGCTCCCAAGGACATCTCCCTGGGTCTGTTAAGAATAACATCCTTCTCTCCACCTGTGGCAGCCCCTCTGAGAACATGGCCTAGTTTGGGTGCTGGGTGTGTCTGGGACCACAAGGGACATCACCCAGGGCCCTGCTGGACAGCCAAGGAAGACACTGACTGTGTCCTCAGATACCATGTGCACAGCCCCCAAGGTCCCTCCACACCAGGAAGGGGAAGCCATGCCTTGGCCCCGGCCCTATCTCCCACCAGATATGTGAAGCAAGCCAGCCAGGTGGCCCCCAGTTGAGCAAGGACAACTGAGGCTCAGTCCTGCGGCTGGCACTGTTCAAACCTGTCAGCAACACCACCTTGGAGCCAGATCACTAGACTGAGGGCAAGCAAAGAGAGCAGAGACTCCACAGAGCATTTCAAGTGCTTGCAATTCTGCTGCACTTGTGACCACAGGAGACACTGGTGAAAGTAAGGAGCCCTCAGAGTTTACTGAAAGGGTTACTCTGAACCTGGGAATCAGACAGACCAGAGCTCCAATGCCAGTTCGGTCCCAGGTCTGTTAGCCTCTCCTGGCCAGAGTTTCCTCATCTGTGAAATGACATTATTAACATGCTCCGAGTAGGTTAAAAGGATAAAAAGATTTAACAGAGCTTCATATAGCTTCATAAGCACCTCACTTGGGGTGACTTTGACTTGTCTTTCCTCCAGTTTTGTTGAGCAGCACAGAGTCCATGGTAGAAGTTTCCTCTGATGGGAATCAAAATCCCCTCTCTGCATCCTGCTTGTCTGTGTGAACTTCATGAAAACTCAAGTGAGACTTGAGCAATGAGCAAGCAATCCATCAACCAGCAAGTCCATCAGAAATGTCATCTCCCCGCTAGGAATGCAGATTGAAAAGCCTGTCTGAGACTGGGGAGGGAGCAGCCTAAGAAACCTGACACTAGGCTGCTTCCAGCCCAGCCACCAGGGAGGTGTGAGCCAAGCCCAGCTCAGGCCTTTGACCTCTGCCCTCCATTTGTTTATACCTCGCAGCTGGTGTTGGAGCTGAGATGGGCCCCGGGCTCTCGGAAAATGACAACCAGACACAGCCAGATGCACACATGTCTTGGGGACAAGGGACGTGTTCAATAGCTCTTAGGGATGAAACAGTGCTGGCGAAAGGCCCCGAGGTCATGAGGAGAAGAGAAAGAGCCAATGTAGCCTCCCAGTGGGGGCCACCATACTGCTCTGTTTAACTGGCTGGGCAGCATGGATGGGAGATGGCTGCATGGTGGTGGCAGTGGTAAGATGGAATGAAAGCACTGTTCCTTCTCCTGTCTTCAGCCCCATTGGAAAGAGGACAGACACCTTAGAGCCTTCAAATCACAGTGGGGAATGGGCCGGGGATTTAGCTCAATGGTTCTGCTGCCTGCCTCCCAAGCACAAGTTCCCCAGTTCGATCCTGGTACCAAAAAAAAAAAAAATCACAGTGGGGACAGTCGGTGATTCTATGATGAATAAGAGTATTGTATGGGGGCCATCTTCCACTGCCCAGGCCTGGCCCTTTACAAGGGCCTTTCCTGGTCTTACATTAGTTCTTCTCCCTAACAACCCTTTCTTACTCTTCTTAATTCACCCACAAGGAACCAAGGCGACTTGCCAAAGGGCACAGAGCCAGCCAGCCCTCCCCCATCACCCTCCCCTGCAGGGCTCCAGGCCCCCCACCCCTCAGGGCCCCTCTCCAAATTCCTGGCATACCTCCTCTCAGTGTCCCACTCCCCACCTACAGACCACTGACATTCTCTAAGGTTTCCATGTCCTGACTGAACTTTCCTCCCCAACCAGTCCCCTGGAGGAGCCCAGGAGAGAGCCCAGAAGTACTCCCTGACAGTGTCCCTCATCACTCCATCAGCGCCCAGTCCTCTCCATTGGCTCGAAAGCAGCACTGCCCAGAACATGTCCCGTGGTAGGAACAGTCTACATCTGCACTGTCTGGTACGGTGGCCACCAACTGCCTGTGGTTATGAAGCACTTGAGTGTGGCCACTCATGAGGAACTAAATTTTTAATTTTATTTAATTTTCATTATGGTTTGGTACTGGGAACCAAACCCACTGGCACACTAATGCTGAGCTTTGTCCACAGCCTCTTTTTATTTTTTATTTTGAGACAAAGTCTTGCTAAGTTGTCCAGGCAGGAGTTGAACTGTCAGTCCTCCTGCCTCAGCTTCCCAGAGTGCTTTAACTTTAATTAACAGCCACACGTAGCTGTTGACTTCCTATTGGACATCACTACAGTGTAAAATGTTTGTCCTCCAACAAAGCAGATGTGCAGCCAGTCCCCCCATATCAGAGACCGGCCCTTTGAGGTCATCTTGTCCAATCCCTTCCTTTCTGTGATGGAGTAACTGAGGCACAGAGAGAGGAAGTGACTTGCCCCAAATCACACAGCCAGTGGCCAAGCTGGGACCAGCTGAGTCAGGTTCTGTGGCTCTGAGTCCAGTGCTCTTTCCAGGATCTAACCCCTCTTCTCCCTCCTTTACATCCAGCACCAGATTCTGAGGAAGTCAAGTGAGATCAAGATAAGAATGCTTTTTCAATCTTCACACATCTGAACAATCTATTTTGATAAAACACCTTGAAAGGCGAGGGAAGGTTGACTGTGTTAGCCAGAAAGGAAATAAAGCCCTCAGTCCTCCACCTCTGTCCTGCTTAGCTTGCCAAGCCTGGAGGTGAAAGTTCTCAGGCCAGCACTGGGGTTCCGCACCCCAGGGGACCAGAGGTAGGGAGAGTTTAGCCACAAATAACCTTGCCCTGGAGCTGCCCCTGGGCTTTACCTGAGAACAGGGAGATTCCACAGCCTGGGAGACAGGGGTGGCCCATGCCTTGGGTACAGGGGTGGGTGGGCTCCCTGGATGGTTCTTAGTAGACCTGGTGACAGGACAGATGAACAGGTGTCACGGTCCCCGAACATGTCATTAGGCAGGTTGACCTACATAGGACCAAGTAGGGCTGAGGAAACAGCAGTTGCATCTTTACCCACACATAGATGAGCAGCTATGGGCAGGATGCAACTAATGGCAGCAGGGAGGCCCAGTCCAGAGGCAGCCAGTCGGAGGGTGTTGGAGCCCTGCAGACACTTGGAAAGGGCTGGGCCCCCCAGAGACTTGGGACTCCAGACCTGCCTGCTCCCACATTAATGCTGTCAGGACTCAGGAGCAGGGGGAAGCCCACACTGAGCCCCAAATCATGAGGGAACAGAAAAGACAGGAGAGTTTGAGAGGCTGGAGCGGATGTGCAATTGAGGCTACGACAGGATGACTGAGTACTCTCCAGCTCCTGGACATGCCGAAACCACTCTCCCCACAATTCTCACACAATTCCATGAACAAGACCCCACACATCACTCCTAGTGAGGCCCGGATGTCAGGCAGAGAGCTGTCATTCACCCGCTGAAGCAAACCTGCCGTCTCCCTGGGACACTTGGTGAAACACATTTGGTGGGAGAAACATCAATGAAGAGGACGAGATGTAGAACTCAGCTGTGACTCCAAACTGAGCAACTTCAAAGCATCTCCTTAAGTGACTCTGAAGCTGGGACAACCTTGGATCTTTGCTTGCTCCACCCCCCACTGCCCCTCCCCACAGTGTCCAGGGCCTGGGAGACAGGAAGGAGGGCCCCAGGGGTCCAATAGGTGTGGTCCCAGGGACCTATGGCGGGAAGGCCACCTGGCCTCCTGGCCTCTCGGGGCTCCCAGCAGGCAGGTCAAAAGCTGGGCTCTCACAGCTCTATTTATAGCAAGCAGCCTCTGAGAAGGAGGAGGAACCAGGGAGAGCCAGCAGGGCAGTATTTTCCAAGCTCATGCTGCCTGGGCTTAATTTCATCCCAAGCAAATAAATCATTAAGGAGGCACCAAGTCCTGGAAGATCTGATGAAGAAGGGCCATTACACAGCACAGCCTTCCTTTGAATTATGGAGGACCTCGGCAGCAGCCTTATTAGGGTCTGGGCCAGGCCATAACTCATGCTAACCGCCCCCTTGGCTTCACCAAGGGACAAGACTGGGCGAATCGGCTATCTCCCTGACCACTGGCAAACAAATGCTCTGCCAAATTTGCAGGCGGTTTGCTCTCCTCATTCACTGAGACATCCCCTCTGCAAATGTGCTCACTCCATCCACTGCTTTCCTAACACCTCCCACTCAGAATCATCAGCAGCACAGATCAGGTAGGCTGAGAAGGAGCACAGTTGGCTGTACTGAATTTAAGGGGATTTGAGCACCATGGCAGTAGGGATTGCTGACACCAATCTGGATAAACTCTTTTCATTTGCACACCAAAGCCAAGGCCTGTAACCTCCTGCAGCCTCGGACAACCTGACACGACCTAGACAGCTTGGAGGTTAGAGGTGCAGGCACTGGAGTAAGCCTTGGATTCTGGTCCTTGGACAGCCACCTCCTGAGCAGGTGCCATGAGCTGCTCCTTCATCTCCTTCAACCTTGTGTGATGAGCCACAGAGCAGAGGGTGCTGGTGGGGTGGCGGAGGCTTCAATAAAATGATGCATGAGCAGCGCCCAGCAGTGTCTGGGCCTTCTCGAGTGCTCAATCAGTGACTGTTTAACAAAGAGCTGTTTCCATTGGCAAGAATCCTTTCCCTAACAAAGTCATCTTCATAGAGAAACTCCTGGATTCATGAGAATTTATTGTGTATATCCCACTGGCAACTGTGACATGTAAACTGAGTCACACTGTGGTTCAGGAGGGAAGCAGGGCTGAGTAGGAAAAAAAGGAGATGCAGAAAGCCCAGCTGGACCTTGGGGACAGTGAGCAAGGGCCAGAGCTGCCCTGGACTCAGCCAGGCAGGAGGGGTGGTGGGTAGAGGCAGGCTCAGCAACACCAGGCTCTGCTGGGGTGGGGGGAATAGCTGACTGGCTTGGCTGCAGGATCAGCCAGTGTGAGAGATGGCATCACCCGGCACCTTGCTAAAAACGCAGAATCTTGGTCCTTACCCAGATCTGCAAAGTCCGAATCAAGATTCCCAGGTGAATGCACACTGAATGCACACTGAGGATTGAGAAACAGTGATGATGACAATTCTATGGGATGAGGAGCAGCACCATACCCACTGCCGTGGGTCTCTGTGACGGTACTAGCCCCCTGGTTCTGCACTGACACTTCGCTGTCCAGTTTCTGGGGAGCAGTGTTTTCAAGGGGGCATGGGGGCCTGGGTTTTCATTCTGGTTCTGCTGCTAATTGGTAGGTGACCTTGGGCAAGTCCTCCAGTTCTCTGGTCTGTCCAGCTCCCACTTGGAAAATGTGGGTCTTGCACTGACTTAGGGGGGTTCTTCTCACTGCAGTGCCTGTGCCCTGCCTTCATCCTGCCACCAGCTCCTGAAAATGGAGGCCCTTGCCTCCTCCCCTTTTCTTTCCTGTAAGGTCCAACAGTTTCTGCCCACGGCTGGGCTGAGCACTGTCTGCTCAGAAGCACCACCTTGGCGGCTCCTCCCAATTGATATACTTGCCTGGGTGTTCCTGTCAGACAGGTGTTCAGCAGATAGACAACTTACCATTGGGAGCCACAGCTTTTTGGAGAACCACTCGAACAAGATGCTTAGAAGGAAACCTTTGAAACTGCTCATGGAGAAGGCTAAACACTCCCAGATCACAGTGGCCTCTGAACCCCAGGTACTATTTCCATCATACATCTTAAAGAAGTGAGTCCCAACCTCCCAAAGCCAGGATCCCTCAGGTTTCACAATGTAGACCAAAGTGTAGTAACAATGGTTATTTTCACATTTAATAACACAGCAATTTGCCAGTCCATGAACAGTAATATGTAGAATTAGCCATTTCTATACCTACTATTTTGTCAGTACCTATTATGTGCCAGGCACTAGACCAGTCAATATTTAATGTATTATCCATGATCTGACAAAAGATCATGCTCAGCTGCCCTGGCCCTACTTTGTTGCAAAATAAATTCCTAGTTTTCAGATGAGCACCCTAAGGTGATGACTGGTTCAGGGTCACGGCTCATTAGAAGCAAGTTAGAGTCCAGTGCTATGAGATCCCTGAGCCCCAGCTGTCCAAAAGACCATACTGTGGCCCAGGGGGACACTTGTCCTGACCAAGCCTGCTTTCAAATGCTGAATTTCAAAGTCTTACTACTACAGGGAGGATTTGTCTGAAGCTACTGGGGACTATGTTAAACATGAAAACTCTCCCACAAAGCAGGGCCAGGGCAGCTAAGCAAGACCTTTTTTTCAGTGGAAGGTCTGTTCCTTTTGTGGATAACAAAGAACAGGGGCCAGTTTCTGAATGTGGGGATTCTGAATTGAAATGCCTGGCTCATCACATAGTCTCCAGTTGGCCGGTGTATGGGGACAGATGTGCTATGCAAAGCATACAATGAGAGGTGGGAATGGGTCACACAAGGGTCAGACTTCAAGGGGGCTGGCAGCTTGTAGGCAGCACCCTCTATTCCAGCCAACTGTGACTTGAGTCCTACTGTGGCAGAGAAAAGCAAAGCTCTTCAGGTGGTGAGAGGCCAATATATTAACACAGATTTAATTTACTGACCACCTACTATGTTCTCTGATCCATGGGGTGCTATGAGAGGGGTGGCCAAGAAGGCTAAGATGCATCCTCACCTCAAAGAGCTATCTCGTTTAGCATTCACAGCAACAGCAATAACAGAACGACAAACACATATTATGGGTCTGTTCTGTGCAGGTAAGCATGCCAGGTTCTTACGTTGACATTCACGCCAAGTGAGGACAGACTGGATTGCACAGTACAAATAATCTTAGTATCCAAATGTATGTGGCTTCTTAGTATCGAATTCACCTGATTGTACTGTATTTTAAACTAAGCAGGCCGGGATTTAGCTCAGTGGTTCCGGCGCCTGCCATGCAAGCGCAAGGTCCAAAGTTCAATCCCCAGTACCAAAAATAAAATAAAATAAAATAAAATAAGCACCACATCACTCACAAGCATTCACCAGGTCCTCAGGATGAGCTCAGCAGTGTGACCTGAGATCAGGATAAGCATAACAGTGACAGTTCCTCCCCACTACAGGTAGTGAGCCATGAGCTGGGCCAGGCTTCATTTCTAACACAGCACCAAGCAATATATGCACAATTATTCCTGGTGCACAGATGGAAAAACTGAGGCTTGAGACAGTTAAATGGCCAGAAGGGGGAAGAAAGAAATGGAAATCAAATGGATTCAAATTTAAGATCAAAAGTTTGTACTTAAGGAGAACTGCCTAACTGTCCAAATTTAGGGATCTAGATAATTAAATTATGATACAACCATACTACAAAAACACATGAATCTGTTAGTAAAGTATAAGGCACCTCTACATTAACTGATACATAATTGCCAAGATCCATTAGGGAGGGAAAAGGAGATTCCGAAGGATGTTTACAGTAGGACCTAAACATTTCCTGCTGTAAATATTTTGGGAAGGACATACAAGAAAGTGCTGATAGAGGGGAGCTGGGGAGCTGGTGTATGGGTCAGTGTATTTCATTATGCAACATTGTAGCACTGAATGTTACCAAATGGACAGTTTACCTTCTAAAAATAAATACGGAGTCCCTACTTGCCCATATATGATTCCTGCTCCCCATCCCTGCCTGAGGACTTCCTCTCACTTGAGGAAAAAGGACAACCTACATGGAATGAGTGAATGGGAGCACGGGCAGAGCAGACTCAGTGCTGAGCTGATGCTACAAAGACAGTGCTGAGAGTGAGCTGGGGTCAGGACATGGCACCAGGGGAAGGGATAAAGAGGACACCAGGCACGGACCTTGGTGGAGGAGCCAGTCCAGATGTCAGGAGGTGGAAGGACATGGCCATCTCATTAAAGTGCATAGACATGGAGCAGGAAGGTGGTGGGTTCACTGCTGAGCAGGAGGAGTGCTCTGACAAGGGAGTGGTGTCCTTGCAGTGTCCTGGTAGAAAACTCACTCTGGCCTTCATCAACACCAGAAGCCTTGGCTGGCTGCCAGTCTCCTCTACTGTGCTATTATGCCAATAAATACTTGTTGGCAGATCGATTAAACCATCTAGGAACGATGTCTGGAAATGCAGCTTCCTCTGCTTGATGCAGATGGACAGGCCTTCTCAGTCAGTTGGTCAGTTCCAAGATACCTGCATTTCCACTCACAGCCCAGAAGCCAATCCTGAATGCTGACAGGCCCTCTGAGGTGTCCAGCTATGCTTGAGCAGACGGGGCAGGGCAGGCCGGGCCTCAGAGGCTGGCACAGAGCCTGTGGAGGCTGGGCAGGGGAGTGGGTCTACCTGGACCTCAGCACAGACTCACTGCTTGCTAACTGTGTGGCCTTGGGCAAATATTCCACCTTTCCAAGACTCAGTTTCCTCATCTACAAAATTGGAATAGTAACAGTAATAGTGCCTCAAAAACTTGACACTAAAAAGTTAAAAAAAAAAAAAATGAGTAAAACAGCCCAGGGCACAGAACATGGGTGGTATCTGACAAAAAATGTGATTATTAACTCTCCTATATTACCCTGCTCGGGACCCCAGGGCCCTTTGTCTGGCCTCTTCTCTTCTGCTATCACTCACACAGCATTTACCACCCAAGAACTCAAGACATGAGACAAAGCCCTTCTATCGGCCCTCGGGGCCACCAACATGTGGAAAGAGGAGACAGGACAAAATTCTGGAAACCAGCCTAGCAGATTCCAAAGGCCTGCACACTGCCCTAACCCCACCCCACCCCACCCCGGGGGCCGAACCTCACAGCAGTTGGGACATTTTCAGAGACATTCCCTTATTAGTGATCAAGCATGCCTGATTCACAGCCACAGCTGGGCCTGACTTTGTACAATTTAGCTTTTCAGAGCACCCCACAGAGCTCTGTGGTAAGCCAGGGGCTTTGAGGGCTGGAGATGAAGCAGTGGGAGGAAGAAAAACAACAGAGACAGCATGTCAGGGCCTCATCCACTTCGCTGTGGAAGGTCCGGGTTGGCCCTCGTTGGCCCTCTGCTGCACTGCCACACAGCCAGGTGGAGTGGACTCTCCTGGTCCTTCTATCCCTGCCTGGTCTGTGAATGTCTCCATGAATTCCCCACTAGGCCAGTTCCAGTTACTGGCTGTGTAACCTTGAGCAACTTACTCAAGCTCTCTGTGCCTCGATTTCTTCATAGTAAACTGAAGATTATAATACAGGTATTAGCTCAAAGGGTTGTTACAAGTATCAAATGAGTTAAAATTTGTAATGTGTCTAGAATAGAAACCAGAAAGATTAAGCACTACATAAGTGCTAACTAGTATCATTGTTATTGCTATTATTATTATTTGGGCCCTGGATAATTTGAGTCAGCTTATCCATTTGCCTGGACTTGCTTCTATGCCTCTCAGCTTATCTAAGAGGGCAGAGCCCTTGGATCTGCACCTCTTTGCAGTAAAGTCCCATATTCTGAGCCATTTCACTACACGGTATGGAGAAAGAACAATTTCACTTGCAAAGGTTCGTCAACTTTATGTAATTGCAATAGTAAATTGCACTGTCAGGAGCTCTTGTTCTCAACAAACATATGCTTCAGAGTTCAGTGTGGTAACACTTTTCTAAGCCATGCTTTTATAGTCCTAAAAATTCAGATATTGAAAAAGTGATATCCATTAACTTACTTCAGTCACACTAGAGGAAAAGCCCCTGTGAAAACCACTTTTTTTTATTCCATAGGTGAATCTCAGAATCTGCCCCACGTCACCTAGTTCATCCAACCAAAGAGCTCTGTTTGGTATGTGTCTGCTCTGTGGTGGTGAGCTTTATTATCCCCATTTTGCAAAGAATACTGAGGTGAAGAGAGAGGAGTAAGAATTGCCCAGGGCCTCCTGCTGAGTACTGTGGTGAGAGCCTAATCCGGGTCTGTCAGTCTGTGTGGGTCCTTTCACAGAACACCCTCCCACCATGATCTTTTGGAGAAGCAATCTCAGGGAATAGCCCTGTCTTTTTGAATGAGCATGTCTGACTCTGATCTCCTGTACCCTATTTGAGTCTGGGTCTGGGAATTTTCCACCATATCTACAACTAATGTTGGCTGAGAACTCTTTCCATCTTCAGATCTCCACCTTGAATCACCTTCCTTGCCCAGGGATTCCCCAGGGCCAAACTGTTCCCAATCCCCAGGAATCCATGGTGTCACCCACTATAGGTATTACCCAGTCCCTTCCTAGTCACCACCCCAATCCTGAACTCCCTGGCAGTCTTTCCTATAGTCTATCCTGTAGTCAAGGCTTGTGCCAAACTGAGCACTCACACCTCTGCCCACACAGTCGCTGTTACTCCCATCTGGAGTATAGACTAGAGCATACCAGACAAGCTGATGTTGTTATCAAATGGAAGATGTCTCGGACTTGCATCACACAATATCCTTCCTGCCCCTCCCTTGCCTAACTGAAAAATCACACAATGGAGAGGAAGATGAAACACTCCAAGTTTCAGTCCCACCATATTTCTTCAATCACCTGAAAGACCCATGAGCACAAGATGTCCAGAACACAATTGTCCTTTCTGTCCCCTACCTGCTTGAGCAGTGCATCAGGGAAGAGGTGTTCCTGACTCTAACATTCATGAGAGAGCCATGGCTGCAACCTTCTTAGAACCTTAGTATTGTACCTTAAAATCAAGTAACTGATATGAATTCATATCTAAGAGGAAGCCTACTTTGGGGGCCTAACTGTTGGCCTTGCTAGCTCCCTGTAGGGTCAATGTCAGGCCTTTAATCCTGGCTATCATATTATTGGTGCCAACATACAAGATAACACCACAGCTAAGAAAGGGACTCAAAACTGTCCTATCTTATAGATTCGTAAACTAAGTCTCATGGTGTTAAAGTGATTCACCAAAGACACAAAACCACTCAGTGTTGGAGACACAGTTGGAAATAAGGCTCATCAGACTCCACAGCCTTGTTATGCTAAGGTCACCCTTTTGGTCCAGTGATTAATTTTAAGTAAACTTTCCAGTTCCATTAAATAGTGTTTGTTGTGTTTTCTTACCACTGGGGTTTGCCTGGTCACCATGTCTAAGAGCATTTCAGGCTCTTTCCATCAGACACTGTGACGACTAAATCAGGACATTTTCATCCACTGCAAGATTTAACCAGTTACACAGAGAAAATGAGGCAACACTTGCTGTCAACAACAATCTTAGTTCGGCAACTACAAAAATAAAATACAAGCGAGAATGATACCAATTATACCCAGGAACTAGCTGAGCATGCCCATTACTTTTCTGTTGCCTGCCATTCCTGAAAACCACCAGTCCACCCTTTGCTCAAACAAATAAAAATTTCACATGAGTTAGTGCTTTTCCCTGAGTTCTTTTCTGGAGTATTACTATCAGTTGCTCAACCAAAGGAGAAACATGGGAAAGGAGTTAGTTTCCAAGGCCAACAGATTTGAGGTGGACCCTGATGTTGACTCTGTGACTCTGCTCTTGATTTCCTCATCTCTCAAAAGGGGTCTGAGAGCTCCCTCACTGTCAGCTTTATATCTCTCACTTAAAATAAAATGAATAAATTGGTGCACTGGTGGTAAGTGCTGTCCCCAGTTTTGGGAGGCGTGTGGCAGGAAGTCAGTTTGGGCAGATGCTGGTGGGCTGGTGTGTGGAACTGAGCAAGCCCATGGTTAGTGCCTGACTTCTGGCTCTGCTCAGCTGGAATTCAACACAGGACATGCAGCTATATGGAGGCCAAGTGGCTGCATCCCCAAGTGATGCCCTCCTAAAACCAATAATCATTTTTGTTACTTTGATTTTTAAATTGCTTCATAGGATGATTGTGCATATTAAATGAGATAAGACCTCAGAGTTTTCAGGGGGCCAAACTCAGCAGCCTGTGGGCTTGTCTGCAACGTGCCAAGATGCTTTGCTTGTCCACACAGAGTTTTCAGCAGCTGCTCACTTTAAAAACTGGGACAGTTCACATAATCTAGATTTTTGGGTACTCCTGGAAAAATCCAAAGACTCCACAACCCAGAGTTCTCATTCCCATGAGGTGACGGCTGGAGACGAGAGGCTATTGCCTCCTTCAACAAACGGCTTGCCAGCAAGCCCTGGAATTTCAGTGTTCAGTCCCTGAATACAGCAAGTGGTCAATAAGCAACAGTTGTTATGATCATAGCTTGTTACTCATCAGGAACTAGCATGGATGGCATTTCAGCCCAGCAACTGTGTCTTCCTGTTACCTTCCTGCTGTGACTACCTTGGGTCATTTTGTACTTTCTTGTATAGCCTAAAAGATCTGTAATGAGAATCACCACACAAAGCCCTTATTAGGTGCCAGTCAATGCTCTGAGCACATATACAGTATTATCCTATTTGATCCTCATGACAGTCCTGAGCTAGAGTCCCATCACCATGCCATTTCTATAGATAGGAAAACTGAACCACAGCCTCAAATCACCAAGCCTATAAGAAGGTAAAAATTCAAGTCCAGGTTCCAACCACCACTCTATGCTGGAGGATGATCCCAACGGCTGTTTCACCTGCTTGTCGTGTATCTTCCCTCTCCAAACCCTAGGGACAGGCAGCCTCTGCATCCCAGCCCTCCTAGCCCATCACATTTCACACTTACGATCAAGGCCATTGATGTAGCGCATGGTGACTTCGCAGTGGCCCCAGACGGCACTCACCACCGGGTACAGCTTCTTACCCTTGAGGCCACGGAAGGCCACACCCAGGTACTGGCCGTCCACGATGAAGCTGAGCGTGCCCTCATCCATGTCCAGCACTACTAGCAGCGAGTCAGGCAGTGCAAAGGCCTCATCGGGCCCCAGGAAGGCCGGGTAGGCCACACCGGGCCGGTTCTTGCCGTCGTGGTAGAGGCGGCTGCGGCCCAGGTCCCAGCCCCAGGACTCCACGTCGCTGCCCACCAGAGCGGTGTAGCCAACTGAGTGCAGTGGGGCGCGGGCCGTGGCCACCCCCACCACTGCGTGCGTGCCGCGCTGCCGAGCCGGCCAGTCAATCTGCCAGGCGTGCAGGCCTCGAGCATGGCCCACCTTGCCGCGGATGCCGTCCGTGCTCTGTGCCACCGGGTGCCGGTGGAAGGTGAGCCTGTCGTCGTCCTTGACGAAGACGTTGAGCGAGCGGTCCTCGGGGTTCCACGCGTGCCGCAGCTGCACCGCAGAGCCTGCGGCCGGCATGTCCAGCAGCTGGTCCAGCCGCGCTGGCCGCCCTGCCTCTGCGCCCCGCAGCTCGCGCTTGGCTGGCCGCAGTGCGGGCTCCCGCACCTCCACCGACTTGAGGCCCCCGGAGAGCTTCTGGCCCATGGCTCGCCGTGTGGAGGGGGCCGCTTCAGGCCACCGCTACCTCTCGGGAACTTCCACTCCCCACAGCCAGGTGTGGACCTCGGGACAGGGAATTCCGGACTGTAGACCTCCACAGCCTCTACCAGGCTGTGGCAGAGGCCCAAGCTCCTGGAAGGAAGCAAAGAGCACGGTTATTAGCAGTATCAACCTCCAGTTACTCATCCTTTCATTTATGCCCATGCCTTGGCTGAGCCCATTAATAATTAATTAATATCTTCATATCTGGCACTTAAACTAGAATCTACCACGTGCCAGACACTCTTCTTAATGATTTAGATTTATTAACTCACTTAACCTGTGAGATCTCCCTAGAAAACATGTATGTTGTTATTCCCATTTTACAGACCACAGTAAGGATAAGTAATCAGCAGCTAACAAGTGACTGAGCCAATATTCAAATCAAGGCCATCTGGTTTCAAAGTCTGTGTGCTGCATTACAGCAATCATAGGTGATGGTTTTAGAAATAAGGACTGAGCTTAGAGAAGTTGTGGTTTGCCAAGATGGGGGGTGGGCATAGACAATTAGGGTGTGGGTCATTGGTTCCTAAACCTGGCTACTCTGGGGAGCTTAAAAAGCATCTTAAAATGGAGCCAGGCTTGAGAAGCAAGACAGTGGGGAAGGGCCCCATGAGGTCACCCAGGGAAATGAACATTGTTATGGCTTGGGTTTGGATGTCCCCCCAAAGCTTCATTCAGTTAGAGGTAGCTGAATCTGGAATGTGTGATGCTGGGATTAAGGGCGTGTGATTACTAAACCACTACACATGAGTGAGTGGTTTAGCACCGCCCTAATCCCAGTAGTCTGGATGGGATAAAAGAGGCAGAAAGACGAGGGGAAGCTCTTCCTTGTTGCCTTTGCTACCTTGTGTGTGCCATGTTGTTTCTCCTCTGTGAAACCTGTTTGTCATTCCTCCCTTGGAGCCAGCCAATTATGGACTGAAACCTCTATGAACTGTAAGCCAAATAAACCCTTCCCCTCTAACTTTTGGTGCCAGCAAGGAGAGAAGAGTAACTGAAACAAACACAAAACAATCATCAAACATAAAACAATCAGGATGGGGTGCTGTCTCTGTAGGAAAATGAATGGGGCTGGAAAGGAAAGTAAGGGAACTGGTGTCCAAGCTCTGGGTCCAGACAGAACTGCATCCAAATCCTTCTCCACCTATTAGCTCTATCTCTAAGCCTCTCCGAGACTCTCAGTTCCTCATCTGTGAAATGGGAATCTGAGAGACAATGCTATAAAGGACTCTGCAGGCAGATTTTCCTCTCTGTTCTCTGGGCATCACCCATGGACCCTCTCCTCGAGTGCACCCATACTTTTTTGGTTATTTAAACATCATTAACAGTATTTACCCCAGATAGCATCCCCAGGTGCAGGATTCTAGTTTTCAAGGAGGAAGAATTTGCCACCGGAAGACCAGCTGGAACTCAGGGTATATGAGTGCTTGAAAGGGCCCTGAGTGTCGGGAAAGCAGAACTGAGCCTTGCAGCTCATTCTGAGCTAAGGCATGTGCCTCCTCACCTCTCTGGTCAAAGAGCTGCTGGGCTTTGAGCAACTTCCCTGAGACAGACGAGGAGAGAGGACTTTTCCATGCATTGCCCTATATGTGCATGACCTTCTACTCTAACAGTGGTTCACCCTAGCCAATATCCAGTTGGGGAAGGAAAGCAGCCCCCTCACCACCACCCCACTGCATGGACAACCTTACTGTGGGTATCTTTTTAAATCCTCCTGTTTTATGCTCAAGTCCCATTCTTTCCTTTCGACTGTCAGATCTCAGCTTCAGCTGATGCCTACCCTTTTCAGGGAGCTCTGGCTAATATTTGGTTTGAGAGAATACCAGAACACATAAATATGTGCAGCACTAGACAGTTTTAAGATGTAGAATAAAGTTACTCATTTTCATGTCTGAAGCACCTCAAGTCAAGGAGATAGAAAAACAGAAACACAAACTCCCACTTCAGCAAAACTGGACACATTTGTAACCCGAAATACAGCATAAAAGGAAAGACTGTCAAAAACAGTCAAGGGCAGCCAAAGCAGTGAAGATCCAAGACAGACAAAAACACCTCTGGAAAACACCTGTGGCTGCGGATCTGGGGAAAAGCGGGCAGCACCAGGCAGGAGCTGGCATCCTTGAAGGGAAAAACCATGGCTGTAATCAGGATAACAATGGGAAGAGCATCTGCAGTCTGGTGGTGGGAGCTCCTGCTGACACGGTGGAGAATGAGGAGGGCAGGGCTAATGGGAACCACCTTCACAGGAAGAAGTGCGTTAGTGAGGCAGTGTGCACCAGGGCTCTGAATTGGGAGAAGCCCACAGCTACAGATCTTCACTGCCTGAGAAAGAAGCAAAGACTGAAAGAAATCACTACCACAATCCTGGGGACAAACTTTCTGTGAACCAGGGAGCAATCCCGTCTTCCTAAGTTATTTCTGGCACTTTCTCTATATGCACTGCCTGTAAAATCCTGATCCAAGAAAAGTTCACCTCTTTTGAAGAGGCATCAGCACAGTGTACATTAAAGATGCTATCGAAGCAATGAAAGAGTAAAAGAATGGGAAAAAACCTGGCAAATCCAGAGAATAATTTTAAAAGTGTCATGAAGCAGATAAAAATTGTGACTGCATTTGTAAGCTAATTTTGCAGTTGTGTACTTTAGAAGAGACAGCTATTACTATTGAAACAAAAGATTAAATTCCTTTTACATTAGCATCATAAAGATAACTTTCAGAGCTAAAAATAAAATACAAACATTCCAAATTGTGAGAAGGAACACAACGCAAAATAAAAGAGACCATATATTAAAAGATTTTGTTTTAAGGAGCAATTGAAGCAAAAAAGACATAAAATGTGATAGTAAAACTAGGAACAAAATAGTAACCATGTCAATGAATGGCCATAATAAACTACTAAAAAGGAAAGATTCTAAAACTGGGGAAACAAGATAAACTCTCCAACTATATGCTACAAAAGCTACATATAAGAAATAAGAATTGTGGCAACAAAAGAAAGGCAAACACATCTAGACAAGTGTAAATTCAAATTAAGAAGGAAATACGACCTTAGTATTAGGCAGGTAAATTTGATTTCAGGACAAAAGGTTTTAAATAAGATAAAGGAGAATACAATAATAAAGAATATGATCCTCAGTTGAAGCTTTAACATCAAATGACAGCACTAGAAGTCAGAGCAAAAGCCAGAGGAAATACGAGACCGAAACACATTAGAAGCAGGTAATTTTAATTTCCCTCTCTAACTTGTGTCAGATCAATGGACCAAATTAAATAAACACACAGAAAAGAGCCAGAGTTACATAATTAATAAGACAGGTCTAATTGATGTACGTATCAGATTCTATACCTTGACAGCAAAGAACGTATGTCCTTTCAGGTGCTCACAGAACCATCAAAACAACTTGCCACACACTAGGCCACCAATAAAACCTCACCCAAAAGTACAAATAACACACAGCCTAATTACAGAGAAGAAGAGGAAACTAATCATAAAATTATGGATCACAAAACCCTACCACTTGGACATTTTTTAAAAATTCTCTTTAGACAACTCAGATTAAAAAATCTACATAAAAATTGAAAATATCTAGAAAATAATTTAAAAATTTCATCTATTAAAGTCTATGGGATGCCTCTAAAGCTGTGCTCAGATGAAATCACGGCTGGTATCTCACACTAATACATTTTTTAAATGAAAATACATGAATTAAGGATAATTAAATAGAAAAATGATAAAACTAACTTTTAAAAAACCCAAAAGCTAGTTATTTGGGGAAAAATACTACCAAAACCAAACTCACAGAATTTATAAATAATTTAATCCAATCTAACTCATTGTATTATCTATCATTATTAATTTTATTATTACCTAGTATATTAATCTATCACATTGTTCATATGGACATATCCTCAATATGACATAATGCAGCAGCACTTTATCTCTGTGGTCTTCCTTTGCCAAACCCATAATCTCAGTGGGTTTATTATTATGAGAATAACACAGAACCAATTCTAACTAGTGCCACATCCCACAAGATACCGACTAGTTCTCAAGACTGTCAAGGTCATTAAAAACAAGGGAAGTATGAGACAATGCTATAGCCCAGAAGAGCCCAAGAAGACATAAGAACTAAATGCACTGTGCTATCCCGAACAGGATCCTGGAGAACAGAAAAAAGACTTTAGGTAAAAATGAAGGAACTTAGTTAATAATAATGTAGCAATATTGTTCACTAGTTGTGATAAACATTTGACACTAACATAGGATGTTAATTATAGGAGAAACTGTGAAGTAAATGAGGCAAGGATATGAAGACTCTCTATACTACGGATTTAGTTTTCCCCATTCCTTTTTTCTTTTTTTGTGGTGTGGGGACTGAACTCAGGGCCTTGTGACACTAGGCAAGTGATTCGTTTAGTTTTTTAATAAATCTAAAACTATGCTTAAAAAAATTAATTTAAAAATCTTAAATCAATTTCTCAATCTTAGAAAATACCAAAAAAAGTACAAAAAACTGAAACTTACATTTTATCTCATTAACTATTAATCTAATATAAACATTATAAATAACATAATATTAACATAGTCTGTGGCTATATCTCATTTTCTTATTTTGTCTATAAAATATGAGTGAATTTTTAAAAATTTTGTGTCATGGGCCTTCTTCAAATTATTTCACCTAAAATTACATTTTCACATATTATTAAATATGCTTTAATTGAATGATTTCAAAGACTGAATTTTATAAAAATCATAAATCTTTATTTCTAAAAGAAGAGAAGGCAAATACATAAAACAAACCAAATGGGAAATAAAGACTCATAACAAAAAACACTCAAAAGAATTTAGAGTTTGGTGTTTAAATATGGGGAGAGACTTGCCACATAAATTACAAATTTCTGACAGTCACCCACAAATGAGTAGAAAAAATCCCCAAATACAAAATGTGAAAAGATCCCAACAGTTTACACCAAAAGAAAGACCAATGGCCCTTTGGAAGGCAGCCATGTGAAAGGTGTAATGAGAGGTAACAAGAGGGAAGCACAATGAAATGCTATTTTTGTCCATCAGATTAACAAAGATCAAAAAGGTAACGAACACCTTCTTGAAATAGGCAGGGAAAGCAGACCAGCTCATACCTTGCCGAGCTGACTGCTAACTGTTGTAACTTGGGGGATGGCAAATGGGGGCCATCTTTCAAAACTGCAAATGCACGTGACCTTGACCTAGGAATACCACTTGGCCCATTTATTCAGATATATTCTCCAATGCATCAAATTACATTTTACATATTACATAATATGCAGCATTGTGTGTAATAGCAAAATATTAGGAAAGAGCAAACAGGAGACAACTAATGATAAACTTGTATAATGAAATTTTCTGCAGCTGAAGAGTACTGATATAGAAAATTCAGGAGACAGGTGAAACTGGGTATGATGACACAAACCTATAATCCCAAATATTAGGGAGGCTAAGGTGGGAGGATCACAAGTTCAAGGCCAGCCTGGGCAGTTTAGAGAGACCTTGTCTCCAAAAAAACTAAAAAATGGCTGGGGACATAGCTTAGTGGTAGAGCACTTGTTTAGCATACACTAGGCCATGGGTTCAATTCCCAGTATGAGGGGGAGAGAGAGAGAGAGAGAGAAAGAGAGAGAGAGAGAGAGAGGTACAAAAGAGTATGTGCACTATGTTTCCATTACTACTGAGGGGAGAGAGGAAAAGAGAAGATGAGGTGGATTGGGTGAGAAACAGGAAGAGGGCAGGGAGTCGGGCTGGAATCTGCCACTTTTGCTATTCATTCAGACACCTTATGCTCCTGTACTAACAGACTGGAAACTGAAGCTCCCAGGAAGCAGCCTGATCAAATTCACAGGGCTAAAAGATGGCAGAGCGCTTCTACTCCCTTGTGCTTTTTCCATCTCTAACTTCAAGTATCCACACTTATTCAGTGCCAGGTACCCTGCTGATGTCCATAGGCACTGTGAGGGGGACAGCACAGGCCCTTTCTTTCAAAAGAGGCCCTTTCGGTCCACTGTATATAGTAAGGACTTGAACTTCTTAGGGACAAGACTAATGTGTTCAATGTCTAGATTGAGCACCCACCCTCTGGGCATCCATTTGCCATCACAGCCTTAGTCCTGCCCTATTCTTAGACATTGACCTTGGTTTTTGTTTTCCTATTTTCACTTTTACTCTTTGACTCTAGCATGTGATGTAATTTTTGTTGTTGTTGTTAAATTCTTTTATTGGTACATTGTAGGTATACAACACAATTACATTTCTCATTGGGAATTGTACCTTTACATAATGCATCTTGGTTCTTATTTTTTCCCCATTCCTAGCCCTCCCTTCACCCCCTCCACCCTTCCCTATTTACAAAGACTTTATTTCCATTTTTTCTATTTCTCATCATTTTTCCTTTCCCTTCTTTCCTTTCCCCTGCCCCTCCCACTACCCCTACCCCTTTGGACCTTTTCTTCCTATTTTGCATTATCGATTATTCATTCTAATCATTGGTACATTTTAGGTATACAATATAATGACATTCATCATTGGAGATTTGCACCTTTACATAGGCTCTCTTGGTTCTTATTTTTCACCCTTGCCCAGCCCTCCCTTCGACCCCTCCATTCCTCCCTATTTACAAAAATTTTGTTCCTATTTTTCCATTTTCTCATATTGATTCCATTCCCTTCTATCCTTTCCCCTAGCCCTCCCGCTTCCTTCCCCTTTGCCCCTTTTCTTCCTATTTCGAGCATGTGATGTAATTTATCTCTTCTCTTAACAGTGATTCTGGTTCTAATATTTATCTCATGTCCCTATTACTTCAAGTCTGTCCGCACTATGTCTTCCTATAAACGCTTGATCAATAAAAATGAACCTAAATTTTTTATTAAAAAAAGCAAAACAAAACAAAAGAGGCCCTTTCTTTCTCAGAGATGCTGAATAATCTGCCCCAGGGTCATACAACCAGTAGGTCCCAGGACTAGGGTGACCCAAGGGCCACCTCGGAACAGGCCTGTACTCTCACCTCTTTTTCCACACTGTTTAGAAGAGTGACCTTTCCACCACACTGGCTGACACACATTTGTCACTCTCTCACTGCTTCATCTTTGTGCACATCTTGGCAACCTTGGAGTTGCTGTTGTTGGAGAGGCATCTTTAACACCTTTGAAAGCAGCAGCCCAGGACAGCCTCTTGCACTTGGGTGTGTCCATGCTGGGCTGGGGAGGGCACCTTGCTCTCCTTCCTGATAAGAGCTTCACAGTCTGTTCCTATTCCCAACAGGCAGAGCTCCTGAAGGGTGCTCACCCCGGGGCTGTAACAAGGTAGCATTTACACAAACAGGGCCTAGAGTGGTATGCTTGTGTCCTGATGGCAGGCCATTAAGGCAAACCAGCAGCACCATATAATGACCCTTCTGACTCTCCATTGGGCCCTAGGCAAGGACTTAACCTCTCTGAGACTCGTCAGAAAATTGCTGCTGATGACTTCCTCACCTTGCTTGCTTTCGAAAGGATCAAGGCCAATGTCAGTGTCATCTGACACCCAGGAGGCCCCCAGTACAAGGCAAGGGATCCTTTAAATCCATACAGCCTCCAACACTGCCCTTTCACTACTTAGACACATCCTACTATGGACTGAATGTCCCTAATGAGTATCCCAAATTCCCACTGGGAACGTATTTGGAGTGGAGCCCTGGGGAGGTGATTAGCTCATGAGGGCAAGTTCCACCTCCTTTGAGTAGCTTCCCTGGATCCACTGGATGAACCTCCAGAGACTGTTCCAACCTCTGACCACCCAAGCCACCAGGAGGGACAACTTGCTGGGCCTGCTGATCTGCTTTTTATTTCTTGAGGACAGGAAGCTACGGCCCCACTTCTTTGCCCCTGAGAAGTACTTCTTGTCTACAGGAAGGCCTTCAAGGGCTTGAACCCAGGACAGAACACACACCTTTGGGTTGTGGGTTCAGGGAGGGCTAAACCTGGACCCTTTAGAGGATGGCATGGGGAGGAGGCCTTGGGGACATTGGGCCTAGTTCTGCATTTGACATGGTCACTCCTCTGAGCAGCTGTCTTTGGGTGTGTCCACCCTGCCCCTTTGTCAGATACTGCTTCACACCTTCCCAGCTTCCAGCCCTCATTTGTTTGTTCAACACTTAATGGATGTCTGCTGGATGCCAGGCGCTGGACAGCTGAGAGCTAGGGACACAGCAGTGGCCATACCAGGCTCTGTCCTCTGCCCTCTTTTTCCAGCCACAGGGGGCAAATGCTTGGTACATTTCTTTTCTTGTTTCTAGCACAGCACATGGTACAGGGCCAGGCACACAGGACATGAAATAGAATCTAACTTCCTGATTGAAATAACATCATCTCTGAATCTAGTATGCAGCAGGCACACTGAACCTCGCCAAAGGGTGCCTCTACCACACTTCCTCAAACCAAACAATGTCTTACTGCATGCTTGGACAGGGACGCTTAATGAAATTATCCTAAAGGATCTGCTCCAGGAGTTCAATCACGGCTGAGGTAGAAAACGAAAATTCAAATTGCTGATTACCCTTCCCAAGACCCCGGCAGGTGTTATGACTCAACAGGGAAATGAAAAGTTAGGAAGCAACAATGCCACACTCTTTAAGAAGCCTCAGTGGTTTGCAAATTAAGATGAGCTGTCTTCAGAGACCCAGGACCCAAAATCAGTCTCAGGGGCCTGTGTGGCTGGGCTCGACATGCATGGAGTCTGTAAGGGGACATGAGTGCTACAGATGCTGTGGTGACAAGGTGATGCCCTTTCAGTGGCCTCAGGCTTTGGACTTGCTGGGGTCAGGGCCAAAGGCACCTTTTCACACCTTCCTTTAGCCAGCAGTAATGCTGTTCCTCTTGGGGATCCATGGTGCAGAAAAGTTTAAGATACAATCATTTCCCTCCAGGGAGAGCCCACACCAAAGGGGTCACACCCAGTGACAGACATGGATAATGACAAAGGCTGCAAAAAAGAAAGACTGATTTGGTGGGAATTCCTTTAGTGGGCTGCACATGACTTTCAAATGTCTACTCCCACACCTGTAAAAATGCGAAGCCAATCTATCTCATCATGTTCCCTGCTTCAAATTCTCCTCGGGTTCACTATGGCTTTTGGGAGAAAGTTCATTCCTAACCCTACCCTTAATCCTTCCAGAATGCTCTACGATGTTCTCAGCCCATCTTCCTCCATGAAACTCTTCCTTCATCCATCAGCCTCCCTGCAGTTCTTGACTTGTTGCTGTCACCTTCCCTCCTGCTCCCCACACACCTTCCCCAGCACACATCTGTATCACACCTCTGAGAGCCCCTGTGGCTCTCAGAGCCCACAACACTCATCCCAAGGGGCCAGACTGGGCACAACTCCAGGACTGGGGCTGGGTTTCCTTCACTGGAGTCCCCAGAACTCCATTCATGTGGGCCTGCTTGAAAGAAAATGATGGGTAAATGTCTAGGGAATGTAGTGTGTCAAGTGCTCAAAAGCAACACGCAGCATTAGAAAGGGTCTTGGCCTGGAAGGAATCGGGAATACCGAGCTTTGCGAGCTCAGACAGTTCACTCAATGCCTTTATTCCTCACTTTCCTCTTCTGTGCAATGATGCCAATGATGCCAGTGATACCTGCCTGGCCCTGGTTCCACTGAAATGGTTTTAAGATTTTCTTGGTACAAATAATAAGCAGAGGGGCTGTTTTATTAAAAGACACTCATTCAGAATGAACCCAGCAACAAGAAATGAATTAAAGAACTCCCAAGGCTTTATTCACAGATGTCCATTTGCTTTCCCCATAATGCACACAGGGAGCTCACACTACAACTGGCTGGGCAAGTCCTTTCTTCCCCAGCTCACAGAGAGCCATCTGTCCAGTTCCAGGTGGAACTGTCTCACACCCATCTTCCTGGTGTTGAATCAATGAGGCTTCCCCGAGCCTCTCCTCCTCCTGGGGTTTCCATGGGAATCCTCCCATCTGTGACGGATCCAGGGCCCCCCAAGGCAGAAGCTCAGCTGTCAGCCAGCAAAGAGAGCCAGGGGAGGGGATGAAGTCTGCTGGGAGGTAACCAGGCCCACATGCTCTGCAAGGTCATTTGAAAGGGACACAGCTCTGAGCCAGTGAGGCCATGTGCAGTTCTGGTGGGCCTGGTCACCTGCGCCTGCCCCTGTGCCCAGAGGGCTGTCCTGGGAACGTGTGAATTGTTCTGCAGGATATCTGGCTTCCATGTGCCCCAGGATGGCTCAGGCTGGGGCAAAGCATGACAAGATGGGCTGAAGGAGGGGGCTGCCTAATGGGACCCTCTAGGGGAATCACCTATTATGACAACACAATAATCTTCACATCCAACCTCATTTATCTCCCAAAGTGAAACTTGCCCATTTGTTATCATTGATTGTCTGAAAATCAGGATGCCTGAAAGAAAATCAAAGCTCTTCTAGCCTCAGAGTTAATCTAGGGGATCATAATAGGGACCTGCTGGGATTTCTGAAGGTCCCTCTGTTAAGCTTGCACTGTCCCTAGAGCAATGAGACATTAGGTATGGAACGAGCAAGAGAAGGAGGGAGAGGGGAGACTCAGAGAGGTGAGGGGGGCATGGACATGGGAGGGAGCATCCAGCCCAGGACTCTGTGACTTGCATGTCTCATAGAATGTGGCTAAGGGCTGGGATGTCAAGCCTATTCATCTCTGAAGGCTGAGCTCCAGTTAGTCATAAATGACATTTCATGGCATTACAAACCAGGTGGGTGACTTTGGCATTGACCTGTCCTCTCCCTCTGCACAGACCACGCATGGAGCTCACCACGGTAGTTTTCCTAAGTGGACCCCAGTGTCATATCTTCAGACTCCCCCTACCCCTAGGCCTCCTCTCTTATAAGTTGCACCTCCAGCCTTCTGCCATATTCCCAAGTAGGATCTCCAGCCCTGCCTTCCCTCCTCAGCATCAGACTCACCTGCTAGAAGCCTCTGTCCACTCCAGACAGAGTGCTCCTTCAAGTGACTTTGTAAAGCCGGCTGGCCTCTTTCCATCAGGGGCCTCCCACGCTGGGCACACCTACCCTCTAGGGCCCTGGGATACCCAGGGGCCCAGTGCAACCTCACAATCATGAGTCCTGGGCTGAGCTCAGCCTCTTCCCTCTCCTACATCCCAGGTTTCTCTCTGAAGGCCCCGGGTTCTGAGTGGATCCCCTGCCTCAGTCTCCCTCACTCTATGCCTTCCACTTTCCCTTAGTTCAGACTTGTCTGGATTTCTGCCATGGTCTCCTAAGTGTTTGTCCTCAACCACTCTCCAAGAGGATAAATGTGACCAAGCTGCCCACCCACCTTCTCATTCAACCCTTAGGTTGGCAGCCAGGGGTCCCCAGAACCTGCTTTGGATTATTTCTCCTGCACTCATCTTTCGTTACCACCTACCTCAGACCAGACATGGCAGAATCCAGGTCTGCACAGCCCCTCCCACCCTAGTGTGAGTGTCTTGGGCCTTCCTACCTTCCCTACCTGGCTGACCCCCTCCCTAACCGACCCCTCACTGAGTCCTCTCCCGGCTGTTGAATCCCACAAATGTCTCCTGCATCATGTGCTGTGTTTCTTGCTGGCAGGGCCAGAGCCCAGCCAGCCTCTGCCTGTCTCCTAGAGCAGTGCACCACCCTATGCCTGCTACCTGCGCTGTGCTAAGAGCCTGTCAGGCTGCAGAAGGCATATTCAACCTACACCTCCTGTGTGTACCTTTTAAATGGGTATTTCGTTCTAAAAGCAACGTGTGAAGCAAAAATCATAAGCTATAACACTGCCCTCGAAGTCTTCTGAAGGTCCACAAAGTTCAAGGTAACTGATTTGGAGTGTGCCTTTCTCTTTCCCAAAGTGTGTGCCAGTTATTTCCTGTGGCCTTAGAACAGAGAGGTCTTTATTTCTGAGCAGCAGTAGAAAAACCATTTAGCTTTGGGACCATGTTTTATTTAAAATATGTTGCTGAATTTTAAATTTTTTATGATTGACTTTTTTTGTGTGCCAAATATGTATGGTCATGTTCACATAAGCAAAGTGCACACATTATGCACTCCTAAAAAAAAAAGTCTACCAAGAGAGACTTCTGATGACTTCTACCTCAGCCCCACCAGCCTCTTGATTTTCCACATGGAGTAGCTTGTTCGAGCTGGGGGGCTGCCCGACACCTTTTGTTCCTGTACCAGCAGAGAAGGTACAGGACCTTTCAAGAGCTTGGATGCGTAACAACTGGCTAGGAAGCTTAAAAAAAATTAAGTCACTGTAGTGTGGTGAACTGCACTGGGTCTTTTCCCAAAAGCACAAGGACTCTGCACTAGCCTAGTCCTTGGCTGCTTCCGGGATAGGAATGGAGTCCTCCAAAGACAGGAGCACTTGAGTGATGAAATGTTCAAGTCCTGTGAGGAGCCAAGGAGAAAAGTACTGGAGGCAGAGTGACCATCGGGTGATTAAGCCCACGGAATGCTGGAGCAAAACCAAGAAGGCCAGGGGAATTGGGAGTGGTGATAGAGGCAAATGGTGAGAAGGAGTAAAGTGGGCAGGAAGCAGGCCTAGGGGCTCTGAGAGTCTGGATTTTACTCCTGGCAGCATTGAAGAGGTTCTAAGCTAGGGAGAAATTTGATCGATTTACATTTTTAAAAGATGCTAATCTGGTGTGTGAAAAACTGAAGCTTACAGCCTTAGCTTACACTTTTCTTATTTAGTGGCACCTTGTCATAGGTTTTAGTACTATTTCTCTCTATCTGTCTGTCTCTGACTCTCTGTCTCTGTCTCTCTCTCTGTACTGGGGTTTGAACACTGGACCTTCTCACTGAGCTATGTTCCCAGCCCTTTAATTGAATTAAAAAAATTTTTTATTATGAGACAGGTTCTCACTAAGTCACTAAATTGTCCATGCTGAGTTCAAACTTGCAATCATCCTGCCTCAGCCTCCCAGAGTGCTGGAATACCAGGCAGTGTGTGCCACCACACCTGACTTCTATTTCATTTTTTTTGGTACCGGGGATCAAACTCAGGACCTTGCTCTTGCAAGGCAGGTGGCAGCACTGCTGAGTTAAATCCCCGGCCCTTATTTTTTGTGTGTCTTTAGTCTTTGTCTGATTGGTCTTTTGGTGGTTTGACTTGAAGACTTTAACACATTTAAAAAGATGGGCCCAGGCAGGGGATTTAGCTCAGTGGTGCCACTTCCTGCCTTGGAGCGCACAGTCCTGAGTTCGATCCCCAGTACCAAAAAAAAAAAAAGTACATAGCACATGATAAAGAGATGAGCCCATTGTCTTAAAGGAACGGCATGTGTCCTTTACTATGGTGATTTCTTTTCCTTACAGATTTTATTTTATACATTGAATTCACCAGTCTTTAAGGTAAGAGAGACAAAAATTGGAGTGATATTTGAATAGAATGGCTGGCAAGTTGAACTTTGCCATTTGTCAAAAGTAGCTTTATTTCTTTTTATTGCCATTTAGTAAAGAAACTTTAAAAGTGGAATCAGTGCTGGGTGTGATGTCACTCTCCTATAATCCCAGCACTCTGGGAGGTTGAGGCAGGAGGATGCCAAATTTGGGCTCAGCCCAGGCAACTTAGTGACTTAGTGACAACCTGTCTCAAAATAAAAAAGGGCTAATGATATAGCTCAGTGGGAAGGCTCTGGGTTCAATCCCGAGAACCACACACACAGAGCCCTGTGTAAAGCATGTTCATATCATACTTTCGACATTTTTGTTTTCTCCAAATTAGATTTATCTGCACCTCCCCCCCAAAAAAGGTTTTTGAGTGGGATTTAGGTAATTCCCCCATCAAAGTGAGTAACAGAAGCCTCGGGATTTAACTGAAGTATAGTGGCACCAAAGAGGCAAATATTCACAGAGGTAAGTAAGTCTAGTGGCTGTGGCCTCCTCTTCCTACAGGGCCAGTGGGGGCAGATTCTGAAATCTCCTTTTTATAGCTTTCCTGAGCCATTTCTCTGCTTTCAGATTTAGGCTCATCGAACTGCGGGGGACAGAAGGTGAGTGGGAGGATGGAGGCTCAGATTTCTACGAGGAGAGGACTCCCTGCTATCTTCACTCCCCCAGATCCGTTAGGAGTAGGTGGGGGGGGGCACCGGAGGGCCAGGAGGGGTCAGAGAACTTGCTCAGGGTCACACAGCGGCCTGATGGAGGTAGAGATGGAACCCAAGTCAGATCTCTTCGAGCCAGCTATACAAGTGCCCTCTTCTTCGCGCTAGGTCGTGGGGCGGCGGGAGCAGCCACTCCTCTGGCTTCTCCAGCCAGTCAGAGGTCCCGGGCTCGGCGGGCCCTGCTGGCCTGGAGCCCGGGGCTCATCCAACGCGACCAGAGCGGGAACGTTTGCTCAGTGGCGGGCCTGACCTCCTTCCCCGTTCCTAGACCCCCGAGCCCGGGACTCCCAGAGCTCTCGATCTCCTCCCTTCCTGAGCATTACCGAGTTTGTCTTCAAGCAAGGCGGGGAAGTGGCTCTGCACAGCTCTCGAGCCAGGCAGTCAGCCTCGTGCCCCAGCATCAGATATAAACGGGACAGACGCCGCCGCTTCACCAGTGCCTACTGCTTGCCAGGCGCTTGACTTCTGCTTTGAACCCGGGAAGAAAAGACCTCCCCAGGAATCACTGTCTGCATTTCACAGAGGGTGCTGTTGCAGCTCTGGAAAGTTGGATGGCATGCATGGGCCACGAAGCTAATAATTCTGCTAGCTAGCGTACGATTGGGTGCTTCCTGTAGGCCAAGCACAGGTTTACTTGCCATAGCACGGATCCCCCCGGTACCCGTGTGAAACCCGCACAATTATCATCCCCATCTCGCGGATGAGGAAACCGAGGTTTGGCGCCTTGCCCAAGGTCACCCATCCAGTGACTGATGGACGCTGGACACAAACCCAGGCGGCTGACTCTGGAGGCAATATTTTTCTGTCTCTACGATACGGATTAGCAGTGGGCTTCGAACTCACGGTCCCAGGGGCCGACCCCAATGCCCCAAGGCTGCGCAAACCAACCAGCTTGGACTGCCATAGTCCGCAGAGAAAAATTCCCGGGGATTGCGACCAGAAGGACTCCAGGAGCTTTGACTGTGACGAGTGCCTATCTACACGAAGTCCGCGCTGCCGAATCCCAGCCCCCGGCCCCCGTGCGTCCCTTACCAGGCATTGGAGAATACTCACCATAAAAGAGAGGGCGAGCGCCGCCCGGGAGGAATCCCCAGCACCGGCAGGTCCCGCGCTCCCAGAAGAGGAGTCTGCTGCCTTTGCTGCCCACTCCGGGGCGCCCGAGCAACCCCGCAGATGCTGGCTTCCTCCTGAGAGACAGCGGCGCGTCCTCACGGCTGGTGCCGGGCAGCAGCGCCCTCTCTGCCCAGCAGGGTGGCCAGGAGTTGGGAGCGTTCTTGGCGAAGTTGGCGCTCGGGCGCTGCGAGAGGACGCCTGGAGTCGGATGCAGAGCGGGGAAAGCGCCTCACTGCGCGGATCCTAGGGGCGCGCCGAGGCCCGCGCAGTAGCCGCTCCGAAGCTTGGCGCCTGACCCGGAGGGCAGCGAATCTCGCGCTCAGGGCGCAGGGGCCGAACCTCGGCCGCCGGCCCCTGGCGCGCCCAGAGTCTTCCCCAGAGCCCTGGGCGCACACGACGGCGCCTGCATCTGGGGCCCCGGTCAGGGCTGCAGTACTCTCATCGCCTTCTTCGGGGTCTGGGCGCCTTTGTGCGCGGGGCGCGCCGGCCGCCACGGCCAGCTCTGGATGCTGCAGCCGCCGCCGCCTCCCCCTCCTCCGCCGCCGCCCGCTCCCCGCCTTCCCGGCCGGCCCGGAGGCTGCAGCTGAAAGCCGATCCGGCTGAGCTCATCCCTGAAGGCCACTAATCCAATAGCTGCGGAAGGCGCGGCCGCCGGGAACGCCCCTTCCCCCACCATCTAGCGCCCCGGCCGTCCCAGCTAGGGCCGTGGCCGGCGCCGCCACCTTCTCTAGGCCACCAGCTGGCGGGAGAGGGAAGTGGAACCCGCGCCCGAGCCTCTGAGCCGAAGCTGCACGGTCGCCATTCACTCACCCGCGGGCTCCCTCACGCACTCATTCATCAGCTCCCATCCCTCCCCATTCATTCAAGCACGCCTGGAAAGCCAGAGGGGGTGCCCCTGAGGAGGAGGAGGAGGAGACAGGCACAGTCACTGGGTAGCTCTGGTTCCTCTATTCAAGGCACGTGGGAAACAGCAGCCGGGAAAAGCGAATGGTTTAATATGTTCTCGCCTTAGACACACATGTTCACACTTTATTTCTGAGACCAGGCTCAAACTCATCTTTTAAAATCCAATTTCATACCACACCTGCTTCGCTGCGCCGTTCCCGCCCACCCTAGTCTCCTGGGCCTCCCGGCGCTGAAGGTCCCCCGCTTCCTCGTTTGCCCCAGCGCAGAGATAAGGGAGAGGGCGTGGCCAGCATGAGAGACCCAGGGTGCTTCTGATGTTCTTGCTTCCTTGGGGAAACTGAAACCTCCTGACTTGGGCGCTCTGCTTGTGATCCCAGAGTTGACACTGGGCCCACTCCACAGTCCACTCCACGGTACACTCTTGCTCCAGGCGCCAGGCACCAGGCACCGGCAAAGAGGTTAGAGAAAGTCTACTTTATGGGGACAAAGAAAATAAATACAGACAATCCAAGTGGAGAGGGAAATATTTTGAAGGGGATTCTGGGGTTCCTCTCCCAGACTGGGAAGGGCAATCTGGGAATGTTTCCTAGTAAAGTGGCTGCCTGAATTAGCTCCTAGACACTGGGAGACAGCATAGTCTGGTAGGTACCTACCTACCACAGCACACAGCCTGTGGTATGACTGGAGTGTGAGCAGAAGGAAGTTAAGATGTAGCTGAAGGATTGCTTGGGGTCCTAGGGTCTATCCAAAAGATTTAGACTTTACTAGTTGGAGCGCCTATTGACCTTGTCAGATTTGCTTTTCAGAAAAATCTCTCAGGAGCAGGGTAGATGGATGGATAGAATAAATCAGTTTGGGAGCTACTGCAGAACTCCAAACAAAAAAACAATGCTTTCATGAACAGCCAGGCAGGGAGACAAAAAATGGTGTGTTGACAAAGTATTAGTTGTACTTATTCTACTCTCTCATCATCATCGGTTTACATGTTAGTCTTCCTCCTAAAAACTGTGAAACCCTGTTGGGCAAGCATCTGTATCCTGTTCATCTCTGGATGCCCCATGCTTGCCCTGAATAGCTGTTGAGGAAATGTGATTTGAACTGACCTATGTAGCAATGCTGACCTATACTCACACTTTCTATCTTCCCTGAGATCTTCTTCCTATTCCTACTAGGAAGCTCCTGAGCACCTATCCTCCCAGCTGGTATTGGGTATGGACATGGTTGGGCAGGGAAAAATGAAAACTTGAGGGAAGATCAGAGCAAAGGGAAGTTTAAACAAGTCTTTCAAGGGCCAGGGATTTAGTTTAGTGGTGCCGCTGCCTGCCTCAAAAGTGCATGGTCCTGAGTTTGATCCCTGGTACCCCCCCCAAAAGTCTTTCAAGCTGTTAGTTTTTCTGCCTGGACCTCCAATCCAATCTGGCTGATGTGGGAAGTGCTCATTATTTTCTCTCCCTACTGGGAAACATTGCATCAGCTAATACCTTTATATCCCCTCCCCACCTTTGGCCAGTATTCTAAAATTTAAAGCGAAGTTCCATCTAAATGGCTAAGATGTTAACTGCTAAATTTTTCCTTACATTTACAGAACCCAGGGCATCTGGTGACTTTTGTAATGCCTCTCCTTAGTCTTTAGTTCTATGCATTAATTAACACAAAACATGTGAATTGTTGTGAGGTTTAACTTCTGGAAAATAACATGTCCATCCAAAGAACTATAAGAACTAGCCCAGGAAATTGAGGACCATTTTAGTGTTCCTATGAGAGAAAATGAAAGGAGATACACATCGTGGGTGACCACACCCTGCTCAACATGTAGCCTTCTTGTCCTGCTCCTCTTTTCCATCTTTATAAAAGCTGTTTGTACCTCTGAACCAGAAGATGGAGACTTAAGGTTGGTAGCCCTCCCATCTTCTCAAGATTATCAGCCCTTTATAAACCTAATTCCTTCCTACTAACCCTCCCCTCCTAAAAATTGGCCTTTGAGCAATGGGCAGCCTGTACTTTAATTCCCATAACAAGGTCAGTGGTTACAATTTGAGAAACTAATTCTCTCCCTGGGGGGTTGCTGATAGGTACAGGACAATGGCCTTTCCAAATGATACTGTGCTTTGGTCATAAATGAATAGTCACAACAGGATCCTTACATGTCCCTGAAGTTCTTCGAATCCTTCAATCTCTTAATAGCAGAGGAAGCAACTTGCTATTTTGGGGAAAGCCAAGAGAGCCTGACTATAAAAACTCTTCAGAATGAAGTCAGCAGTTTCTATGATGGCCTCCAGTATCTTTGCCTCCTAATGTTCCCACCTTTGTTCCTCTTCTCCTTACTTGTAGGGTAGACTTACTGATTTGTTTCTCACAAGTCGGATACACTAGAAGAGCAGGACATACTTTCCAAGATTAGGTAATAAAAAGGCTGTGGCTTCAGTTCTGTGCATCCATTGTCTCTCTTCTCTTTTGAGATTGCTTTCCTAGAGGAGGCCAACTGCTATGCTCTGGGGCAGCCCTGTAGAAAGAGGTCCCCATGGTAAAGAATTGAGGCCTGCCACCAGCTGTGTGAGTGAACTTGGAAGCAGCTCCCTAGCTGAGCCCTGTCTGACATCTTGGCTGCAACATTGTGAGGCACCTTCAGTCAGTGGTACCAACCAAGCTGTTCCATGAAAACTGTGTGATAATGTTTGTTGTTTTAAGCTCCTAAATTTTGGAGTAATTTGTTGCAGTTATAGGTAACTAATGCATGATGTTCTTAACTGTTTAAGAGTAAGTATAAGATGAATACTTGAAGAACTAGTCACAGTCTTATTCTAAAAAATGCACAATATTGTATGGGCATAATCAGATGGTCCTGGGCTTAAACCTCTATTCAGGCTCTTTAGATCTTAGTTTTCCCTTTTGTAAAGTGAGAAAACAGGAATTTCTTCAGAGTATGGATCCTTTTCCTCTCTATATCTCAGGTACCACCATCTCTATTGTCAGGGAATAATCACCCCCGCCATTCCCTCTAGAGGTACCCCATGGCTCACAGCATGATTTTCACACTTATTAGTGGAATTTGGCTTCTGCTCACTCGTCTGGTCTTTGAGACAGGCCACACCAGGATCTCAGAGATCTTCCAAGGCACCAAGCTGCTTCTTTCTTGCACAAGCATTGACACCCCTGAAATTTCTGCTAGGCTCAGACATCCCTCAGGTGGCTCTAATCTACCGTTAAGCTCCTTATCCTCTGTATGCATCTCCAGGAAGCCTACCTGACACCCCAGATTTGACATGATCCCCTCCAGCATGCATCTTCAGGCCTTCCTCTCTTGTGTCCCCAAACTCACTGTTGTTGTGTGGCCTCTTTTCTTGTTCCCACTCCAAGATAGGAGCATTTCAAGAGAAAACTGTCTTTTTCACCATTATGTCTTCTGTAAACCACCTGCAATTTCTTCTTGCTAATTTCTCAAAGCACAAAGCTCTACATTTTTTCAAGGATCCCAAGCTGGGCTAAGGGACCCTTCTTTGAGACTATAGCACTTTATTGCCTTACCTCTACCATAGCACCTGGCAAACCCTTTGGGAATTGTCAGACTCCTCCATCAGATAGTCTTTTTCCTTAAAAAAAAATTGACACATCATCTGTAATATTTATTGAGTACAATTCAATAAAGACAGTGACTCTATAGGATAGGACTGTGTCTGATTCATCCCAAAGATAGGCTCAGCATAGCACCTATTACACAGTAAATATCAATAAAGGTATCTCTCTGTGTGAGATAAAGTCTCCTCTCTGTGTGAGCAGAACAGAAAAGGTGTCTCTTACAGGCTAAGACTCTTTTTAAGTAGTGTTTTTTGGTGGGCTTTTGAGGGGATGGGTTGGAGAAACAGCGGTGTTGTGGCTTGCTGATGTGTTCTCTGGAGACTGCTTGTGACCTAAGTAAAATGAAACCTATGCTTCTCTAAGATGGCAGGTGGGCTCATTCAAACTGGCAATGTCCCTGTCTGGACTCTGTCAATCCTGATTTTTTTGGAACAGGTTCTCTATAGTTTAGGCTGTGTAGCCCAGATTGGCCTCAGACTCTTGGGTATCTTCCTTCCTTAGACTCCTGAGTGCTGGGATTACTGGCATGTGCTGCCATGCCCAGCCTATGGTGACTTTTATGGCTCCTTATATTCTCAGGTTATTTCTTCAATCATTCATATATATATATATATATATATATATATATATATATATATTAGTTTTACTTGTTTGAATTTATTAAAAGGCACTGAACTGTTTTTAGGACTTGTTACAGTATTTGGACTTGACAAGACTCATCCATGTTAATTTACTTTCATGGCTCTATAATAGTTCATTTGGAGGAACATACACAATTTATTTTCCTGTGCTTCTTGCATAGCCGATTGGATCAATTCTATTTACGGTTACTATGAACAATGCTACTCTGAGCATCCTTGAACAGGTCCCCTGACACATCCAAGCTTATGCTTTCTTGGGTCTGTTGTTAGGAGTGGGATTTTTGAGTCTTGGTGTCCTCTCTATCACTCTTAGGATGGTTACCCCATCAGAATTAAATGCTAAAAATTGTTTCAACCCATCCATAGAACAAGGGTGGTTGTACACATTCAAAGTAATTTGCATCATTCATAGGAGACACAAACTGATCAACCAAGGGTGCCCCAACTTCATTTCCTCAGAATCACTTGCATATAAATAGATGATTTGCATATTGACAAGGCTGCAGGGCTCAAGCCTTTTCATTCTTCATCCCATCACCCTTTTCTTCTTAGATAATTAGTATTAGTAAAGCCCAGCGGTCTTAGCACTTCAAGAAGACTCTGGAAAATATCTAAGTTACTTTGCAGTAAAAAGGTAGGTGAGGTTCAGGGACAGTGGTACTACCAGAATTCATCAGTGAACATTGAACTTGCTGGGACAAGATATTAAGAATACACACACACACACACACACACACACACACACACACGCAGACCTAGAGAATTGTGTTATAAACATCTTGGCATATTGGGATGTGGTGGTGGGATGAGTGTGGCAGATCATGTTGGGGCTGCACGCATCACAGGATTTTCAACTTTTTAATTTCTGTCATCTTCATATTTCCCTTATATAAAATAGGAGTGATGATATCTATACATGTAGTTGTGAGGACTAAAGGAGGTAATATATAATGTCTTGACAAACGTTTCATCTTCAACTCGTGATCTTGCACAAGTTACCAAAGGTCTGGGCAGTTTAGATTCCATTCATAAAAGGAACTATTAAAACTGTCTTCTTCTGTGGCATTAGTCATTTTTGGAAGAGGAGCAGCTGAGCTATCTTTCTAAACTCAGAAATTCCCCCACTGCATGAATTCATAGGAAGCAATCAATTTCTGCTAATGCACAAGAAGCCCAGCACTCATTCATGATTCCCAAAAATCTCTTGAAAATCCTTTTCACATATTTTTTTTGGTAAAATCAAACAAACGAATCTCCTTCATTTCCTAGCTGGATGCAGATGTAATTTGGATTCTGCCACACACTCAGCAGTCTGATTCAGGAGTGCTTCTAGAGGAAACTCTCCAGGCCTAGGGCACTCTAGCAGGCGTGGGGAAGTGGACCCAGCTCTTTTCTGGGGTCAGTAGCAAAAGTGGCAGCTTTCTGACCTCAGTTGTGGCAGGTGCTTCCTCACCCAGCCAATCCTGCATGTAATTGCAGATATATTCTAATTTTCAACAATTCTAATGATTCTGCAAACTACTTCATCTTTCTTGTAAGTTCACAACTGAATCAAGTAGCTAGAATGAATTCTATTTTGGGCAACTAAGAACCTTTGCTGTTACTGTTACTATAACCAGGTTTCTGGGTGCTGTGGGCTCCTTTTAGAGATTCTTTCTAGGTTCTTATTGTCCTGAACAAAGTTTGGTCAAAACAGGCACAAGAGATAGTGTTATTTTACATTTATTAGAAGTATTGAAGGTAGGAAAAGAAGTATGTTCTGCAGAGTGAGTGGGGGCTGTTTAAAAGCAGGAAAAGAGGGCCGGGGATTTAGCTCAGTGGTTCCACCGCCTGCCTCAAAAGCGCAAGGTCCCAAATTTGATCCCTGGTACCAAATAAATAAATAAATAAAATAAAAGTAGGAAAAGAGGTACCTCTGCAGAGTGCACAGCAGGTCATTGAAAGAGCTTATAATGTCCATGAGGTGAATGGCAACCTTCTTTTGTATTCCCATATTGACATCAAAAATCCCATCCTATCAAAAACCTGCTTGATTTCACTCCAGAAGAATTGAAGATAGCATTGTCTGATTGGTCTCAGGTACAGGGCTTGGGAGCTGTTCTGGGCATGTGTCCTGATCTCTATGATTGACAGGCCATGCCCACTTGCCCAGCCATTTTGCCATGCCCTAATCACCTGCCTCATTACCACCCTATTCAGCTTTCCTGACAGGTTAGCCAACCAGAACTTCCCTCCTGGGATTCTAATGCTGGAACTAATCATTCTAAAAACCAAGTGTCTTAGTTATGTTTCTCGTTGCTGAGACAAAATACCCGACACCCAAAGTTAAAGCAGGAAAAGTTTATTTGGCGCACAGTTTGTAGAGGTTTCAGTTCATAGTTGGCTGGCTCCAAGGCAGGGTGGCATGGCAGAGGAGCATCACAGAGGAGAAACAGCTTACGGCAGGCAGAGGACAACAAAAGCCAGCAATTAACCAGTATCAAGAAAGACCACAGCTCTTTCTGTCTCTTATATCTTCCCAAGGTACCCGCCCTCAGGAGAGATAGCACTCGGACTCTTAATCCTAGAATCCCACTAAGAATCAATCCCAGCATCACATCCTTGATCTCAGCAGCACAAACTCTACATCCAGCCACCTCCAAAAAGCCTAGTCTATGACTACATGAGGCTTTGGGGGAACATCTAGATACATACCATAACAGCAAGGATAGAGAAGTCAACTAATGGGGACAGAGTTGGCAGCAGTGACATCCAGATCTTGGGCAGCATTAGCAGTGGTGCTTACCTCCACATCAAGGGACCTGTGGTAGCAGTGATAGTGTGTCCTCAGTGGTTAGATCTGACATTGATTTTAGCCTTGGTTCTGCTGCCTTGAATTTGTTGTTCTTGTGTGTTGTTTTTTCTGGATCTGGTTTTCCAGCCTTCCCAGTCATTCTCTGACTTTCCCAATTCCTTTCTTTTTGAGTCTGTTCATACAGTGAATTTGAATAGGGAAGTAGCTATATTTTCCTAGGATAAATCCCACTTAATTATGATATATTTATCTTTTACTGTATTGTTGGACTCAGTTTTTATTATGTTCATTATGTAATATTTTTGGCTATAGCATCAAACGAATACCTTAAAGACTGAATTGAGAAGTGTCACTTTTTCTTCTATTTTCCAGAATAGTTTGTGTAGAATTGCTGTTATTTCCTCCTTAAATGTTTAATAGCATTTACTAGTGGCCTTAAAGCTTTCTTTATGGAGAGATTTTTAAATGGAAAGGAATTATTTTTAATAGATACACAGCTATTTGGTTATCTATTTGTTTTTCAATGAACTGTGGTAGTGTATGCCTTTCAAAAACAGTCTACTTCATCTAATTGTGAAACATATGAGTATCAAGTCTTCTTTATTTCGTCATTATCCTTTTAACACATGTGGAATCTGTAGTAATGTCACTTCTTTCATTTTTGATATTCATAACCTCTCTCTATTCTAGTCAGTGTACCAATTTTATTGACTTCAAATAATCAGTTCTTGCTATCATTTATTTTCTGTTATTTTCCTGGTTTCATTTCTCAATAATTTTGCTCTTTAGCCTTCCCTTCATTCTGCTTACTTTGGGATCTATCTGCTCTTCTTTTCCTTTTTTCTTAAGACGAAAACAGACATCATTGATTTGAGACCATTTTTCCTTGTTCACTACAGGCTTGTAGTACTATAAGTTTTCTCTTAAGCACTGTTTTAGCTGCATCATACAAATTTTCCTATGTTGTGTTTTCATTTTCTTTCAGTTCAAAATATTTGTAATTTTAAAAACTTTTTCTTCTTTGAATCATAGGTTATTTAGAATTGTGTTGTTTTGTTTCCAAGAATTTGGAGATTTTCCAGAGATTTCTGGTTTAATTCTGTTGTAGTCAGAGAGCATTCTTTGTATGACTGGAATAATTTTGAATTTATTGAAATTTACTTTTTGGCTCAAGAATCTTTGTGAATGTTTCAGGCACACTTGACAAGAATGTATATTCTGCTATCTGTTCTGGAAATGGCAATGAAGTTGTGTTTTTCAAGTCTTCCATATTCTTGTTGATTTTCTGTTGACCTGTTCTGTCCATTATTGAGAAAAGGATATTGAAATCTATAACTATACTTATGGATTTTTCTGCTTTTCTTGTTATTCCTTCAGTTTTTGTCACAGGTATTTTGAAGCTTTGTCATGACTTGCTGCATCACTTGATGAAATGATCCTCTTTGTGCCTGCTAATACCGCTCTGAACTCTACCTTTTTTTTTTTGTACTGGGGATTGAACTCAGGTCCTTGAGCTTGTGCAGTGAACTCTGCCTTTTGATATGAATATAATTATTCTAGGTTCTTCTTTAAATTAGAGTAGCATGGCATATCTCTTCTTGTCCTTTTACTTTTAACCTATACGTATGCTTATATTTAAAATAGGTTTATGTAGACAGCTTATCATTGTGACTTGCTTTTCTCATTTGATTGAGTAATTTCTGATATTTGGTTGGGATATTTAGACTATTATATTTAATGTGATTATTGACTATTGGGATTATTGTACTTTCTTGCTATTTGTTTTGTATTTGTCCATTGTTCTTTGTCATTTTTCCCACTTTCCCTGCCTTCTTTATGATTTTTAAATGTCTATTTTATTTGCTGGTTTTTGGGGGGTTTTTTTGCCTGTAAGTCCTTGTGGTAATTTGAGTTGATTCAGTTTATAGTAGACAGTTTGTCACAGTAATATTACCATTTCATATATAGTATAAGAACTTTTAAACAGTCTCTTTCCATTTCTTTTCACTTTTGTGTATAGTTGTCATACATTTTAGTCCTATATATATGTTAAACCCCTTAATACACTGTAACTTTTGCTTTAAACAGGCAGTTGTATTTTAAAGAGATTTAAATAATTTTAAACTCTTTATACTTACTCCCATAGTTATCATTTCAAATACTTTCATTCTTTTGTATAGACACAGATAGACATTTCCATCTGGAATAATTTCCCTTCTGCCTGAAGGAGTTCCTTTGAGGGGTTTTTAAAGTTTAGATCAGATGTATTCCTTCAGTTTTTGGTTGTCTAAAATAGAGTCTTATTCTGCCTTTATTTTGGAACTGCATTTTTCTTTGGTGAAAAATTCTAGGTTGATTTTTTTTCTTTTGATTTTGTTTTCCCCTCCAAGATTCAAGTGTTGCTAAGCCAAGCCTGTGGTATACAGCTGTAAACCCAGCTACTCAGAAGTCTGAGTTAAGAATACAAGTTTGAGGCCAGCCTGAGTAACTTAGTGAAATCCTGTTTCAAAATAAAAAGTTAAAAGGGCTGGGGATGTAGTTCATGGTAAATTGCTTGCCTAGCATGGATAAGACTATGGGTTCGATTTCTAGTGATACAAACAAAACAAAATTTAAGTGCTATTAATGTAGCAGTAGTAGGAAGTGGGGCCTTAAGAGGTGATTCAGTCATAAGTTCTCCTGCTTTCATGGATGGGATTAAGGCCCTTATAAAAGTCTTCAGGAAGTATTCAATCCTCTTGCCCTTCTGTTTCCTGCCAGTGAGGACACAGTTTTCTTCTCTGTTGGAAGATGTATGCCTCACCGGACAAGTGAACATTATAGGTTCGAACATTATAGGTTCAAACATTGCGGCCCTCCAATTCCTTAAAAGAACACCAGTAGCACGTCAGTAGCTGCTGAAGTTCGCAGCTGTTTTTCCATACATTTTTCATTTTTTTCTCTGTGTACTTCATTTTCAACAATTCCTATTTTATGTCTTCAAGTTTATTTCTCCTTCCTTTGTAATGTTTAGTATGTTGTTAATCCCATCCAGGATATCTTTCATCTCATATATTGTAGCTGTATCTAACAATTCACCTTGGGTCTTTATTACGTCTACTATGTCTGTACTTACCATATTTAATTTTTCCTTTAGTTTCTTCAACATATGGAATACATCATAATACTGTTAAAATAATATTGTTGCCCACTAATTCTATCTTCTCTGTCAGTACTGGAGCAGTTTCAATTGATGGATTATTCTCCTCATTTTGGGATGCAAATGCCTACTTCTTTGCATATCTGGTAATTTCTTCCCACAATAAAGTAAGATCCTTTGCATATTCCACCCAATATCCACTCTGGCTGGTGAGAACTACACAATTCCTAGTCTTATGTGAGCTTCCCTGTAATCTTTTGGGTTATCTTCTAGGCCATGGGTATGGTCAATCTGTACTCGGCTGAGTCTTCAAGAAGGATCTTTTATAAATCTCCATGCATTGCTTTTTCCTTTCAAAGTATTCTGTCCTGCAAATTTAGTCACATTGGCCTCCCTGTTCTCAGCTCCATATTCCCAAATCCAAGAGACTGTTCAACTCTGTCTTGGTGTGTCAGTTGTACATTCATAATGGTCATCTCCCTCCCGTCTCTCAGAGATTATTGTCCTATATTGCCCATTGTCTAATATCTGGAGAACCATTGTTTTATATATTCTTTTGGCCTTTCAGTTCTTTCAGATAGGAGGGCACATCGAAGTTCTGTTATTCTAATTTGATTGGAAGCAGAAGCCTCCATTGTGCACACAGTCATAGTAATTTGGTGAAGTTTACGATGAAGAGCCTTGGCTGAAACATTCCTTATGTGATTAATGTGAAGATTAAATGAGAAAACATATCCAAAATGCTTATGACAGTCCCAGCACAGGAAAGATGTTCAGTTAATATTGATGTATCAGTCAGCTTTTGCTGTGGCAACAACAAACCTCCACATCTCAGAAGCTCACAGTAACAAATCTGTCAGTCTATTGATCTGCTTAACTCTGCCATGGCTCAGCTCTGCTTCACTCACCCTGAGCACAAGGCTTTCTCAGTGCCAGGACCCGAGTGGATAGTAGCTTCAGCTGAGATATGCTGTTCTCATGATAAAAGATGAGCATGAGGCCAAATAAACCATCAAAGTGCACTTAATGTTCCTGCTCTGATGCGTTTGTCACTTCTTCCCATGTGCTGTTAACCAGATCGAGTTACCCAGTCATGGAAATCCATGGGATGCTGTGTGCTCCCATACAGAGTCCTGGAAGAAAAGGGATATACTGTAGGTTTCTTTTACAGAAGAGGCAAGAAATAATTAGAAATAAAAACATAGCTTACCACAGCTGATAATTACCATTAACAGCTTCTTCTATAAGTAAAATTTCCTATATATTGTGTTAAAGCAATACTTTGTTAGGAGTATTGGAGTGGACACATATCTGTCCATTAGCCTTTCCTTATCACAGGTATATATCTGTTCACCACTTGGTTTCTTATTTCCCAAGGAACTCTGGTTACTCACACTGTAAAGGAAGGAATGATTCATTCATAATGGGCTGGAAGGTCACGGAGGCAGATGGATGATGAGAATGCAGTTTGAAAGAAAAGAGCATCAATGGTCTTGGGATTGGGAGAATAACACAATTATTTCTTTTAGTCTTCATTGAGCCATTCTTTCCTGAGTACCTGAGTCTTTATTCCTTGTCAGAGATGTAGGAGCAGGGCTTGGGGCCAAGGGTCCATCCATGATGCATCTGAGAAAATCAGCCATCCCTGGAGGATGCCAGTCATTTTCCTATTTCATCTGGAATCTATTCCACCTACTTTAGTCCGAATGGCTCTGTCAGCTACTAAACAATAAGAACCAATTTTGTGGCATTTCACTTGGCACAAATTATAGGTTGTCTTATAATAGATCTTCTCTTATATTATTTAACTATCATGTGGCTTGACGATGAAGGAACTTGGATTTTCCAAGTGCCCACTCTGTGCCAGGTCTTTTACATATAGTAGCAATTTAAAACCTCATGATGATTTAACATACATACTGGTGGCTCTGTTTTTCAGACTTGGAAATAGAAGTACAGAGAAGTTAAGTGAATATTTAAGGCCACACATATAGTGTGTGACAGAGCTAGAATTTAAACTCAGTTCTATCTGCTTTGTATTGTGTTTATTTTGGGTCTGTATGGATATTTTAAATTCTTGGAAAGCAGGGACCATATCCTTTACTTTTTGTATCACCCACAAAATACAATCCAAAAACTGGCCACTGGGCAGGTCTTTAAAAACATTTGTCTTATGTGCGTGTGTGTGTGTGTGTGTGTGTGTAAGTGTGTGTGTTTTACTGGGGATTGAGCCCAGGACATTTGTAGTGAGCTACATCCCCAGCTATTTATTTGTTTTAAGGCAGAATCTCACTAAGTTGCTCAGGCTGGCCTTGAACTTGCTATCCTTTTGCCTTACCTCCCAGAGTTCCAGGTTTACAGGTGTGTGCCACTGTGTCCAGCTGTCAGTTTTTCTTTAGAAAGAGAGAAGCAGGTGGCTCAGTGATCGCTGAGCCCTGAAAAATATACTGAGTGGGAGTTTGGAAAAAGCATAGTTCATCTTGGCTCTTATTCTTCTGATTTACTAATTCTTAATTGGTTAATAGCACATAAGGAAGAACTCAGGATGCAGCTGGAAAGATTCATAGATAAACAGGGCTTTCTCAGGGCACAGAAGTAAATTCATGGAAGCCCCAGAAGGAGAAGGGAGCTCATACTTACTGGGTGCCTGCAGCTTGGCTTTCATTGTTCATCATCTCATCAAAAGCAAACAATAGGTTTGGGGCACAGAATTTCTTACCCCCATTTAACAGCCCAGCATCACACAGCAATAAATGATAGAGCTGGGATTTCAATTAAGGTTCTGCTAACTCTGAAGCCCTGATTGCTGCCACTTCATCCCACTACTAACAGGACCAGCAACGCTGTGTGGAGAGGAAGCAAGTTATCAGTGAGGAAGGGCATTAAGAGCTGGGAATGTATTCCACCACACACTGAAAATTAACCATGCCATGCTCCCTGATGTATGGCCGCACGAGATGCCTTTGTTAGCTATCACCTGTGTGGTAAACAAATGTTTCATGTTTTTCAATGAATTATCATATGTTTTCTTGAAATAATGGCTCCTCCTCTCTACTAACAAAGTGGTTTAAGATGAAAACTGCAATTACAATGCAGTCTATTAAAGATCTGGGATTCTTGTAACATTAAAAGGAGAATGTAATTGCCAATTAAAGAAAAGCATGCTATCACGTGATCAACTCTATAGCTGCAGAAAAAGCCTCTGACAAAATCTAACATCCATTCATGATAAAAACCCTGAAGAAAATAGGTATAGAAGGACCTTATTTCAATCTGATAAAGCTATTTATGAGAAACCTATTGTCAACATCATATCCAATAGGAGAAAACAGAAAACTTTTCCTCTAAAATCAGGAACAAGACAAGGATGTCCACTATCACTCCTGTTCAGTATAATACTCAAAACATTAGATGGAGGAATCATGCAAGAGAAAGAAATTAAAAGGACATGTAAAGGAAAGGAAGAAGTCAAATTGTTATTCTTTGCAGATCACATGATCCTCTACATAGATGACCCAAAAAATTTCATCAAAACACTCCTAGAGTTAATGACCAGATTAGCCAGGACTAATGGCTAATAATACACGAAGAAATGCTCAACATCTCTGGCCATTAGAGAAATACCAATTAAAACAACACTGAGATTCCACCTTACTCCTAAAAGAGTGCCCATCATCAAGAAATCAAATAACAAATGCTGACGAGACTGTGAGGAAAAAGGAATCTTTCTACATTATTGGTGGGAATGCGAACTAATACAACCATTATAGAAATCAGCATGGAGATTCCATTTGACCCAGCTATTCCCCTTCTAAGAGTCTTTCCAAAAGAGTTAAAGATATCATATTCCAGTGATACATGCGCACCCATATTTATAGTAGCACAATTAGTAGTAGCGAAATCTATTTATTGGGAGTGGCTTATATGTCCATCAACGGATAAATGGATAATAAAAATGTGTTATTTACACATGATGGAGTACTACTCTGCCATAAAGAAGGATAAACTTGAATCATTTATAGCAGAATGGATGCACCTTGAGACCATAATGTTAAGTGAAATAAATCAAACACACAAGCTTAAATATCATGTGGTTTCTCCTAAATGAGAAACTTAAAATATAAATAAAGAGCAAAATAAAAGATGGAAAATATGAAATAGGGAGATAGATCTTTTGCAAATGGAAAGAGGACCAAGGGAGGGTAAGGGAGAGGGGAAGGGAGAGGAGGGGCAGGGGGTGAAGTAAGACTTGTGATGTGTTGTATACATGTACTGATACCCCACAATGAATGAAATGGTTATATATTGTGAACATGTACTAGTGAATTTAAAACTTTGAAAGAAAAAAAGAAAGCATGCTATTGGCCAAAACCATTGGTGAGAACTGAAATAGGAACAATTCTCTGAGCAATATTATGGATAGGCTCAAACCCCTTCTCTAGAGCCAGAGTGACCTATGTGAGGCTAAGAGAGATGAATAAATTATCCAAGGCACATAACCAGTCTTCCTTGGACACTGGAGAGTACACACTTGAAATATATTATCCATGGAGCTGGCACAGACTAGGATGTGCAAGGCTTTGGAAGGACCCAGCTGGTTTCATTGGCAACATGCCTCTAATAGGCTTCCTTGGGTCAGGCCTTTATTTTCTCTCCCTTGGGCCTTAGCAGGCTCATCCCCTCTCCCTTTTCTTGCTTCTTTCTCCTTGTGTTTTCCAAATAACACCCGGAGCTGTGTGGAAATCACTACTGGCTGCCTCACTGAGAAGCCTCACTGAGACACTGCATCTCCCTGAGAAGCTTCCCCATGCCTTTTACAATGATAAAACTGCAGTTTTAAGTGTGGAAACATCCTCAGCCACAGCCTCCTGGTAGGTCTGAGTCATTTCTGGTGACCATTTTTTTCTTTACCAGTGATTGACCTAGAAGTAAGCAAATGGCCCAATTCTGGTCAATGACATTGCAGGAGACGTCTACTGAGGCTTCCTGGAGGAGATTTTCTCTTAGATATAAGATTTATCTTGGAGAGAGGAGAAAGCTTCCTGTTCTCGCCTTTTCCTTACAGTGCATGACTTTGTCATTTAAGAATGTGATGCTTGAAGCTGTAGACTTCTCTCAGTCAGGAAGACAAGGCTAGGAGAACCACAGATGCAGCTCAGTGCTCTAACATTGTTGAGCCACAAACTAACCATGACTAGATTCATGTGATGAACAAATATTTATTAAGCACCACTGATGGGTGCCAAGCACTGTTCCTGGAATTAAGAATCTATTGCTGAAAATCAGTGATTTTTAACCCCATAGAGCTTAGATTCTAATTTGAGAAGGAAGCCAGACAATAAATCTAACATAAATGGAAAATATATAACATTAGAAAGGGTGATAACATTAGAAAGGACAGCTATAAGAAAGAATATAGATGTTCCTGAACTCATAAAGTGTGATTTTCCAGATATATTTTCTAGAGTAAAAAGCAAGTCACACTTCTCGGCCAGACTGCGGGCTAGACGGCAGGGTGTGCAGCGCCCTCAAACCCGGAGCAGGAGAGCAGATCCTCTGCGTGTCCAGGGACCCCGGGTGACGCCATGGCGGACTCCGAGCGCCGGCCGGCCCCCCGCTGCTGGGCCGCCCGCACCAGCTACTGGCGCACCCGCAAGGGATTCCTCCTGCTTACTGAGATTATGCTGTGCCTGGTGATTCTGATTTGCTTCAGTGCCTCGACATCAGGGTACTCTTCCCTGTCGGTGATTGAGATGATCCTTGCTGCTGTCTTCTTTGTCATCTACATGTGTGACCTGCATACCAAGATGCCCTTCATCAACTGGCCCTGGAGTGATTTCTTCCCAACCCTCATAGCGGCGATCCTCTACCTGTTCACCTCCATTTTTGTCCTTGTTGAGAAAGGAAACACTGCCAAAATCATCGCAGGGGTACTGGGCCTAATTGCTACACTGCTTTTTGGCTATGATGCCTCTTTCACCTTCCCTCTTCTACAGCAAAGACATACAGCAGCCCCCACTGCCCCTACAGATGGCCCGGTGTAGGTGAACTCTGCAACCCGCAAATAACTCCTCCACTGAGAAAACTCCTCCCCATTCCCACAATACTCCCAGCCCCTTACTGAGGTAAAAGTGCCTTTATTGGGAGAATTTTGTCTTCCAGCTTGCCAAGCAACCCTCCTGGGTGTGGTCACCTCCATGGGTGTGGCCAGGTCTCCCTTCCTTCTGCAGCATCCCAAATAAGACATCTTTCGTGGACCCATATCCCCACCTAAGCCACAGAAAGGGAGGGGGTCCCTCTAATTTCAGAGTGTAAGCTCCACTGGTGACCCACTGGAAATGATCTCCTCAGTGTGGAGGGTGCTAAAATCTATGATAATGAATAAATTAATCCTTTGATCAAAAACAACAACAACAACAAAAAGCAAGTCACAACATGTTAGAAGGAAGAGTAAAATAAGAAAATATACACGTATCTGCTCTTGCTTCAGAAAATCAATAGAGGAAGATAGCTAGAAACCACTGAAACTGCTTTATTACACAGATGAGGGAATGAAAAAAGATTAGAGGAGAAAGAGTAATATTCCATTTGAGTCTAACCTTTTGTATAGTTTTGGATTTTGAAAGTGTAGCTTTATATATTTAAAACCTAAAACTGAGGTTTTAGTTTTAAACCTAAAACTGAGGGGATGACAAAATATAATATGAACAAATAAAAGAATCTAATTGTATTTCAAAATGACAACCACAGTGAAAGGGGGGGGGGAAGGAACCAATTTAAGTAATTTTGGGCCCAGTATTTTGACTATAAACCTTCAGTTATCAACAGAAAAAATTGAAAAAGTCAATCAATCTTTTTGACTTAGACTTGGCTTCTTGTAGCAGTATAAGAATTCTGAAATTACTTACAATGATTTTAGGTCTGAACAAATAAGTGAAGATATGTAGGTTTGTGGTGTCACCAGACAGGGTCTGAGAGGTCCCCCAGGGAGGAGGAGGTTCATTGACTCTTGGCACAGAAAAGCATTTCAGGACTCATCAGTGTGAGGTACAGGCTGATTTATTAGGCAGAGTTAGGAAGAAAAAGAAGCTTCAGCTTGAGCAGCTGAAGAGGGCACAGGTCTGATATACAGGATTTGACTGGCCTGCTCACAAAACAAGGTCAACTTTTATAGATTTGGAGGGGTGGACTACAGTCTGGTTGATCATTATCTCAGTTCTGGTTTTGTAGCTCTGGAAAAATCCTAATGGCTTGAGGGGCGATTTGGTTCCTGTGAGATGATGTTACTGCTTGGGAGGGGGAAGTCTTGATTCCCATCATGGGGTAATTACTCCCACTTGGGGAGGTGACTTCATTATGGGGTGGTCTGTGAGGCTGTGTTTTTCCTGGAATCTGATGTGATTTTAAGTTTAGTACAATGACTGGAGACTTCTAGGCATCACTCCAGGGGTCTGGAAGTGGATGTTGTAAAAGCTGACAATTGGGTGTCCTCACAAATCCTGAAAATTGCTTTAGTTAGTCTTATCTTGGCATCCTCAGCCTTAAAAGGGGATGAGATAGGCTAGGTAAATTTAAGGCTAATAAACCTTGCATTGCAGACATTCTTTAAGTGATTAACATGCCTATGTGCCAAGCTGAGCACGGATCTGAACCAAAGTTTTAATGTAATAAAGGAGACAAAAAATCAAGGCTGAGATGCCAAACTTTGTCCTGCTTTTAGTTATCCACTGGGCATGTGCAGGTCTAGCCTCTAGGTTCCTGTTACAAATCCTCCCTAGTCTTAGTTCAGTTCTCAGTCTTGAGGGAATTAGGGTATTGGGCAATTTGTCTTTGTAAATTTTTTCTGGCTGAGTAGTAAACTAATATATGAGAAGGGACAAGCCAAGTCTTGGGTTTCTGGAATGCCTGGTCACAAGTCTAGGGAAAAAGACATAGATTACACTACGGATAACCTTGGGTAGCTTTAGTTATGCCTCATCTCCTTTTTGCCTATCTTTATTCTTCTATCCCATCTCAGTGGGAACCTGAGTTCTCACTGTCAAAGAAAAGAGATACAACTATAAAGGAGGCAGGCAAGCAGAACCACACAAAAGTAGCTTGCAATTAGGGTTACTAGTGTTTCTGGCTTTGCTAGTGATAATGAGCACACTCTAGCATGAAATTCTTGGTTTCTAAAAGCTATTCTCTGATGAAAGGAACCAGTAATACTTGAGGAAATGTCTGACTCAAGGACAGGGCAAGGCAAGTACAAGATTAGTGCAGAATAGCACACACGCTATAACAAAAAGTAAGAAATAATAGAAACATATGAAAAATACATTGGAGGGGGCTGGGGATTTAGCTCAGTGGTTTCTCCATCTGCTGTGCAAGTGCAAGGACCCAAGTTCGATCCCCAGTACCAAAAGAAAAAAAAAAAAGTACAACAGAGCCACCTGAAGGCACTAATCCTCTAAATATATGATAGTAATGGATTATAACCAATTGAGTATAATAAGAATTCATAAGCTCTTCTTTGCAGTAGAATGCTAACTAACAAATGCAGAAGAAATTATAGTATTAGAAAACCACCATTTTGCTACCATTCTAATAATAGATTTAGGCAGGAGTTATCAAGAAATTCTGAAATATGTGGGTGAGAAATAAGATATTTGCAATCTTAACAGATCTCTTTATAAAAACAGTATTAATAAGAAAAATAGAAAGTTTAGCAGACATCATTTTAGCAAAGTAATCAAAGTTAATTTTGTTGGTAATGCAACAAATCAACATCATGTGCTTTCTGATATCATGCACTGAGAAAAATACATCAAGTCTATGGTATTCTGGCAAAAAAGAACAACTTTAATCACAAGGAAATATTAGGCAAACCTAATTGAGGGATAATTCTCAAGAACAATTGATATGACTCTAATCTTTGAAATATCAAGATTATAAAAGAAAAAGAAAAGATGAGGAACTGTTCCAAATTAAAAGAGACTAAGGAGACTAACCATTAGATTCAATAGATGACTATAGATTGGATCTTGGACCAGAAAAAAAAATGTTATAAGTGATATCATTTGTGTGATTGGTAAAATTGCAATATGGACTATAAATAAATAGTAGCTATCAATGGTAAAATTTCTGCAATACTGTAGATATGTAAGAAATTATTTTTAGGATGTATATAGGAACATATTTAGGAGTAAAGGAGCATGATATACAGAACTTTCAACTAGTTTGGAGAGAAAAATGATAAAGCAAATATGGCAAAATATTAGCAATTTGCCAACTGTAGTACAATGAAAATGATAAACAGTTTTGCTATTTCACTGATTGAGCAATAGAGTCCAGTTTCCTACCTCTACATCTGAGTTGGCCTAGGTGACTTGTTTGACTAATAAAATGTAGAAGTGAACTCTGGAATTTCTAATGCTGAACCATCAGAAGATTGGCACCTTCAAATTCAGCCTCTTGGAATGCTTTCTCTGGGAGCCTACGAGATGTCCAGCTCCCTGAGATCAACCTATTAAGAAGTTCTGCACAAATAGATGCGCTCAGGACCATGATGGAAGCCATGAATGCCCAACATAGGAAAGAAATGGAATTCATGAAACAGATTCAGACAGATATCCAGGAGATTAAAAACTCTGTTGAAAGCATTTGCAGCAGAATGAGCCAATGTGAAGACAGAATTTCAGATATAGAAGACAGGATTGTAGTCAGTGACCATGAAAAGAGAGATCTCTTAAAAATAGTAAGGGACCAAGAGAAATCGACCCAGCAGTTCCTAGATAGATGCAAAGAAGAATAATACAAGACAGATAGGAATCCACGAAAAAGCAGGACAAAGTACAAATGACATAAAAAAACTATTCACAGAATTAATGACAGAAAACTTCCCAAACAGAGTGAAAGAATTTGACATACAGATAAGTGAGGCATATAGGACTCCAACTAGCCATGATCAAAAAAAACTACACCTAAACATATAATAATCAAGATCCTGGAAACCCAACAGAAGAACAAAATACTACTAGCAGTTAGAGAAAAGAAGTAAATCACATACAAAGGAAAGCCCATCAGAATCACAGCAGACTTTTCAACACAAATCCTCAAAACAAGGAGAACCTGGAGTGAGGTATTTCAAACCCTAAAAGAAAACAACCTCCAACCTAGACTGATGTATCCTGCAAAACTGTCTTTCAAAATTGATGGGGAAATAAGATACTTCCATGACACAGAACATCTGAAAAACTTCATGAATACCAAACCAGCACTCCAAACAATTCTAAACAATATCCTAGAAAAAGACAACGAAGGTCACAACTCCACAAGGCTCAACAGAGCAAATCCACCCAGCAAGGCAAGAAATTAAAGGGAGAGGTGGAAAAATAGAAAACAAAAAATCCAACAACAGGAAAATAACATGACAAGGATAAGTCAATACATATCAGTTATAACCATCAATGTTAATGGGCTCAATTCACCAATCAAAAGAAATAGACTGGCAGAATGGATTAAGAAGCAGAATCCAACAATATGCTGTATACGAGAAATACACCTAGTTCAAAAAGAAATTCATAGACTGGAAGCAAAAGGATGGAAAACAGTTCTCCATGTGACAGGAGCCTGGAAAAAAGCAGGGGTAGCTATCTTATTTGTAGACAAAGTAGATTTCAAACCAAAACTAATTAAAAGAGACAAAGAA